>JAABKJ010007545.1:120869639-121268501 GCA_011634705.1 Andricus grossulariae
TTTTTTGGTTGATTTTTTTTTATTGAACATTCATCTCTTTGATTGAAAATTTGACTATTTCGTTAACAATAATTCATCTATTTTTTGGAAATTTGTCTTTTTTTGGTAGGAAATTCATCTTTTGGGTTGAAAATCAATTTTCTTTATTAAAAATTCATCAATTTAGTTAAAAATTCATTTCTTTGGTTCAAAATTTAAATTTTTGGTTGAAAATTGTTTTTTTTTTTTTTGAGGTTTAAAATTCAATTATTTTGGTAAAAATTTCGTTACACACCTATTTTTAAAGAAGGATTTTTTTCAAAATTATGTAAAAGAGGAGCGATTATTGGTACTTCCGTATATTTAAATTCTAGTGTGTGAATGATTTATGTTTGATTTCAAAAACCGAGAAGAAGCTTCTTATCGTATTTGCAAAACGCGTTCGTGAACTACGAGTATGAATAAAGCAGGCATTAAATATTCGTAGTTTGAAGGATAAATCTCTATTTATGCAATAAATATAAGGATAAGTGTCCCTAATGATAAAGATGGGATTTCTCGTCAAGAGAAGGTGGATTTATTTCTGAATAAAGTAGGATTTAATGAGTATAGAAATATATTTTTTTGCCGCAGGATAGTTCATGGTCTTCTTATAATAACACTCGTCGAGAAATAATTGAACTTAAAAAAAAGATAATAAGTAAGTTCATTCGCTTTTCAATGCTGAATAGATCTGAAAAAAAAACTTTATTCTAGCACACGCCGTTCTTGAGATATAGTAAAAACATCCTTTTTATCTAACCATTTTGGGTCTTATGGTTTTGGAACTCGTCGATTGGGACTTACATGTTCTATCTTAATTTTGGAGACGTTATTTTTGGGTCTTGATGTTTGGAAAGCGTTTTGGACATTATTTTTGGATTTATGATTTTGATACTCAGAATTTTGGGACTTATGGTTTTGGGACTCATCGATTGGGACTTAAGGTTTTCAAGTTAACTTTTAATACGTTAGTTTTCGGTCTTGTAGTTTGGAACTTAGTGTTTTAGACATCATTTTTGGATTTATGATTTGGATACTCAAGATTTTGGGACTTATCATTTTGGGACTCATCGGTTGGGACTTACGGTTGTTAACCTAATTTTGGGACGTTATTTTTTGGTCTTGCCGTTTATAACTCCGCGTTTTAGACATTATTTTTGGATTTATGATTTTGATATCAAGGATTTTGGGACTTATGGTTTTGGGACTTGTCGATTGGGACTTACGGTTTTTAACCTAATTTTTGAGACGTTATTTTTCGATCTTGTCGTGTGGAACTTAGCGTTTTAGACATTATTTCTGTATTTATGATTTGGATACTTAGGATTTTGGGACTCGTCGATTGGGACTCAAGGTTTTCACCTTAATTTTTGACACGTTATTTTGGGTCATACCGTTCGGAACTCAGCGTTTTAGACAATATTTTTGGTTTCATGATTTTGACACTAAGGATTTTGGGACTCGTCGATTGGGACTTACGGTTTTTAACTTAATTTTTGAGATGTTATTTCTCTGTATTGTCGGTTGGAACTTAGCGTTTTAGACATTATTTTTGGATTTATGATTTTGATACTTGGGATTTTGGGACTGATGGTTTCAGGACTCGTCGATTGGGACTTACCGTTTTTACCTTAATTTTTGGGACATTATTGTTTTATCTTACCGCTTGAAACTGAGCAATTTAGACATAATTTTTGGATTTATGATTTTGATACTTAGAATTTTGGGACTCGTCGATTGGCACTCAAGGTTTTCCCCCTAATTTTTGGCTCGTTAGTTTTGGGTCTTACCGTTTAAAACTTAGCGTTTCAGACATTATTTTTGGATTTATGATTGTTATACTCAGGATGTTAGGACTTATAGTTTTGGGATGCGTCGATTGGGACTTACGGTTTTTACTTCAATTTTTAGGACGTTATTTTTTTATCTTACCGTTTGGAACTTAGCGTTTTAGACATTATGTTTGGATTTATGATTTTGATACTTCGGATTTTGGGACCTACGTTTTTAATTTAATTTTTTATACGTTATTTTTCGATGTTGTCGTTTGGAACTTAGCGCTTTAGACATTATTTTTGGATTTGTGATATTGATACTTAGGATTTTGGGACTTATGGTTTCGGGACTCGTCGATTGGGAATTACGGTTTTTACCTCAATTTTTGGGACGTTTTTTTTTTATCTTACCGTTTGGAACTCAGCGTTTTAGACATTATTTTTGGATTAATGATTTTGATACTAAGAATTTTGGGACTTATGGTTTTGGGACTCGTCTATTGGGACTTAAAGTTTTTAACTTAATTTTTGAGACGTTACTTTTCGGTCTTGTCACTTGTAACTTAGCATTTTAGATATTATTTTTGGATTTATGATTTTGAAACTTCGGATTTTGGATCTTATGGTTTTGGGACTCGTCGATTGGGACTTACGGCTTTTACCTTAACTTTTGGGACGTTATTTTTTGATCTTACCGCTTGGAACTTAGCGTTTTAGACTTTATTTTTGGATTTATGATTTTGATACTTAGGATTTTGGGACTTATAGTTTCGGGACTCGTCGATTGGGACGTACGGTTTTTACCTTAATTTTTGAGACGTTATTTTTTGATCTTACTGTTTGGAACTCACGGTTATAGACATTATTTTCGGATTTATGATTTTGATACTAAGGATTTTGGGACTCATCATTTCGGGACTCGTCGATTGGGACTTACGGGTTTCAACCTAATTTTTGAGATGTTATTTGTCGGTTTTGTCGCTTGGAACTTAGCGTTTCAGACATTATTTTTGGATTTATCATTTTGATACTTAGGATTTTGGGACTTATCATTTTTGGACTCGTGGGTTGGGACTTACGGTTTTTAACTTAATTTTTGAGACGTTATTTTTCGATGTTATTGTTTAGAACTAAGCGTTTTGAAGTTGTTTCGGAACATATGATTTTCATACTTAGGGTTTTGGGCCTTATGATTTTGGGACTGATATTTTTGGACCTTGAGGCTTGGAACTTAAGCTTTGTAACTTCGTGTTGAGGACTTTCTTTTTTAGCCACTCATTTGAAGGGATATTTTTGGGCCTCATTGCTTGGGACTTACGTTCTTAGATTTCGTGTTTGAGACGTTATTTTTGGTTCTTATGATCACCTGTCTTCTATTTTGGGTCCAATGAATATAAGATTTATTTTCTGGGCCTTGCGATTTGGAACTTAGTTCTGTTGGGCTTTCTTTTTTTTCAACAAAAAGAACGTTAAAAAACCTAAACGGTTATGGGACTTACGTTTTTGGCACTTATGCTTAGGGACGTTCTTTTGGGCCTTATATTTAGGGTTGTATGAGTGCGGGACTTATTTTTGGATCTTGCGACTTGGGATTTGTGGTTTGGGACTTAATGATTAGAATTTGCTGTTCTGGACGTTATTTTGGGCCTTATATTGTGATTCCTGTGATTTTGAGACTTATTTTTGGGCTCTGAGACTTGGTATTTGTAGTCTGGAACATTAGGTTAGAGGATGTTGGTTTGGGCATCATAGATTGGGACTTGAGGTATTGATTTTGAGACTAAACTTTTGGCTCCTATGAGTTTGAGGCTTATTTTTTGGGCCTTTCATTTTGAAACTTGGTTCTTTTGGGCTTTCTTTTCTAAAAAAAAAATGAAAAAATTGTGATAATGGGACTTACGTTTTTGGGACTAATGCTTCGGTTACGTTCTTTTGGCCCTTATATTTTGGTTTGTATAAGTCCGGAACTTATTTCTGGGCCTTACCATGTGAAATTTGTAGTTTGGAACTTAGTTTCTTGGTCATTCTTATTTATCATTATAATTTTTGGTCTTCAGTTTTCAGGACTGACGCTCTGTGTCAGGGGAAACGTTCTTTTGGGGCCTTATATTTGGAATTCTATGAGTTTGGGACTTATTTTTGGGTCTTGCGACTTGAAATTTGTGTTTTAGGACATAACGTTTGGAATTTAGTGTTTAGGGGTTTATTTTGGGCCTTACTGTTCAGAGTCCTTTAAGTCTTAGGCTTATTTTTGGGCCTTGAGCCTTGCGATTTGTAGTCTGAGAATACGGATGTAGTATATTTTATTGGGCGTCATGGCTTTGGACTTATTTCTTTCTTTTCTAAAAAAAAGAACGTATAAAAAACTAGGTAGTTGTGGGACTTACGTTTTTGGGACTTATGCTCTTGGGCCTTGCGACTTCGAATTTGTGGTTTGGAACTTAGTTTTTTGGTCGTTCTTTTTCAGCATTATACTTTTGGGCCTTACGGTTTTAGAGCTTAGGCTTTGGGTGAGGAGGTCGTTCTTTGGGGGGCCTCATCTTTTGGGTCCAATGAGTTTGGGACTTATTTTTGGGACTTACGACTTGGAATTTGCGGTTTGAGACTTCAAATGCGGAATTTAGTGCTTTGGACGTTATTTTGGGCCTTACTATTTTATTCCTGTGTGTTCAAGACTCATTTTTGAGCCTTAAGACTTGAGATTTGTGGTCTGGGTCATATGATTTTGTGAGTTCTATTTTTGGGACTTACGTGTTGGGACTTGTGGTCTGGAACTTAGTTTTTTAGCATTCTGGGTTTTTTTTGGGGGGGGGGACTTTCAACGACGTTATTTTGGGCCTTATTTTTTGGGCTTGGTGGATTCGGACTTGCGGTCTGGATCTTACTTATTCAGCATTATACTTCCGGGCCTCATATTTTGGATCTTATAATTTTGAGACTTACACTTTTGGGAGACGTTATTTTGGGTCCTGTGACATGAGACTTACGGACGTGCATCTCGTATTTGGGACGTTCTTTTTAGATCATATGATTTTATGATTTCTAGTTTTGGGCCTTGTGTGTTGGGACTTGTGGTTCGAAATTCAATTTTTTTTGCATTTTGGGTTTCTTTCTTTTGGGACCTAAACTTTGGTGACGTTATTTTGGGCCTTATTTGTTGGGCACTGCGGCTTCGGAATTCAGGTTTGCAGCTTAGTTTTTCAGAATTATAATTTTGGGTCTCATATTCTGGATCTTATGGTTTTGTGACTTACGCTTTTGGGGGACGTTATTGTGGGTCCTATGAGTTTGCGACTTACTTTTGGGCCTTCTTCAGAATTAGGATTTTGGATCCTACTATTTTGGGACTTACGCTTCAGGGACGTTCTATTAGGCATTATATTTTTGGTTCTATGTGTTTAAGAATTATTTTTGGGCCTTGCGATTTGGATTTAAGGGTTGTGGTCATTATTTGGGCCTTACATTTCGAATTCTAGGAGTTTTAGACTTATTTTTGGGCCTTTCGATTTGGAATTTGTGGTATAGTACATACGGTTTAAACACGTTCTTTTGAGCCTTATTTTGGGTCCTATGGTTTCGGGACTTACTGATGGGCCTTAGTGGACATCAGAGACAGGACCATACTTTTTACCATATCTCAAGAACGGTAAATGCTAGAATGAAATTCTTTTTTTATTTTCGTTCATCGTTAAATTTCCTTGTTCAACACTGAAGCCTAATTTTTTCACTTATGTTTTTTCATTTGCACTACTCTCCAGAACCGTTGGAGCTATCGCAAAATTGAGACGGTCCTTGAAGTCTGCATTAAAAACCGCATCAAATTAAAGTCTTTAAAGCCCTCAACGTAGCTGACCCTCGCCAACGTACAAGAAAACATTCTGAGGACCTTGTTTCAGAATTATGAAGATGATTCAAGTTATCCTGATCGTCAATACGTGACCGGATCTTACATTCGCATTATCAGGAGATACAGAGCTTCTAAATGCTCTAACATCGCACACCGAATAAAACTCTTTCACCTTCTTGCTTGTTGCTTTCTGCGTCTCTGGATATCTCCATGTTTCTGTACTGGGCGTACATTTTTCACAAGATCCAATTTAGTGAAGGAGGAGGAGGATGAGGTGGTCTGCAACTGCGCGTCAGGAATTCCTACGGACCCCCGTCATTACCTTCGAATCCCGTGGAGGGTTAACATGCATCAATTATTTGGACGATCACCAGCCTCCATCGCGAAACCAGTCTTACCGTCCATCCAACGCAGAACCAATTGCACCATACATCATACACTCCAGCGATTCGACTTTTCGTTTTAGGGGCATTTCATTTTTTGTTCGTCTTCACCTTTTTTCCAGACCGTAAACGCTGGTTACTTCTCACAATCATGCGGAGAAATTGAAATTGAAATTGCTTTTTATACCGTGTTTCAGGTGAACTGTCTCTCAAGAGGACAATAAAAAAACACTGCAAGAGACTTGGGGAGGGGTAGAGAGGGTTAGAGTTTGGGAAGCAGGTGGTCCAAAAATTGGTCAATTCTATCTTAACATCTTCATTTATCATTTTACTCTCAAGCCGATACTTCCTCTCCCTACTTCCCAACTCCTGCCTCCCACTTTTCCTCAAACACTACTACCCTTCCGAAAGGAGAAATATCTCCTCTCGCTCTCCTACTCTTCTCCAACTTGGAGTACCCTCCTTCCCCTCTACTCACTTCCCGTTCCCACCCCCTCATTCCCTCATCCACACTTTATTCTCACTGCACCGCCCCTTATTCCCCTCTTCTACTTCACCACGCTTATTTTCTCCTCTTCACTTCTCTAATCACTGCCAATACTTACCCTTCTAAGACCCTGCTTCATTCTGATGCTCCACTCCTACTTATTTTCACCCGATTATTCTTCTCATTTATACTCTCCTCTCACTTCACCTTAATCACTTCTCATTCGCTCTCCTACTTTCTCGATTATCTCAATTTACCTTTTGATTATTCCTTTCCTTTACTTCCACTCTACTCATTCTTCTTTCAACACCTCCCCTCAGTGACTCTTCTGATTTTCCATTTTCCCCTTCTCCTTCTCTGATATCATCCACTGACTCCACCATCCCTACTTTTTCTCTTCTGCTTCTCCCACACTCCGCCCCTCACTTCACTGCTCCTTACCTCCTCTACTAACCCTCCTAATAAACTGCTTCCCCCTGATGCTCCACTCCTACTTCTCTTCCCCTGATGATATTTTTCAAACCTGTCCCACTCCTGATCCTCTCCTCACCACCCTCTCACTTTGCCTCCTCTATTCATAATCTCCTACTTTTCCTCTCTACTACCTCAGTTTTCCCTCCATTTTATCCCTTTCTCTACTTTCCTTCCCGTAATTCTACCCTACTAATTAACCTCTTGTCACATCCCTCAATGAAGCTTTCCATTTTCCTACTTCTGATCCTCTCCTCACCATCCTCTCACTTCAGCTTCTCTATTTATACTCTCCTAATTTTCCTCTACCACCTCACTTCTCACTCCATTTTATTCCTGTTCCTACTTTCCGTCCCGTACTTCTACCCTACTAATTCACCGATTATCACGTCCCTCAATGAAACCTTTCATTTCCCACTTCTGATTCTCTCCTCACCCTCCTCTCACTTTGTGTCCCCTATTTAGACTCTCCTACTTTCCCTCCCTACCACCTCACTTTTCACTCCATTTTATCCCTGTTCTTACTTTCCGTCCCGTACTTCCACCCTACTAATTCACCTCTTATCGCGTCCCCTCAACGAACCTATCCATTTCCCACATCTGATACTCTCCACATCATACTCTCACTTCCCCTCCTCTATTTACACTCTTCTACTTTTCCTCTCTTCCGCCTCACTTTTCACTTAATTGTATTCCTTTCCCTACTTTCCGTCTTGTACTTCCACCCTACTAATTCACCTCTTATGACCTCCCCTCAATGAAGCTTTCCATTTCCCACTTCTGTTCCTCTTCTCACCCTCTCACTTCAACTCCCCTATTCATACTCTCCTACGTTCCCTCTTTACCACCTCACTTTTCTCATCATTTTATCTCTTTCCCCACTTTCCTGCCCGTACTTCTACTCTACTAATTCACCTCTTATCACATCCCTCAATGAAGCTTTCCATTTCCCACTCCTGATGCTCTCCTCGCCATCTTCTGACTTCGCCTCCTCTATTTATACTCTCCTAAATTCCCTTCTCTACCACCTCACTTTTCCCTCCATTTTATCCTTTTCTCTACTTTTCTTCTCGTAATTCTACCCTACTAATCGACCCTTATCACAACCCTCAATAAAGCTTTCCATTTCCCACTTATGACCCTCTCCTCATCCTCTCACTTCCCCTTTCCTATTTATACTCTCCAACTTTTTCTCTCTACCACCTCACTTTTCACTCCATTTTGTTCCTTTCCCTACTTTCCTTCCCGTACTTCTACCCTACTAATTCACCTCTTATCACATCCCTCAATGAAGCTTTCCATTTCCCACTTCTGATCCTCTCCTCATCATCCTCTCACTTTCTCTGCCCTATTTATACTCTCCTACTTTCCCTCCCTACCACCTCAATTCTCACTCCATTTCAACCCTTTCCCTACTTTCCTTCCCGTACTTCCACCCCACGAATTCACCTCTTATCACCTCCCCTCAATGAACCTTTTTGCTCCCCACTTATGATCCTCTCCTCACCTTCCCCTCACTTCCCCTCCCCTACTTTTTCTCTCCTCCTCCTCCACCTCCCTCACTCCCCTACACATCATTTCCTCTACTTTCCCGCCCATCACTTCCCTTCTCTAATACCCCTCCCCTCCCTTCCTCACTTTTACTCCCCTACTTCCTCCTCTCATTCCTCCCTATTTCCTCCTCCTAACTTCCCTCCCTCACTGACCCTTCCCCTTCCACACTTCCCCACTGTTCACCCTTTCTCACAACAATACAAAAATATTTGACTCCACATTTTTTGTTATGAACAATTTATTTTAAAAAATACTCCAGTGTATCAGTTTATTCCGGGAAGAATTGTTGTTTTTTTTTGACATAATGACTTATTAGAATCTTATTTAGTAACGAAAAATATTTGGAAATGAACAATTTTTATAAACAATTTTTCAAGAAAATGTGCAGCTTAGTCATTTTTTTAATTATATATTTTTTCTTATTTTCACTAGGAATTGTTGCTTTTATTCTTAATTTATTGTCTATTCAAACTCATTGCAAAAAACAAAAATTTTTTGGTTTTCGTCACAAATTTTATAAACAAATGCCCATCTTACACATTCTTTCAGAGAAAAAAAACTTTAATGTTCAAACTAAAAATTTAACTGTTTTTTATTGTAATTTTATCTTTTTGAGTTGAAAATTTAACTATTCGGTTGAAGTTTCATGTATTTTATTGAAGATTTTTCTTTTTTGATATAAAGTTAATCTTGTTTGCTTAAAATTTAACAACTTGATTAAAAATTAAACTACTTTCTTAAAAAAAATTTTTTTTTCCGAAGATGCATCGTATTTGTCGAAAATTTATCTTTTTGGTAGAAAATTTAACTATTTTATTAAAAAATAGTTTTTGGTTCAAAAATTCGTTTGTTTATATTGAAAATTAATTGCTCAAAGTGAAATCTTAGCAACTCTTTTTTTGATTGTGAATTAATATTTTTTAGTTGAAAATTTAACTATTCAATTTTTTGGTAAACATTTTTTTTAGTTAAAAATTCTTTTTTTTCTGTTGAAAATGCAACTATTTGGTTAAACATCAGTCTCATTTGTTGAAAATTAAACAATTTTGTTAAAAAGTATCCTGTTTCGTTGAAAAGTCAACTGTTTTGTTGAAAATTCGCTGAAAATTTGACTTTTCTTGTTGAAAATTCATTTTTTTTACAAATTAATTTTTTTTTCACTGAAAATTTTATTATTTCATTTTTGGCAAAAATTTGTCTTCCTTAGTTGAAAATTCATGTCTTTTTTTGAAATTTCGTTTTTTTGGTAAGAAATTAATATTTTTGCTTCAAATTGAAAATTGAACTATATTCGTGACCAATTTAACAATTTTGTTGAAAATTCGTTTTTTATGTAGAAAATTAATTCCTTTAATTAAAAATTCAACTATTTCATTTTCAGTTGAAAATTTATCTATTTTAGCTAAAAACTCATCTCTTTGGTTGATAACTGAACTATTCTGTTCAAAATTCAACTATTTGATTGAGGATTGAACTATTTTCTTTAAAATTCTTCTTTGTTTGAAATATCAACAAATTAATTTTTCGTTAAGAATTCCCTCCTTTTAGTTAAAAATTAATCTGCTTTATAGAGGATTTGAAAATTTTATTAAAAAGTCATTTTCTTCAGATTTATCATGTAAGTTGAAAATTCATTTCCTTGTTTCAAAATTTAATTATGTTGTTGAAAAATTGTTATTTTTTCTTCAAAAAATTATTTCTTAACTGAAAATTTAACTATTACATTTCAAGATTTATATATAGGTGATAGATATATAGGGGAAGTAGGGAAGGGAGGGAATACTAGGAAGGGAGGGAATATTAAGCAATGTAGAAGTAGGAGAAGTGAGGCGAAATAAGGGGTGGGAGAATTAGGGGAAGTGAGGGTTGATGTGGGGAGTGAAAGTGGGAGAAGTGTGGGAAAATTATTGGAAGTGTGGAAGGGTTGGTGAGGGGAAAGGAGGTGAGAGTTACTGTGTTAGTGCAGGTGAGTAGAGTAGTAGAAGGAAGAGGAGAAAGAGGAGGAAGAGGAGAAAGAGGATAGGGAGGCAGAGAAGGAAGAAGATGGTGAAGTGGAGGATGAAGAAGATGGAAAAGTAGAGGAGGAGGAGCAGAGCGAGTGAGACGAAATAAGGGATGGGAGAAGTAAGGAAAGTGAGAGTTGATGAAGGGAGTGGAAGTGGAAAAAGTGAAATTTGAAAAAATTAGAGATGGGAAGTTTGTAGAAGTAGAGGAAATTATTGAAAGTGTGGGAGGGTAGTGAGAGGAAGTGAGGTGAGAGCTACTGTCTCAGTGCAGATGAGTAGGGTAACTGAATTGATGGTTGCGGAAAGAAGAGTTAGCTTGGAAACTGAGGAGAGGGGGCAGAAGAGGAGGAAGAAGAGATGCAGTTGAGGAGGAAGAAGATAGGGAAGTAGAGGAGGAAGAAGATGGGGAAGTATAGGGAGAAGAAGATGGGAAAGTAGAGGAGGAAGCGCAGAGCGAAGTTAAGCGAAATAAGAGATGGGAGAAGTAAGGGAATTGAGGGGTCATAAAGGGAGTGGAAGTGGAAGAAGTGAAATTTGGGAAAATTAAAGAGGAAGTGAGGTGAGAGCTACTGTGTCAGTGCAGGTGAGTAGGTTAACTGAAGTGAGGGTTGCGGAAGGGAGTGTTAGCTTGAGAACTGAGGAGAGGGGGAAGTAGAAGAGGAAGAGGATGGGAAAGTAGAGTGGAAAGAAGATGAGAAAGTAGAGAAGGAAGCAGAGTGAAGTGAGGCGATATTAAGGGGTGGGAGAAGTAGGGGAAGTGATCTATTTAATCGAGAGTAATTATCTATATAAAAGTAATCTGGGGTAATCCGTTATAATCAGGGGTAATCCTCCGCAGGACATCATTTTCAAGAATTGTTTTCCCCTCTTCGCAGCATTGAGTCCTTGAACTTGGCCGCGAATTTTGCTCGATTAATGTTGGATCTCTTCGCCGTTTTAGTGGATGAAGTAAGCCGGTGACCTGGAGAACCGCCGTGGTAATACCTGCGTTACACGTCGAGGTCGACCGGTCAGTTGCATCCGCGAGTGAGGAAGCGAGATCCACGTGCACGGATTTAGAATTCCACTGGCACGTCGAATATAGGTACTTGTGTCTGGGCACGTGAGCCAACAGCTGACCCATTCCCTTAAAAAATCACTAACCGTCTCTCGAGTCTCTTCTTATTCTCTTCTCTCCATTACAGTGTGTGCAGACCTGTCCATAAAAATCTTGCTTACACAATCTTCGCATCAGTAAACTTCTCCCAATCAGCGGCTGACATTTATTCAATTTTTTACTTAAGGGCTGTCCATAAACTACGTTCCCTACTGGAAAAAGAAAAATTGAAAAGGACAGAAATTGGGGGATAGGAAAGAGTAGAACTATTCTATCTCATAATAAGATGCAAAGGTCGCTCAAGGTCATTTTAAGGCCAAAATTGCTATTCTTGATTAAATTGCCGCTATTGATTGATTATTTATTTCTGGCGCGTATGAATTTTGTTCTTTTTAAGTCAATCTTGCACTCAGATTTTTTTCAGATTTTTACAATAACATTCAAAGGTCGCTCAAGGTCACTTTAGAGCAAAAATGGCTATTGTCAATTAAATTGATGCTATTTATTAATTACTCATTTCTGATGCGTATGAATTTTGTTCTTCACAAGTCAATATTGCATTTAAATTTTTTTCAGATTTTTACAATGACATTCAAAGGAGGCTCAAGGTCATTTTCTTAATAAAATGTAATTTCAATCGAATTTTCTCTAGTTTTTTCATATAGAGAAACAGTGTCAATTTATTGATTCCGGCAAGAAAAATTAGTCAAGTTGTTTGATAAATGTTTGTTATATTATTTAAAGGACATGCAAGGTCTTTTTGCAAAAAAATGACCTGTTTGCAAATTCTGATAACAATTTGACAAATAAGCTTGATCATATATTATTAAAGCTCTGATATTCTACTGTTTTTAACGTTTTGCTATTCTTAATTTGAAGCAAAATTAGAAAAAAAATATCTACCAGAAAAAAGAAAAAAATTTTGAATGACCTTTTTTCGCAAAATGACCTTGAATGACTTTGAAGTAATATAATACACCCAGTTATTAAACCTTTTGACTACTTTTTTTCTGCAATAAATGAATACACTGTTCATCAGAAAAGAGCTAGAGAAAATTTAATTAAATCAACATTTTATTAAGAAAATGACCTTGAGCGACCTTTGAATGTTATTGTTGAAATCTTAAAAAAATCTGAGTGCAATATTGACTTGTAAAGAACAAAATTCATACGTGTCAGAAATGAATAATCAATTATTAGCGTCAATTTAATTGGGAATGGGCATTTTTGTCCTAAAATGGCCTTGAATGACCTTTAAAGGTTATTGTGGAAATCTGCAAAAAAGCTGAGTGCAATATTGACTTGTAAAGAACAAAATTCATATGCGCCAGAAATAAATAATCAATGAATGGTGTCAATTTAATTAGTAGTGAGCATTTCTGCTCTAAAATGGCCTTGAGCGACTTCTAAATATTTTTTAAAAATCCTGAAACAAATCAGAGGTAATTTTCTCGGCAAAAGGAACAATTTGCAGGCGTGCCAATTTAGACTGACAGAGAGATAGACAAAGGATAGACACAGGAGAGGATGGGATAGAGAAGAGGGTATTGAAAAAGATAGATGTGAATTGATATTGATGAAGAGTTAGAGGAAGATAGACATTGATAGATACAGGATACAAAGAGATAGAGAAGAGGAGATTGAAAAAGATACACGTAAATTTATATTGACAAAAGGATAGGAAAAGATAGACGTTGATAGATGTAGGATACGATGAGATAAAGAAGCGAAGATAAAAAAAGATAAACGGGAATTAGGTTAAGAGAAATAAAAAAAGGATTGACGTTGATAGACGTAGGATATGATGAGATAAAGAAGAGTGGATTGAAAAACATAGACGGAAATTTTGATTGAAAAAGATTGATGTTGATAGACGTAGAATAGGATGCGATAGAGAGGAGTGGATTGAAAAAGATAGACAAGAATTTAGATTAAACGAGATAAAAAAAGATTGACGTTGATAGACCTTGAATAGGATGAGATAAAGAAGAGTCGATTGAAAAAGATAGACGTAAATTTAGGTTAAGAGAAATAAAAAAAATTGCCCTTGATAGACGTAGGATAGGATGAGATAAAGAAAACTGAATTGAAAATGATAGACGGGAATTTATATATGAGAAAATTTATGTTGATAGACGTAGAATAGGATGCGATAGAGAGAGAAGGATTGAAAAAGATAGACCAGAATTTAGATCAAAGGAGATAAAAAAAGATTGGCGTTGATAGACCTTGGATAGGATGAGATAAAGAAGAGTCGATTGAAAAAGATAGACGTAAATTTAGGGTGAAAAAGATTGATGTTGATAGACGCAGGATAGGATGCGATAGAGAGGAGTGGATTGAAAAAGATAGACAAGAATTTAGATCAAAAGAGACAAAAAATATTGACGTTTATAGACATAGGATATGATGAGATAAAGAAGAGTGGATTGAAAAGGTAGACGGGAATTTCGATTAAAAAAGATTGATCTTGATAGACGTAGAATATGATGCGATAGAGAGGAAAGGATTGAAAAAGATAGACAAGAATTTAGATCAAAGGAAATAAAAAAAGATTGACGTTGATAGACCTTGGATAGGATGAGATAAAGAAGAGTCGATTGAAAAAGATAGACGTAAATTTAGGTTAAGAGAAATAAAAAAAAATTGCCGTTGATAGACCTTGGATAGGATGAGATAAAGAAGAGTCGATTGAAAAAGATAGACGTAAATTTAGGTTAAAAAAGATTGATGTTGATAGACGTAGGATAGGATGCGATAGAGAGGAGTAGATTGAAAAAGATAGACAAGAATTTAGATCAAAAGAGATAAAAAATATTGACGTTCATAGACATAGGATATGATGAGATAAAGAAGAGTGGATTGAAAAGGTAGACGGGAATTTCGATTAAAAAAGATTGATCAACTCCTTCAATTCTTATAAATTTCTTAAATTTCTCTGAACTCCTTGAAGTCCTAAAAAATTTCTTGAATTCCTCTGCACCCCTTGAATTCCTATGAATTCATTTAATTCATATGAATTCCTTCAATTCCTATCACTTTCTTTAATTCCTATGAATTCCTATGAACTCCATCAATTCCTACTAATACCTAAAAATTCCTTTAATTCCTCTGAATTCCTTGAATTATCAGAATTATTTGAATTCTTCTAAGCTTCTAGAATTCTTCTAAGCTTCTCGAATTCCTCTGAATTCCTTGCATTCTTTTACATTCTTCAGAATTCTTTTGAGTTTCTTGAAATTCTTTGAACTCCTTAAATTTTTATAAATTTCTTGAATTTTTCTGAACTCCTTGAAGTCCTATAAATTTCTTGAATTCCTCTGAACCCCGTGAATTCCTATCACTTTTTTTAATTCCTATGAATTCCTTCAATTCCTACGAATGCCTAAAAATTCCTCTGAATTCCTTGAATTATCAGAATTATTTGAATTCTTTTCTAGAATTCTTCTAAGTTTCTAGAATTCTTCTACGCTTCTAGAATTCTTCTAAGCTCTAGAATTCTTCTAAGCTTCTTGAATTCCTTTTAATGCCTTGCATTAATATGAAGTCCTGGGAATGCTTGGAATTCCCTGAATTATCTGAATTCCTCAAATTCTTATGAACTCCTTGACTTCCTCTGAACTCCTTCAATTCTTATAAATTTCTTAAATTTCTCTGAACTCCTTGAAGTCCTAAAAAATTTCTTGAATTCCTCTGAACCCCTTGAATTCCTATGAATTCATATGAATTCCTTCAATTACTCTGAATTCCTTCAATTCCTATCAATTACTTTCATTCCTGTAAATTGCTATGAACTCCTTCAATTCCTATGAATTCTTTCAATTCCTACGAATGCCTATAAACTCCTTCAATTCCTCTGAATTCCTTGCATTATATTCATGTCTTTGGAAGTCCTTTGAATTTCTTGAATTTCATTAAACTCCTTGAATTCATACAAATTCCTTGAATTTTTCTGAACTCCTTCAATTCCTCTAAATTCCTACGAATTCCTTTCATTCCTATGATTTCCTTGAATTCCTTGAATTATTTGAATTATTTGAATCTTTATGAACTCCTTCAATTTTTGTAAACTCCCTGAATTTCTCTAATATCCTTCTATTCTTATAAAGTCTTTGGAATTCTTCGAATTGATCTGAAATCCTTGCATTCCTGTAATACCTCTGATTTTCTTTATTACCATGAATTCTTTCAATTCCTCTGAATTCGTGAGTTCCTTGAATTCCTCTGAATTCCTTGAATACATTTAAACTCCTTGAATACATCTGAATTCCTCAGATTCATCTGAATTACTGTAAATTCCTTGAACTTCTCTGAATTCCATGAACTTCTCTGCAGTGCTTGATTTTCTTTGAATTCTTTGAATTCCTCTGATCTTCTTGAATTCCCGTGAATTCTTGCATGTCTTTGTATGCCTTGAATTCCTCAAATTTTTATTAATTTCTTTAATTCCTCTGAATCCGTTGAATTATCTGAATTATCAGAATTCTTCTGAATTCCTTAAATTCCTTAAATTTCTCTGAATTCCTCAAATTCTTCTGAATTCCTTAAATTCCTCAAATTCCTTGAATTCTTCTGACTTGCTTGAATACATCTGAATTCCTTAAATAAATCTGAATTCCTTAAATACATATGAATCCCTGTGAATTCCTTGAATTCTTTTTAATTCCCTTAATTCATCAGAATTCAACGAACTTCTCTGAATTCCTAAATTTTCTCTGAATTTCTTGAATTCCTGTGAATTCTCTCATTTCTCTGAATGCCTTGAATGACTTTAAACTTCTTTAATTACCATTAATTTCTTTAATTCCTCTGAATTCGTTGAATTATGTGAATTATTTGAATTATTCCTAATTCCTTAAATTCCTCAGAATTCTCACATTATCTTGAAGTCCTTGGAAATTCTCTGAATTATCTGAACTCCTTGGATTTCTTTGTATTCCCTGAAATATCTGAATATATAGAATTACTATAAGCTCCCTGAATTCCTTGAATTTTTTTAAACTCCCTGATTTCTTCTAAATTCCTTGAATTCCTCTTATATCCTTGAATTCATTAGCAGTCTTTGGAATTCTATTGAATTTCTTGAATTCCTTCGAATTCTTTCAATTGCTATAAATTCCTCTGAACTCCCTTCATACCTATGAATTCCTATGAATTCCTTCAATTCCTATGAACTCATATGAATTCCTTCGAGTCCTATGAATTTATATGAATTTCTATACATTCATATGAGTTCCTTCATTTCCTATTAATTCATATGAATTCCTTCAATTCATAAGAATTCCTTGAATTTCTCTGAATTTCGTAAATTATCTGAATTCTCATAATTACTCGAATTCATTGAATCCTTCTAAACTCCCTGCATTCCTTGAATTTTTCTAAACTCCCTGAATTCCTATGTATTCCTTGAACACCTATCAATTTTTTTAGAGTTCTTATGAATTCTTTGAATTCCTATGAAGTCTTTGAATTCCTATGAATTCTTTAAGTACCTATGAATACTTTGAATTCCTCTGAATTCTTTAAGTTCCTATAAATTCTTTGAATTCCTATAAATTCTTTGAATTCCTATGAATTCTTTGAAGTACTATGAATTATTTGAATTCCTATGAATTCTTTGAATTCCTATGAATTGTTTGAATTCCTACGAATTATTTGAATTCCTCTGAATTCTTTGAATTCATATTAACTCTTTGTATTTCTGTGAATTCATTTAATTCCTGCGAATTATTTGAATTCCTACGAATTATTTGAATTCCTACGAATTATTTGAATTCCTACGAATTATTTGAATTCCTACGAATTATTTGAATTCCCATGAATTCTTTGGCTTCCTGTGAATTCTTTGGATTCCTATGAATTCTTTGGATTCCTATGAATTCTTTTAGTTACTATGAATTCTTTGAATTCATATTATTTCTTTGAATTATTTGAATACTTATTAATTCTTTGCATTCCTATGAATTATTTGAATTGAATTGAATTCTTTGAATTTCTATAAATTTCTTGAATTCCTATGAATTCATTGCCTTCCTATGAATTCTTTGGATTCCTAGGAATTCTTTGGATTCCTATGAATTCTTTGAGTTTCTATGAATTATTTGAATACTTATTAATTCTTTGAATTCTTACGTATTATTTGAATTCCTATAAATTCTTTAATTTCCTATGAATTCATTGCCTTCCTATGAATTCTTTGGATTCCCATGAATTCTTTGAATTCTTTGAGTTTCTATGAATTCTTTGAATTCCTATCGTTTCTTTGAATTATTTCAATACTTATTAATTCTTTGGATTCTTACGAATTATTGGAATTCCTATAAATTCTTTGGATTCTTGCGAATTATTGGAATTCCTATAAATTCTTTGAATTCCTATGAATTCATTGAATTCCTATGAATTCATTGCCTTCCTATGAATTCTTTGAATTCCTATGAATTCTTTTGAGTTTCTATGAATTCTTTGTATTCCTATCGTTTCTTTGAATTATTTGAATACTTATTAATTCTTTGAATTCTTACGAATTATTTGAATTCCTATAAATTCTTTGAATTCCTATGAATTCATTGCCTTCCTATGAATTCTTTGGATTCCTATGAATTCTTTGAATTCCTATGAATTCTTTGATTTCCTATGAATTCTTTGAATGTCTATTAATTCTTTGAACTCTTTGAATTCATATTATTTCTTTGAATTATTTGAATACTTATTAATTCTTGGAATTCTTACGAATTATTTGAATTCCTATAAATTCTTTGAATTCCTATGAATTCATTGCCTTCCTATGAATTCTTTCGATTCCTATGAATTCTTTGAATTCCTATGAATTCATTGCCTACCTATGAATTTTTTTGATTCCTATGAATTCTTGGAATTCCTATGAATTCTTCGGATTCCTATGAATTCTTTGAATTACTATGAATTCTTTGACTTACTATCAATTCTTTGAGTTCCTATGAATTCTTTGAATTCCTTTCAATTTCTTGAATTCTTTGAATTCCTTTCAATTTCTTGAATTCTTTGAATTCCTACGAATTATTTGAATTTCTCTGAATTTTTTGAATTCTTAAAATTCCTATTAATACTCCGAATTCCTATTAATTCTTTGAATTCCTATTAATTCTTTGAATTCTTTTTAATTCTTTGAATTCCTGTGAATTCTTTGAATTTCTACGAATTTTTTGAATTCCTATGAAGTCTTTGAATTCCTATGGAGTCCTATAAATTCTGGGAATTTCTGTAAATTCTTTGAATTCCTATAGATATTTTAGATTCTGATTAATTCTTTGAATTCCTCTGAATTCTTTGAAGTCCTATGGAGTCCTATAAATTCTTTGAATTTCTATAAATTCTTTGAATTCCTATAAATTCTTTGGATTCTCATTAATTCTTTGAATTCTTACGAATTATTTCGCTTCCTCTGAATTCATTGAATTCCTATAAATTATCTTGAAGTCATTGGGACCTTGCCCGGTTAATACTTCATTCATGTCCATTCAGGACAAAGTTTCAATTTTTTACCATTTTTATGTGTCCAAAAATTATGTAACTTTTTTTATGAGTACAGTTTTTATTAGTCAAACAAAATAAGAAATTGAACAAGAATTGTCAACTTTTAATTTTATATTATTTCTAATTGACAAAATTTCTATTTTAAAAAATTGCTTGAAATGATTTGAAGCTTTTTCATAATTTTTGTAATTCCTGTGATCTTCTAAAGTCTTCTGAATTCCTGGAATTCCTTAAATTATCTGAATTCTTTGAATTCTTATAAATTCCTTAAATTGCTCTGAATTCCCATAACTATCTGAATTGCTCAGATTTCCTTGGATTATTTTGAAATCTCTGAAATTTCGTATAAATATTCGTGAAATTCCTGGAATTTCTCTAAATTCCTTGAATTCCCTGAATTCCTCTGAATTCATTAAATTATATGAATTCTCGTATACTCATTGAATTTCTCTGAATTCCTGGCACTAGTTTGAAGTCCTTAGACTTTGGAATTGCTTCATTTTTTCCTAACGAAAACTTTACTTACAAAAAATTCGCTATAATTTGTTGGCCCGTAGAAAATTGGTCAAAAATTAAAAATTTGACAGCGTTGCGCGAGGATCTATGTTAACAGATGTAAAAATTTTTCCTATGTCTTGATTTTGCTAGCTATAAAATCTTTTATTTTATCTTTCACCCCACATTGTCCTTTGCACTTTATCTAATGCCCCAGAAACTCATATCTCATCTCCCCATAGAATATGTGATATAGAAAAGGATAAATCGTTCCACAGAATTGAAACTAATATTTTTATTCCGAATTATACTTCTGAATTTCGATTTCAATTTAAATATCATTCTACTCAATATTTAAGATTCTATCAAAAAAATTTAAATGCAGCTGACTTCTTTTTTCAGATTTATGAATAAAGCTGGGAGTAAAAATCATTGAATAGTTTTGTAAAAGCTATTTTCCAAAAACCTTTTATTTTTGACTCTTTTCATGGGTCGGAAATAACGAATTTAATTTACACCCACAAAAAAGAAATCGTTTTGTTAAATCAATCAACTCTTTTTGTCAACGATACGGGTCGCGTCTATGGCGTGAAACAATTTATTCTGCACCTGAATTTTCCCACGTATTATGGAAATACCGTCAAGTGAGGTATTTGGATAAATGTTTGTCAGTCTTTTAAACCAAAGATAAATATTAAGAATAATAGGTTTATTTTTTTATTATTTTTTTTCAAGTTTCATATAAATCGATTAATATTAAATATTGCCCCCTTTGGCCCTTAAAATCTCATAAGATTAACATGGCAAAATTTTTGGTTTCGGGAAAACACGATTTACTGTACCAGGCCTTTAAAAAAACTTGCCGAAAAAAAGACAATATTTCGTAAAATTGGCACTCATGAGAGCACTGTTTCTTCCTTTTTTGACATTAGTTGTTATTATTAGATAATTGAAAAATAACATTAATAATTTGTCAACTATTTTATAATTGTATACAAAAATTTTATTTGAGCAAATAATAATTTTTCCCCACCAACTCATGGAAATGCATAATTTTCTTGTTTAAACAATTTATTAATGTTTAATTGTAACTTTTCATGAAAAAGAGATAGAAAGCTCTTGTTTTGATAAATTTCATTAACTATATCGCTTGTTATTTAATATTGACGTCATTCAGATATTTCACGATTGCTGAAATAATTTACACTTGTTTACATAACATAAAATTTGCAAATGAATCATTTTTGCTACGTACTCGGAACGATTAAAAAAAATATATATAATTTGGGAAAATTTAACTTGTTTAAACAATTCTGGAAACATCTGCGTGGTGTAAATAATCGATATTTAAATTTAAATTTGTTATATTCCATTCGAGCGGAAACAACTTTTGTAACCCAAATATTTTCCATCTATTTTGTTGAAAATTTGTTTGCTTTTTTTTTGTCGAAGATTAATTTTCCTAACTGAAAATTTAACTACTAAATTTTTCGTTAAAAATTGATCTTTTTAGTTGAAAATTCACGTATTTTCTGGAAAAGTCGTCTTTTCACGTAGAAAATTAATCTTTTCAGTAAGAAATTCTGGTTTTTGGTTAAAAATTAAACTATATCGTTAAAATTTCCTTCTTTCTGTCAAAAATAAATTTTTTAATGGAAAATTCAACTATTCCATTTTTAGTTTAAAATTTATCTTTTTTTTTTAAATTCAACTACTTGGTTCAAAGTCAAATTAATTTGTTGAAAAATTATTTTCATGATTGAAGATTTTTTACTTTAGTTAAAAAAGGTTTGGTTGAAAATTAATTTTTTTTTGTTAAAAATTATTTGTTCGACAGAAAACTTAGCTACATCTTTTTTGGTCCAAATTTGTCTTTCTTAGTTGAAAATTCAACCATTTGGTTGAAAATTCATCTCTTTGTTAGGAAATTTATCCATTTTGAAAATTCGATTGAAAATTCATGTATTCGATTGAAAATTCATGCAGTTTTTGAAAATTCCTCTTTTTCGGTCAAAAGGAAATCTTCTGGGTTCCAAACTGAACTTTTTGTTTGAAAATTATCTACTTTTTAGAAAATTCAATAATTTTGTTAAAGGTCATTTTTTTGGTTGAAGATTCTTCATTTTAGTGGAAAAATTGGTTTAAAATTTATTTTTTTAACTGAAAATTCAACTATTTCAATCGAAGATTTATCATTTTTGTTGAAAATTCGCCTTTTTTGGTTGATAATTAATTTTTCAACTAAAAATGGAATTATTCTATTTTTGTTGGAAAATTGATATTTTTTAGATAAAGATTCAACTATTTGTTCGAAAAATTATCTTTTGTAGTTGAAAATTCAACTTTCTGCTTAAAATTCCATCTATTTTTTTGGGAATTCAACAATTTTGTTAAAAAATCATCCTTTTTGGTTAAAAATTCGCGTGAGTCTAGTTTAGACGAGGTGATCCACTATAATTTTATGTAATCCAGAGTAATCCTATGCAACCCAGAGTAATCTTAGGTAATCCAGAGTAATTCTGTATATGGAGATAATGCAGGATAATCAAGTATAATCCGGCGTAATTCACCTCCACTGGACCACATTTTGAGGAGTTGTTTCCCCCTCGATTCTATTTATAAAAGATTCTATATTAAAAATTAGTCAAAGTAGGCGCCTTGCGCCTACAAAAAAGGGTTCGTAGTCTATTAAAACGTAAATAAGTCGTACAAACCTCCCCCTCCCATATTTTCCCACCCCCTATACACTTTCCTCCTCTCCTCCTCTACGTCCCCTCCCCTAACTTCAACCTTCGCTTGCCATCCCTTCCCCAGCTTCTTTCTCATCTACTTCCCCTCTCGTCACTCCCCCACATTTCTCTCACTTCCTCTACCCCCTCATTTCCCCTCATTTCCCTAAGTTCCCTAAGTTATAATATGTGAGTTAGGAGTTAGGATTCAGAAAATAGAAGTTGTGAATTAGGAGTTTAGAGTTAGGAGTAAAGAGTCAAAAGTTAGGAGTTGTGGATTAGGTGTTAGGAATCAGGAGTTGTAAATTAGGAGTTGTGAATTAGGAGTTGTGAATTAGGAGTCAAGTGTGAGGAGTTTTGAGTTAGGAGTCAAGAGTTGTAAATTAGGAACCTGGAGTTGTGAATTAGGAGTTAGGATTTGGGAATTAGGAGTCAGGAGTTGTGAATTAGGAGTTAGAAGTTGTGGATTAGAAGTTAAGAGTTAGGAGTTGTGAATTAGGAGTTAGGGGTCAGGCGTTGTGAATTAGGAGTCAGGAGTAGTGAATTATGAGTTATGAGTTAGGAAATATGAATTAGGTATCAGGAGTTAGGAGTTGTAAATTAGGTATTAGTAGTTATGAATTAGGAGTTAGGAGTCAGGAGTTGTGAATTATTAGTTGTAAATTAGGAGTCAGGAGTTAGTATTAGTGAATTAGGAGACAGGAGTTGGTAGTTTTGAGTTAGAAGTTAGGAGGTGTGAATTAGGAGCCAGGAGGTAAAAATTATAATTCAGTTGTTGTGAGTTAGGAGTGAGGAGTCAGGAGTACTGAATTAGGAGTTGTAAATTGGGAGTTAGGAAATGTGAATTAGGTATCAGAAGTTAGGAGTTGTGAATTATTAGTTGTAAATTAGGTGTCAGGAGTTAGTAGGTGTGAATTAGGAGTCAGGAATCGTGAATTAGGAGCCACAAGTTGGGGGTTCTAAGTTAGGAGTCAGGAGGTAAAAATTATAAGTCAGTAGTTGCGAGTTGTAAATTATGAATTAGGATTTGGGAAGTAGGAGTTAAGAGTCAGGAGTTGTGAATTAGGAGTTAGGAATCAGGAGTTAGGAGTTGTGGATTAGGCGTTAAGAGTTATGAATTTAGAGTTAGGAGTCAGGAGTTGTGAATTATGATTCAAGAGTTAGCAGTTGTAAATTACTAATCAGGAGTTGCGAATTAGGAGGTAGGAGTCAAGAGTTGTGAGTTAGGAGTTAGGAATTGTAAATTAAGTATTAGGAGTGGTGAATTGAGAGTTGTAAATTAGGAGTCCGGAGTTGTGAATTGGGAGTCAGGAGTTGGGAGTTTTGAGTTAGGAGTTGTGAATCAAGAGTGAGGAGGTAAAAATTATAAGTCAGGAGTTGTGAGTTAAAAGTCAGGAGTTGTAAATTAGGAATCAGGAGTTATGAAGTAGGATTTAAGAGTCAAGAGTGGTTGGATTAGGAGTTAGGAATCAGGAGTTATGAGTTGTGGCTTAGGCTCCAAGAGTTATGAATTTAGAGTTAAGAGTCAGGAGTTGTGAATCAGGATTCAGGAGTTAGGAGTTGTAAATTAGGAATCAGGAGTTGCGAATTAGGAGTTAGGAGTCAAGATTTATAAATCAGGTTTTAGAAGTTGTGAATTCGAAGTTGTAAATCAGGAGTTAGGAGTTGTGAATTAGGAGTCAGGAGTAGTTTATCATGAGTTGTAAATTAGGAGTTAGGAAATGTGAATTGGGTCTCAGGAGGTGTAAATTAGGAATTGGGAGTTGTGAATTAGGAGTTAGGAGTCAAGAGTGGTAAATTAGGAGTTGCGAATTAGGAGTTTTGAATTGGGAGTTGTATATTATGAGTCAGGTGTGATTAGATTTGAGCTAGGAGACAGGAGTTGTGAGTTAGGAGTTAGGAGTCAGGAATAGGGAATTTCGATTCAGGAGTTGGAAGTTGTGAATTATGAGTCAGGAGGTGTAAATTAGGAGTTTTAAATTATAAATTAGGAGTTGTGAATTAAGAGTCAGGAGTAATGAATTAGGAGTTAGGAGTTCTGAATGAGGAGCCAGGTGTTAGTAGTTGTGAATTAGGAGTCAGGTGTCAGTAGGTGTGGATTAGGAGTCAGAAGTTAGGAGTTGTGAGTTAGGAGCCAGGAGTTAGGAGTTGTAAATTAGGAGTCAGGAGTTAGGAGTTTTTGATCAGGAGTTGTGAATTAGAAGTCAGGTGTTTTTAATTAGGAGTCAGAAGTTGTAAACTAGGAATTAGGAGTTGCGAATTATGAGTTGTGAATTGGGAGTTAGGAGTTGTGGATTAGGACCTAGGTGTTATGAATTAGGAGTTAGGATTTGTGAATCAGGAGGCAGGAGTTTTGAGTTAAGAGTTGTGAATTAGCATTCGTGAGTCAGGAGGTGTGAATTAGGAGTCAGGGGTTGAGAGTCAGGAGTCAGGAGTTGTAAATTAGAAGTTAAGAGCCAGGGGTAGCGAATTATGAGTTGCGAATTAGGAGTCAGGCGTTGTGAATTAGGAGTCATGAGTTAGGAGTTGTTGCATAGGAGTCAGGAGGTGTGGATTAGTTGTCAGAAGTCAGAAGTTGTGAGTTAGGAGTTGAGAGTCAGGAGTAGTGAATTATGAGTTGCGAATTAGGAATCAGGAGTTAGGATTTGTGGCTTAGGAGTCAGGAGGTGTGGATTAGTAGTCAGGAGTTAGAAGTTGTGAGTTAGGAGTCAGGAGTTAGGAGTTGTGAGTCAGGAGTTGCCAATTAGGAGTCAGGAGTTTGAGTTAGGAGTTGAGAATTAGAAGTTGTGAGTCAGGAGGTGTGAATTAGGAGTCAGGAGTTGTGAGTCAGGAGTTGTAAATTAGGAGTTAGGAGCTGTGAGGCAGGAGTTGTAAATTAGGAGTTAGGAGTTGTGAATTAGGAGTCAGGAGTTTTGAGTCAGGAGTTGTGAATTATCAGTTGTGAATTAGGAGTCAGGAGTTAGGAGTTGTGAGTCAGGAGTTAGGAGTTGTGAATTAGGAGTCAGGAATCAGAAGTTAGAAGTTGTGAGTTAGGAACCAGGAGTTGTCAATTAGGAGTCAGGAGTTAGGAGTTGTGAATTAGGAGTCGTAAATTAGGAGATAGAAGTTTTGAATTAGGATTCAGGAGTCAGGAGTTATTTAATTATATAAATGAAGTTTTGCGGTCACCCTGTTTAATTAATAATTTCTAATTGATTCCAGATTTCATAATGGACCCATGCGATTGAGTGACGCCCTGCGTCAAAGCATGGCAAAGGATCCTATTTCGCCAATCCTGTGGGAACCGCATTTCGCCGCAGTTGACAGAAGGGTTGGGATAATATTACAAGCAGTCCGAGATTGTGTTAATCGAAGCACACAACCGGATCAGGTCATTCAAGATGAAAAGAGCACCGCCAATGATTAGCAGTATATTCTGCTCATTTTTATTTCTCAACCAAAGGTAAAGGGACTTAGCAAAAGGGTGCAAAAAGTTCGGTCAAATAAATAAAATAAAATAAAAAAAAGAACCGAACCATACTGAAAATTCGAATAGAATAGACCAATATGTTTCTATTGAGGGTTGTTGGCCAGATCAATCAACGAAATTCTTAACTTCTCTACTCGGAGTTTTGCATTTTTTTTATAAACAAGATATCTAGAAATCTGAACAAATTTTAATAAATTTAAGAAGATATTTGATTAATTATAGATTTAGAGATTGCCTTTATTTTCATTATTTGGATGAAGAGAAGAAAATATTTGTCAAATTGGGGTGGGGCGAAAAACCCGTATTTTGGAAATTAGAAATGGGGCCAAACATTTTTTTTCAAATTAGGTAATTTCTTACTCACGCGTCAAAGTCAAAGTTTCAATTGTTAACCTATTTTTAATGTTAATCTAGTTTTAATTTATAATTTTATATTATTGTTCACTATTAAAAACTCTATCTACAAAAATTTCGCCAAATGTTTTGTCCCATAGAAAATTGATAAAAAATAGGTCGAAAATTAAAATTTTGACGTGCTAGGGTAAAATATTACCCGATTTCAATAAACATTTTTGGTCTTGTTTTTCGTCCCACCCTAATTATTAGTGTTTTATTAAGGAAGAGCATTAGATGAACAAATTTTAAAAGGAAGTTTATCAAGGTGTCTACCTGACTGGGAAATCGGGAAATGTCCGGGAATTTTCTGCACCGGAAAACCCGGGAAATTACTGGGAATTTGCGAAAAAATCATAATTTTCACTTGGAATACAAAATTCCCAAAATAATTACAATTCTGACTTGGGAAGGTGAATTTCCTAAAAGCATTATAATTTTGAGTTAAAACATGGGATTTCAGTAAAGAATTTTATTTTCGACTTTGAGATAGAGAATTCTTGTAAAAGTATTATATTTTTCAGTTTGGGACAGGAATTTCAATGAGAAAAGATAATTATGACAATCGGGTCAGCATAGAATTGGAATTTTTTTATGTTGCGACTGAGAATTTTAGTAAAGAAATATAATTTTGACAATATTGGGAAAGGCGATTTTCTAACAAATTTTAAATTTTGAATGGGGACAAGAAATTTAAGGAAAGAATTATAATTTTCAGTTTGGGACAGGGAATTTTAGTGAAAAATTATAATTTTGAGTTCGGAACAAGGAATTTATGCCAAAAATATTATAATTTTGAGTTTGTGACAGTGAATTTTAGTAAAAAAATATAATTTTGACTATTGGGACAGGGAATTTTCGTAAAAAATTATAGTTTGAACTTTGGGACAGGGAATTTTCTCAAATATATATAGTTCTGAGTTGGAATAGGAAATTTTAGTAAATAATTGTAATTTTGAATTTGGGACAAGGAATTTTACTCAAGAATATTGTAATTTTAAGTTTGGGACAGTGAATATCAGTAATAAATATAATTTTTACAATTAAGGTATGGAATTGCCATAAAAAATTATTATTCTAACTTGGGACAAGGAATTTCCGCATAGAATTGGATTTTTTTTATTTTGCGACTGGGAGTTTTAGTAAAGAAATATAATTTTGACAATATTGAGAAAGGTAATTTTCTAAAAGAGTTATTATTCTCATTTGAGACAAGGAATTTTAATAAAGAAAAATAATTTGGTGTTTGGGACAAGGAATTTAAGTCCATAATATTATAATTTTAAGTTTGGGACAGGGAATTTTAGTGAAGATTTATAATTTTGAGTTCGGGACAAGGAATTTTAGCCAAAAATATTATAATTTTGAGTTTCACACAGAGAATTTTTGTAAAAAAATATAATTTTGAAAATTGGGACAGGGAATTATCATAAAGAATTATAATTAGAATTTTGGGACAGGGAATTTTCTAAAATATTTATAATTTTGGTTTGAGATAGGGAATTTTAGTCAAGAATTATAATTTTGAATTCGAGAGAAGGAATTTGATTCAAGACTATTGTAATTTGAAGTTTGGGACAGCGAATTTTAGTGAAAAATAATAATTGTGACAATTAAGGCATGGAATTCTCATAAATAATTATAATTTTGACTTTTAAACAGGGAATTTTGCAAAGAATTATAATTTTTATTTTTGGGAAAATCAATTTTCGAAAAGGTTTATAATTCTCAGTTGGGACAAGGAATTTCAGTCAAGAATTATAATTTTGAGTTTAGGTCAGGGAATTTCAGTAAAACATTACAATTTTAATTTTGGGACAAGAAATTTCAATAATTTAATGTAATTTTGACAATTGGGACAGGAAATTCCCGTTAAGAATTACAATTTGGATTTGTTGACCGGGAATTTTAATAAAGAATTATAATTTCGAGCTTGGGACAAGTAATTTTAGACAAGAATATTATAATTTTGAGTTTGGGACAGGAAATTTCAGTAAATAAATATAATTTCGACAAGTGGGACAGGAAATTCCCGTACAGAATTATAATTTTGACTCTGGGACAGGGAATTTTTCCAAATATTTATCATTTTGGTTCGAGATAGGGAATGTTAGTAAAGAATTATAATATTGAATTCGAGACAAGGAATTTTAGTCAAGAATATTTTTATTTTGAGACAGCGAATTTCAGTAAAAAATATAATTTTTACAATTAATGCATGGAATTCCCGCAAATAATGATAATAATTTTGACTTTTGAACAGGGAATTTTGTGAAGAATTATCATTTCGATTTTTGGCGAAAGCAATTTTCGAAAAGATTTATAATTCTCAGTTGAGACAAGGAATTTCAGTCAAGAATTATAATTTTGAGTTCAGGATAGGGAATTTCAGTAAAACATTACAATTTTAAGTTTGGGACAAAAAATCTCAGTAATGTAATATAATTTTGACAATTGGGACAGGAAATTCCCATAAAAAATTATAATTTTGACTCTGGGACAGGGAATTTTCTAAAAGATTTATAATTTTTGTTTGAGATACGGAATTTCAGAAAACAGTTATAATTCCCAGTTGGGACAAGGAATTTTAGTAAAAAAATATATAATTTTGACAATTAATACAGGAAATTCCCGTAAATAATGGTATTAATTTTGACTTTTGAAGAGGGAATTTTGTCAAGAATT
Source organism: Andricus grossulariae (assembly GCA_011634705.1). Taxonomy (NCBI): domain Eukaryota; kingdom Metazoa; phylum Arthropoda; class Insecta; order Hymenoptera; family Cynipidae; genus Andricus; species Andricus grossulariae. The sequence continues at coordinate 120,898,563 of JAABKJ010007545.1, forward strand.
ATAATTTTGATATTTGGGAAAGACAATTTTCTAATAGAATTATTGTTCTCAGTTGGGACAAGGAATTTTAGTAAAAAAATATATAATTTCGACAATTAAAACAGGAAATTTCCGTAAATAATGGTATTAATTTTGACTTTTGAAGAGGGAATTTTGTCAAGAATTATAATTTTGATATTTGGAAAAGACAATTTTCTAATAGAATTATTGTTCTCAGTTGGGACAAGGAATTTTAGTAAAGAATTATACTTTTAAGTTAGTGACAAGGAATTTTAATAAAGAATTATAATTTTGAGTTTGGAAAAAGGAATTTTAGTCAAGAATATTATAAATTTGAGTTTTGGGACCGGGAATTTCAGTAAAGAAATACAATTTTGAGAATTGGGACAGGGAATGCCCGTAAACAATTATAATTTTGACTTTGGGACAGGGAATTTTCTAAAATATTTATAATGTTCAGTTGGGACAAGGAAATTTTGTAAAGAATTATAATTTTAAGCTTGGGAACGAGAATTTTGTAAACAAAAAATGGTAATTTTATCCTAGAACAGGTAATTTCTGGCATCGAACGGGAAATTGTGGAAAATAATTGTAATTCTGATTTATAAAAAGTTTCTTTACAAAAACAATTTCTGTTCTAAGTCAGAATTCGTCATATTTTCAAAATTTTTTGTTTCAAATCATAATTCAAGTTTAAAAATAATTTTTTGTTTGCAAATCAAAATTGGCCAGAATTTTAAACTTCTTTTTCAATTAAAAAACATAAGTTACTATATTTCTAAATTACAATAGAAAAGTTTGTAAATATTTGTTAAAATTTGAAAATTTTGTGAACACAAAATTCTCTGTTCCAAATAAGAATTGTAGTTCGTACGACCAAAAATTATCTGATATTCCAACTCAGAATTATAATTCTTTTTAAAAATTTCTGGTTACAAGTCAAGAATCTTTTTAATCTTTCAAAATGTTCAAAAATTTCTTCAAATATTTGAACCCCTTTTGAAAAAGATTCAAATTTTTTTAACCCTTTCAAATTGACCGGGAAAAATGAACGATTTAGCGGGAAAAGTCCGAGAATTTAAAATTATCCATCGGGTAGACACCGTCTTTATGAATATTTTAAGGGGATTTTTGGCTTTAGCTTTAAGTTTGGATTGATTAAAAATTAATTTCGTGACTGATTGATCGCTCCCAAATCCCTCTTTCTCTGTACCTATGTAAATTATGTAAAAGGACTCTAAAGTCTACTTAGAGATGCATAGTGAGAATGTAACATAATATTTATACCAAATGTGAAGTTAGGGGTTATTCATAAACTACGATAATAAATTTTTAAACATTTTGCGACTTTTCTGAAAGATGTACCTGCAACGGTAATATTCAATAATAACTTAATAAGTTTAAAAATCACTTTAATATTCCCCTTTTTTCCACTTTTTAAAGAATTTCTCTTTTTTCATCTTTTCAAGAAATTTCCACTTTTTGTCGATTTTTCGTTTAAATTTTATTTTGATTAAAAATTCGACTCTTAGGTTGAAAATTTTATTATTTTGTTGGAAATTGAACTTTTCTATTAAAAAGTCATCTTTTTTGTCAAAAATTCAACAACTTGGTTCAAAATTCAACTTCTTTGTCAAAAAACATTTATCTTTTTGGTTGAAGATTCATCTCTTTGGTTGAAAATTGAACTATTTCGTTGAAAATTCGTTTCTTTTTTGGTTTAAAATTAACTTTTTTTAAACTCAAAAGTTAACCAATACATTTCCAGTTCAAGATTGATCTTTCTTAGTTGAAAATTCAAATATTTCGTTTAAAAAAAAATGTTATTTAAAAACTCTACTCTTTGGTTGAAAATTGTATTATTTTGATAAAAACGCAACTATTTTATTTAAAAGTCATCTTTCTTTTCAAAAATTCAACTTAGTTGAAAGTTGAACTACTTTGTTAAAAATTTATCTTTTTGCTTGAAGATTCTGAAAAATCAACTATTTCGTTCAAAATTCGTTTATTTTTTTCTTGAAAATTCACTTTTTTTAACTTAAAATTTGTTAATTATAACCAGCTTTTGAAAAGAACTCGAGGTGAACTTTTGAAATAAATATTTCACAATTTTCATTGTTTATTTAACAATAGTTTTTAAGGTTTAATGTTTTTCTCTTTCACTTTAGGTAAAAGTTGAATTTTGAAGATTTCAAGAGAATAAAAAGGTTTTCTTAAAATTCCTGGTAAAATTTAAATAATGTTTCATTTGGTAAATTAATTTCAAGAGAGTATTAAAAAATGATTCTCTAAAATTTCTAAAAATAATGTAGGGAATTTTAAAGCAACATTTTTCAATTTGCACGTTTACAACATTCTACAAAAAATTCGTTTAGTTTGAGAAATAATAAGGTGTTTCACCAAGATTTCATAAAATGAAAAAAAAAGACATTTCGATTTCATCAGATTAAAAAAAAAATCGATTTTCAGAGGTTTCCAAGAAAAAATTTGGAATCTTTTAAAGAATAAAAGGTTTCAAGAGAATGACAAACTTTTCTAGATAAAATTGAACAAGATTTCAAAACATTTCGAAAGATTTCCAAAATTGTCAGAAAAGTAGGTGGAAGATTCTAAGGCAATTTTTTCATTTCGCAGAATTGAAAATTTTTGTTAGGAAAAATGCTACTCATTTAAAAGATATTGAGAAGTTTTGAAAAAAATTTCAAAAATAATTTAAACCTTGGAACGATTTTAAGAAATTCAAAACAAAATGTAGATTTTTGAAGATTTCGAAAAAAGATGCTTTTTAGTAATTTTGAAAGATTTCAAGAGAATAAAAGTTTTCTTTTAAAGGTTTCAAAAGATTTCCAAAATTGTCGAAAAATAATCTGTAAGATTCTAAAGTAATTTCATTTTATCAGTTAAATCAGTTATATCAGTTATAACAATCAGTTAAAAAAAATTGTGACAAATTTGAATCACTTTAAAAGATATTTAGAAGTTTTGAAAAAATTTCAAAAAATGATTTTTAAAAATAATGTAAAAGATTTTGAAGCAAAAATTTTTCATTTTGCAAGATTACAAATTTTTTTTAATAATTCAAAAAATGATTTTTTACTTTGAAAAATTAATTTTGAGATAAAATTGAAAAAAATTTCAAAATATTTTCAAAATTGAATCCGGAAGATTTTAAGGCAATTTTTTTCATTTTGCAAAATTTTGAAGAAATTTCAGGAAAAATCTAACACATTTTAAACTATATGTAGAATTTTTGAAAATTTTCCAAAATTATTTCAAGAAATTTAAAACAAAATGTAGATTTTTGAAGACTTTGAAAGAAGGAGCTTTTTAATAGTTTTGAACGGTTTCAACAGAATAGCCAAGTTATCTTATGATTCCTGGCGAAATTTAAATGATTTTTTATATTGATAAATTAATTTTAGAATATTATTGAACAAGATTTTAAAACATTTCAAAAGATTATCAAAATTGCTGAAAAAGAATCTGGAAGATCTTAAAGCAATTTTTTTTCATTTTAATGAAAAATGCGAATCAGTTTAAAAGATATTTACAAATTTTGAAAAAATTGATAGAATAATTTAAAACTATAAACGATTTCAAGACATGTAAAAACAAAATGTGGATTTTTGAAGATTTCGAAAAAAAAGCTTTTTAACAGTTTTGAAAGTTTTGAAGGGAATAAAAAAGTGTTCTTTTAAAGATTCTTGGGAATACTGAAATAAATTTTATTTTAAAAAATTTATCTTAAGATGAAATTGAAAAACATGTTTAAACATTTAAAAAGATTTCCAAAACTATCAGAAAAGTTTCTGGAAGATTTTAAGGCAATTTTTTGATTTTGCAGAATTTTGAAGAAAAACATTTAGGAAACATTCTACTTATTTAAAAATATATTGAGAAGTTTTGAAAAAATTTCAAAAATAATTTTAAATCTGGAACGATTTCAAGAAATTTCAAAGAAAATGTAGATTTTGGAAGATTTTGAAAAAAGTAGGTTTTTAAGAATTTTGAAAGATTTCAAGAGAATAAAAAAGTTATGTTAAGATTCCTGGGAAAATTTAAATGATATTTAATTTGAAAAATGAATTTCAAGATCAAATTGAAAAAAATTGAAAATACTTCGAAAGGTTTAGAAAATTGTTGAAAAAGAATTTGGAAGATTTAAAAGCAATTTTTTGCATTTTTAGCAGCATTTAAAAAAAAATTTGAACTTGAAACAATTTCAAGAAATTGAAAAATAAAATGTAGATCTTTGAAGTTTCAAAAAAAGGAACTTTTCAAGAGTTTTCAAAATATTTGTAACGAAACAAAATAAATTATTTTCTAGCTTTAAAAAATATATAAATTTTTATAATTTAGTTCAATTAAGCGTTGATTTCAATTTTGTCACAATTGTGAATAAAAATCACAAAAAACATACAGTATATTATTAATAACAAATCTACTTTCCTATGCTGTAATATAATATGTAACACATCTCTTCCTTTCTAATTAACTTATTTAGCTCAATTCTTGAGATATGTATATTTATATTGTATTGTACCGTACGGGAATGATGCGAGAAAATTCATAAAGTTTAGCCTTTTGTAATATTTATAAAAAAATAACAGATTTTAATCATAAAAAGTCACCTACTTATGAAGGAAAACACTGCTGAGCAAGTAACGGAATGGTTTTTATCATTTTTTTTTCACTCCGAGACTAGTTTTTAATTCACGTACGGTAATGATGTTTTTGTTGTCAAACTGCACTTTTCAGTTTTAATATCGAATTCACAAAACAAGAGTTAATATTTCAAGCTCAATTTTATAGAATCTTGTATTAAACGATACGCCTAATATTTCTGTATTTATTACTCAATTGTAAGTACAATATTTTACTAGAAAAAAAAGACGTACGGTAATGACGTCTGAAATGACAAAAATCGAGGGACAGACTTTAACGTTCTTACAATATTATTTATTTGTCTTGAAAAATGTGTATAAATGAAATTTATATTTATCTAAAGTTTAGAAACTTGATATGTTAAGCGTTTTTTAGATTACTGCCTGAAAAAAGGAGAAGAACGGTTTATCCTGATACAAAGTGAGGTTGGGACGCTGTACGGTAATGACGTTTGGGGTGTTCTTTTATTAAATTAAAGTAAATAGGAACACAAATGAAAAAAAGGAAATGGAAAAGTTCTGGATTTTTTTTAAGAAACGCTAGACACGCTGGTATTCGTAACTAATTTGAAATGAAATGAACATTTGTCTAATATTTTGCAGATAATTCAAACGCATCGAATATGATCGTGGAAGAAAAAAGCAGTCTTGATGAACCGGAAACGAAGAGTGATGGAGTTGATGGGAAGGATTTGACACCGGAGGAATTGGAGATGAAGTAACACTCGTGAGACTCTGATACCTCAATTTCTGTATTATCAGCAAAATCCGGGCCATCGATTAATCACGGTTCTGCTTTTTTAAGACCCTACACTTAAGTTTAAAGAAGATTTTGAATTGGATTCTGAGAACGTGAATTTCGCATGCTTTGATTGATATAAATTATTATCCTCTCGAAGAAGTACGCCGGATGATGGTTTCAGTTTGATGATTGGCCATTTTAAGATGGTCCAAATACTGCGGTAGTGTTACGATAAATATTTTTTATCTCGTCAAATACATTCACCGATAATGTACATACTTTTTGAAATAAGGAGCTGCAGAAGTTCTTGTAAAAAGACAACAACGTGACTTGACAAATTTAAAAAAACTTGAGACATCGCACTTCATTGGTTGCTTGACTTTTCTCTTCCTTTTTTTTCTCATGCTGCATTGAAAATCACGGTGATCTCAATTAATATAATTGGCTTTTCATGCAATAGCGGTGGATTCCGATTGCGTTGATTTCTAGATTTTGATATCCAAAGTGGCACAATTGCCTTTTGAAGAAGTGCTTTGAAAGTGCGTTTCGATGTAAGATTTCCACCAGAGTATTTACCTTTTCATACAAGTAGAACTAGATTTAGAATTTAGAGGGCAGAATCAATCAATCATTTCAATTTTTCAACAACATTTCATTCTATTATTACGACAAACATTATGCTTTGTGCATGTTAAGTGCGCTTTCAAATATTCTAATTTTTAATTGTACTAAGTGTCGATTGGTACCTTATTATTATTGTTAATACGTGTTTCAGTGAAAAGTTTCTGCTTTCTACTCTCATGCGGTAAATTGTGTACGCATCAGAATTACTCCAGACCCATAATCTTTAATTGTAATGCGAATATTTTGAATAAAAAAAATGTTATGATAGAGAAAGAGATTATTTATTCAGTTTTATAGTATCTGTTATCTAAAATAATAAAAAAGAAAAGCAAGGACAATATTTTTGATAATTGATCAAAATTTATATCTTAACACTAACATAGCGTAACAAAAAATTGTTGTATTCTTATTATAGCTATTATTTTCGAAAAAATATTCTTTTTTCAAGTTATTTTTGTATGGATTAAAATGTTCATTTATTAAATTTTCATGTAAAAAAAACAGTTCAAAAGTCAACTTATAATTTTCTTCCATTTTTAATTGTTGAAAACGCCATTTTTTCCAGCGAAAAGTATTAACATAATCCAAAATTGTTAAAATATTCTAAATCTTGTTCAAATTATGATTTTCGTTAAAAAATACCAATTTTCTATTTAAAACGGCAATGTAACTTAAAATTGCTAAACAAATTATGTAATCTAATTCTTTTGGAATGCAAATGTAAATTTCTAACAAAAAAGATTGAACAAATTGTTGAATTTTCGTACAAGAAAGATTTTTTAGTCAAGAAAGAAAAAAAATGTCAACCAAATTGTTCAATTTTTAAGCAAAAAAGTTGAATTTCCAACAAAAAAGTTTATTTTCAACCAAAACTTGAAATTTTAACCAAATAGATGCATCTTCAACTAATAAGATTACTTTTCTACCAAAAAGTCGATTTTTAAACAAAATACAAACACTCGTTTTTAATACAAAATTAAATTTTTTCCGAAGAAAAGTACTAGCATAATCCAAAATTGTTAACATTCTAAATCTTGTTCAAATTATAATGATTTTCGTTCGAAAATACTAATTTTCTATTAAAAACGACAATGTAACTTAAAGTTATTCAAAAATTATTAAATCTAATTATTTTTTAATAAAAATGTAAATTTCTAAGAATCAAAAAACATTTTTCAGTCAAGATAAAACAAATGTCAACCAAATTGTTGAATTTTTAACAAAATGTTTTAATATTGAACCGAAATAGTTTAATTTTTAATCAGAGTTGCACTTTTAATCAAAAACATGAAATTTCTACCAAAAAAGATAAATTTTCAACAAAGAAAAATTTTTCAGTCAAGAGAGAAAAAAAATTTCAACTAAACTGTTGAACTTTTCACAAAAAAGTTGGATTTTTAACGCGAGAATATAAATGTTCAACAAAAAACTTAATTTTCAACTTATCTACCAAAAAGACAATTTTTCATCAAAATACAAATACTTGTTTTTAATACAAAACACGGTTTTTTCTTAAATTATTTTCATTATTTGTTAATAGTTTAATTTTAAACAGTTGAAAAACGAAAGTTGATTTTACAACAGTTAAAAATTAAATTTATAATTTCCTTCTATTTTTAATTGTTGAAAATTAAATTTTTCCAATGAAAAATACTGACATAATCAAAAATTGATAAAAGATTCTAAATCCTATTGAAATTATGATTTTCGTTTGAAAATACCGATTTTCCATTAAAAACGCCAATGCATTGTAGCTTGTTAAAATTCATAAATAATTATGAAATCTAATGATTTTTGAATAAAAATGTAAATTTCTAACAAACAAAAAAAGTCTTTCAGTCAAGAAAAAAAATGTCAACCAAATTGTTGAGTTTTCGACCAAAAGATGAATTTTCAACAAAGGAGTTTAATCTTCAATCGAAGCAGATTAATTTTTTATCAGCTTTGCCGAAAAACGAAAGTTGAAATTACAACAATTAAAAATAATATTTATAATTTTCTTCCATTTTCAATTTTCTTCTATTTTTAATTAAAATATTCTAAATCTTGCTCAAATTATGATGATTTTTGTTTAAAGATACCAATTTTCGATTAAAAACGCCAATGTGTTATAAAATTGAAAAAAAAATGTAATGATTTTTTCATAAAAATGTAAATTTCTAACAAAAAAAAGATTTTTCAGGCATTGAAAAAAAATACTACCAAATTCTTTTAATTTTCTACCAAAATGGTTGAATTTTAGACCAAAAGATGAATTTTCAAAAAAGTAGTTTAATCTTCAACCGAAACAGATTAATTTTTAACCAGAGTTGCACTTTGAACCAAAAAATATACATTTTAAAAGCAAAAAGGCGAATTTTCAATCAAAAAAAGATTTTTTAGTCAAGAAAGAAAAAAAATGGCAACTAAATTGTTGAAATTTCAATCCAAAAGGATAATTTAAAAAAAAAGACAGTTGAATTTTCAACCCAAAACTTTAAATTTCCAACCAACAAGATTACTTTTCAACGAAAAAGACGAATTTTCAACAAAATACAGCAGTTAAAAATTAAATTTACAATTTTCTTCCATTTTCTATTTTTAATTGTAGAAAATTCATTTTTTTCCGATGAACAACGCCAATTTATAACTTAAAATTGCAAAAAAAAAAAAAAGAATTCGAAATCTAATGAATTTATAATAAAAATGTAAATTTCTAACAAAAAATACCAACATAATCAGAAATTGTTCCAGTTTGTAAACTTTGTTATTTGAAACAAAAATAATTGGATTTAATTCTATACTAACATGTCATGAAATTGTTTATAATGTTTAATCTTCTTGGAAAGTCTAATGATTTTTGTTTAAAATAACTAATTTCATTTTCCCTTTTTGAGAAATTATTTACAAATTTAAAATAATTTGGAACTAATTTTTTAATTGATCTCTTTGGCTGAAAATTTAATTATTTTGATAGAAATTTGTTTTTTGGTTGAAATCGAACTTGCGGGACTAAAAATTTGACTATTCCAGTTTTGTTAAAAAATTAATCTTTTTTAGTTGAAAATTAATTTTTTGGTTTCAAAATTCATCTATTTGGTTTGAGGATTTTACTACTACTTTATTGAAAATTTGTTCTTTTTTGGTTGAAAATTAATTTTTTTAACTGCATTTTTAACTATTTGATTTTTGGTTGCAAAATAATATTTTTTAGTTGAAAATTCATGTATTTCAAAATAGAATGTAGACGATTTAAAAAAAAATTATATTTCCATATTACAAACATTTTAGAAAAATTAGAAGTTTTGAAAATATTCAAGAATAAATTAAGGCTTGAAAAGATTTCAAAAATTTTTAAACAAAGCGCAGATTTTTAAATAAAATTTTGAAGCTTCTGAAGGATTCTGAAATGTTCCAAAACAAGAAAAAAAATGTTCTTAAGATTCCTAGGAAAATATGAAATAAAATTTTTTATTGAAAAATTAATTTAAAAAATTTTTTTTAGCATTTTCAAATGATTTCAAAAGACCTATATAGATATCGAAAACAATTTGTAAGATTTTAAAGTAATTATGTCATTTTTAAATTTTCATTAAAAAATTTTACAAATAATTCGAGTAAGTTTAAAAGATATTTAAGAATTTTAGAAGTTTCAAAGAGATTACAACTACATATTTTAATTTTTAATGGAATTTTCAAATATAAAGGTTAATTTTGTACCAGAAAAGACAAATTTTTAACAACATAGTTGAATTTTCAACCCAGAAGTTGAATTTTCTGCCAAAAATAGACAAATATTCGACAAAACAGATGAATTTTCAACTAAAAAAGATAAATTTTCAACAAAAAATAGAATAGTCTGATTATAAGTTGGAGAAATAACTTTTTAACCAAATAAAATAAATTTTTAACTAAACCGATTAATTTTTAACCGAAAAGATTAAATGCCTATAACCAAAGAAATTAAATTTCAACCAAAATGGTTAATTTTATAAGAAAAAATAATAATTTTTGACAAAATACGTGAATTTTCAACCAAAAAAAGACAAATTTCCAACAAAAAATAGAACAGTCTAATTATAAGTTAGAGAAATAAGTTTTTAAGTAAATAAAATCAGTTTTCAAAGAAATAGTTAACTTTTCAACCAAACAAATGAATTTTCTACCAAAAAGATTGAATGTCGACGAAAAAAATGGAATTGTTCCATTTTTGGATAAAAAAATTAATTTTCAATTAAAAAAAAATAACTTTTAACCAAAGAAATGAAATTTCAACCAAAAAGGTTAATTTTATAAGAAAAAATAATAATTTTTGACAAAATACGTGAATTTCCAACCAAATATTTTAAATTTTAATGGAATTTTCAACCAAAAAGGTTAATTTTCTACCAAAAAGATTGAATGTCGACGAAAAAAATGGAATTGTTCAATTTTTGGATAAAAAAATTAATTTTCAATTAAAAAAAAAATAACTTCTAACCAAAGAAATGAAATTTCAACGAAAAAGGTTAATTTTATAAGAAAAAATCATAATTTTGGACAAAATACGTGAATTTCCAACCAAATATTTTAAATTTTAAAGGAATTTTCAACCAAAAAGGTTAATTTTCTACCAAAAAGATCGAATGTCGACGAAAAAATATAATTGCTCAATTTTTGAGGAAAAAATTAATTTGCAATAATAAAAACTAACTCTTAACCAAAGAAATTAAATTTCAACCAAAAAGGTTAATTTTATAAGAAAAAAGAATCATTTTTGACAAAATACGTCAATTTCCAAGGAAATATATTAATTTTGAATGGAATTTTCAACCAAAAAGGTTAATTTTCTACAAAAAAAAATACAAATTTTCAACAACAAAAAAATGAATTTTCAACTAAAAAAGATAAATTTCCAACAAAAAATAGAATAGTTAAATTTTCAGTTAGTGAAATAAGTTTTTAAGCATATAAAATCAATTTTCAAAGAAATAGTGCAATTTTCAATCAAACAAATTAATTTTCTACCAAAAAGATTGAATGTTTATAAAAAAAAAAATTTCGACGAAAAAATGGAATTGTTCAATTTTTGAGGAAAAAATTAATTTTCAATAAAAAAATCACTTTTAACCAAAGAAATTAAATTTCAACCAAAAGAGTTAATTTGATAACAAAAAAGAATCATTTTTGACCAAATACGTGAATTTTAAATCAAAATGGTAAATTTTCTACAAAAAAATAAAAATTTTCAACAAAAAATAGAATAGTTTAATTTGCAGTTAGTGAAATAAGTTTTTCAGCAAATTAAATCAATTTTCAAAAAAATAGTTAACTATTCAACCAAACAAATGAATTTTCTACCAAAAAGATTGAATGCCCATAAAAAAATCGACGAAAAAAATGGAATTGTTCAATTTTTGGATAAAAAAATTTTCAATAAAAAAAAAACTTTTAATCAAAGAAATGAAAGTTCAACCAAAAAGGTTAATTTTATGAGAAAAAAGAATATTTTTTGACAAAATACGTGAATTTCCAATCAAATATTTTAATTTTTAATGGAATTTTCAACCAAAAATGTTAATTTTCTACAAAAAAATACAAATTTTCAACAAAAAAATATAATAGTTGAATTTTCAACCAAAAAGATTGAATGACTAGAAAAGAAAATTATCGACAAAAAATTTAATTTAATTTTTAGTTAAAAAATTAATTTTCACTAAAGAAACTAATTTTCAATCAACTAAATGAATTTTCAAACAAAAATATTAGTTTTCTAAAAAAATATAATAATTTTTTAGAAAATACATGAATTTTCAACAAAACCTTTTAATTTATAATGAAATTGTTAACAAGATACATGAATTTTCAACCAAAAAGGTGAATTAGCCACCAAGAAGATTAATTTTATACCACAAAAAACAAAGTTTCAACAAAATACAGAAATTTTCAGTTCAAAAAATAATTTAAAACAAAAATGTTAATAAAATAGTTAAATTTTGAGAAAAGAAGAATTTTTATCTTGACAAATATCGAAAACCTCTAAAATGTAAAGCTCAAATTTTTAATAGAACTAGCAAAAATGAACCATTTTATTAAAATCCATCATGATTTAATTTTTTCCGATGAAAAATACTGACATCCAAAATTGATAAAAGATTCTAAATCTTATTCAAATTATGATTTCCGTTTGAAAATACCAATTTTTGATTAAAAATTTCATTGTTTTGACGCTTATTAAAATTGATAGAAAATTATGAAATCTAATAATTCTTGAATAAAAATGTAAATTTCTAACAAACGAAAAAGATATTTCAGTCAAGAAAAAAAATGTCAACCAAATTATTGACTTTTCTACCAAATTGGTTGAATTTTCGACCAAAAGATGAATTTTCAACAAAGTAGTTTAATCTTCAATCGAAACAGATTATTTTTTAACCAGAGTTGTAGAAAAATGGAATTACAACAATACCTTATAGAAAATTCCAATCGAATTCAAATATTCGAATTTAATTCTACTTTGATGAAGAGTTTATCTGGAAATATCTTGAAAATATATTTTTTATGTTTCTTAAATGTTAAAATAATATTTAAAGTACGGTGTCGGATAATTTCAAATACGGCGAGACATATTTTGTTAATAAGAAAAATAATCTACTGATTTAAATAAATTTTTAATAAATAAATAAAATTTTCTCATTCATATTTTTATTTACTGGGATTGTATCGCTATAATCAGGAAACTTCTGTAAATAAATCGAGTTTTTTTCTAAACAAAGGGTTAAATTAGATTAATTAAATTACTTTGATTAAATTTATTAAATTAACTTATTAAATTAGATTAAAAAAATTAGTGCGCACGTAGCGAACACAATGTTCTAGTATTTAAAACTTCGTTTAATAATTTATTTCTAAATTGCTTATATTTTTAATGTCAGGAAATAAAAAGTCAAATGGAAAAATATCACAAAAATTATGTAAAAATAAAAACTAGTCAGAATCGAATCCGCTATTGTCATGACCAGATTGACGAGAATGAGGTTGTTCTCTGGCTACAGTTTTCTGCAAATTATTCGAATTATCATAAATAATATCCTCATTATTTCGTTGTTGACTTCTATGCAAAGTTGAACGATGTTTCATTGCCTCAATCACAGGTCTTGTAAGTTTTCCTGATTTTTCTGAAACAAGAAAACATTTTTATTTCTGCGACAAACAACCTACATATATTTTACCAGGTATAAGATTTATTCGAATTGTAAATAATTCTTATTGAAAAAAAATATATGAAAATTTAAAAAAATTATAAATTATCTGCAAAATGATCCTAATTTAAAAATGCTTAAATTTTAAAACGAACTTTGGAATTGTTAAGTTTTTTACGTTTCAAGTTTGCATTGAATAATTTTGAAAGTTTCCAATTAAATTAAATTTTTTTGCATCAAAGGCCTACATTTAAAAATATTTGGTTTGAAATTTCTTAATTTTTGGAGGTTTTCAATTTCAAATTTCCCAATGTTCTAGTTTCAAATTCAAATATAAAAAGATCATGATAATTTCACTATTACATTTTTTTAAATTTCATATTTAAACGGCTAAATTATCTTGTTTTAAAAATTTTTCGAAATCGCAGAATATCAAATTGAAAGATTTGATAGTTGCACAATTTTCAGTTTAAAATATTTGTAATTGAACAATCATTTAATATCGAAAAAAAATTTTATTGGAAATTGTCAACAATGAATAATAATTGAAAATGAAGTGTTAAAAATTAAACGATTTTAAAATAAACAGTTGAAAATGTTGTTGCTTAACAAAAAAATAGATGAATATAGAACTATCTGAAATTTATACCTAATTGTTAATTTTTTTTTAAATTTTGAATGGTTACAATTTTAGAGTTCTGAATTTTCATGTTGAAAAGTATAGTTAACAGCTTGAAAATTTTTAATTTTCAAACGATTCAATTTAGTTTTGAATTTAAAAATTCCAAATTTTGATTGCTTCGAATTAAAAAGTATTTAAATTCAAAATGTGCCAATTTTAAATTATTCAGTTTTGAAGGCTTTTAGATAGAAATATAATGCAATTTCAAATACTCTGAATTTTAAATGATACAATTAAAAAATTCTAATCTTAAAAGTTTCCATTTTTAATGTTTTGAAATTGTCTTCTTTTCGAAACTTTAATCTGAAGTCAAATTTTTTAAGAAAAAAAGAAACAGTTTAATTTTTGAGGATTTGAAACTCATTGTTTTTGTTTAAAAAGCTTAATTTTCTAAATATTTGATTAACAATTTCATCATTTTTGGATGTTTTCAATTTCACAATTAAATCTTTTAAAATTGCAAAATTTCATTTTAAAAGCCTTGATAGCAGGTTTTATATTTAATAATTATATATTTAAATATTCTAAATGGAATTGAAAATTAAATTATTTTTTATTTAAAAACGTTCTAAAATAATTAACATTAAAAAAAAACAACAATTTCGAATTGAAAGGCTCAAAATTGTACAATTTTCAACATTCGCATCATATATAGCAACCTTGTTTTGTATTCTTTTTTTAATTTTTAATTTTCAATGTGATATCTTAAAATTGTCCGATCTTTAGTTGAATATTTAAAAGAAATGAATAATTTAAATTTGAAAAATATTTGATTAGAAGATTATAAGAATAATTTTAAATAAAGTGTTAAAAATTAAATGATTTTGAATTAAAAACTTAAGAATTGTATTGTTTAAAATAAAAATAGAACTATTTGAAATTTATACCTCAGTAATTGAATAATTTCTTTAATTTTGAATCGTTACTGATTTCTAATGGAATTGTCCAATTCTAAAAATTGTACTCTGAAATTTTTCAGTTTCGAGAGCTTTTGATGTAAAAGTTTTCAACTAAAATACTTTTTATCTTCTTGTCTTTTATCAAACAATTTTAGTGTTGAGTAATAATTTTTTTAATGTGATAAAAATTTTTTAATTTAGAATGTCATTAACTTCAACTTTGTAACATTCAATTTAGTTATCAATTTCAAATTAAAATTCTAGAATGCTAGAAGCTTTAACTTTGAAAAATTCATTTTATTTTCCAATGTCAAATTCTAAAATTTTATTCGCTTCAAAATGAAAATTATTTAGATTAAAAAGTTTCCAATTATAAATTATTCAATTTTGAACGCTTTTAATCAAAAGTTTCTTCAATTTAAAATAAAATTGTTCAATTTTGAACGCCTTGAATTAGAAATTATAAGACTTCCACTGATTTCTAATGAAATTATCCAATTTAAAAAATTTTTCTTTTAAATTTTTCAAATTTGAGCGTTTCTAATGTAACATTTTTCAACTAAAATACTTTTAATCTCCTTGTTTTTGTCAATCAATTTTAATGTTATGTAATAATTTTTTTATGTAATAACAATTCAAAAATATAGAATGTTAGAAACTTTAACTTGGGAAAATTCATTTTATTTTCCAATGTCAAATTGTCAAATTTGAATCGCTTCGAAATGAAAATCATTTAGATTAAAAAGTTTCCTATTATAAATTATTCACTTTTGAACGCTTTTAATTTAAAATCATTGAATTTCGAGATTCTTCAATTTAAAATAAAATTGTTCCATTTTGAACGCTGTGTCTTTGTCAATCATTTTAAATGTTAAAAGAGAATTTTTTCATGCAATAAAAATTAAAAAATTTAGAATATCAGAAACTATCTTTGAAACTTTAAATTTAGTTATGAATTTCAAATTAAAATTCTAGAATGTTAGAAGCTTTAACTTTGGAAAATTCATTTTATTTTCCAATGGCAAATTTTAATCGCTTCGAAATGAAAATTATTTAGATTCGAAAGTTTCTTCAATTTAAAATAAAATTGTTCAATTTTGAACGCTTTAAATTAGAAATGATAAGATTTCGACTAATTTCTAATGAAATTATCCATTTTTTAAATTTTACTCTTAAATTTTTCAACTTTGAGACTTTCTAATGTAGATTTTTTTAACTAAAATACTTTTAATCTCCTTTTCCTTGAAAATGAATTTTAATGTTAAATAATAATTTTTTTATAAAATAACAATTAAGAAACCTAGAATTTCAGAAGCTTTAACTTTGAAACATTCATTTTATTTTTTAATCTCAAATTGACCAATTTTAATCGCTTCGAAATGAAAATTATTTAGATTCAAAAGTTTCTTAAATTAAAAATAAAATTGATCAATTTTGAAAGCTTTGAATTAGAAATGATACGATTTCCACTCATTTCTAATGAAATTATGCAATTAAAAAAAATTTTCTTTTATATTTTTCAACTATAATACTTTTAATCTCCTTGTTTTTATCGATCAATTTTAATGTTACATAATAATTTTTTTATAAAATAACAATTTAAAAATCTAGAATGCCAGAAGCTTTAACTTTGAAAGATTCATTTTATTTTCCAATGTCAAATTGTCAAATTTTATTCGCTTCGAAATGAAAATTATTTATATCGAAAGGTTTCCAATTATAAATTATTTAATTTTGAGGGCTTTGAATTAGAAATTATACGATTTCACCTGATTTCTAATGAAATTATCCAATTTTTTTAATTTTACTGTTGAATTTTTCAACTATGAGCGTTTCTAGTGCAAAAATTTTCAACTAAAATACTTTCCATCTTCTTGCCTTTGTCAATCAATTTAAATGTTAAAAGATAATTTTTTCATACAATAAAAATTTGAAAATTTAGAATGTCAGAAACTAACTTTGAAAGATTCATTTTATTTTTCAATATGAAATTATCAAATTTTAATCGCTTCCAAATGAAAATTATTTAGATTAAAAAGGTTTCCAATCATAAATTATACAATTTTGAACGATTTTAATTAGAAATCATACAATTTCGAGATTCTTCAATTTAAAATAAAATTGTTCAATTTTGAACGCTTTAAATTAGAAATGGCAAGATTTTCACTGATTTCTAATGAAATTATTCATATTTTTAAATTTGACTTAAATTTTTAACTTTGAGCGTTTCTAATGTAAATATTTTCAACTAAAATACGTTTAATCTCATCATTGTCAATCAATTTTAATGTTGACTAATAAGTTTTTTATAAAATAACAATTCAAAAATCTAGAATGTCAGAAGCTTTAAATTTAAAAGATTCATTTTATTTTTCAATATGAAATTATTAAATTTTAATCGCTTCGAAATGAAAATTATTTAGATTAAAAAGGTTTCAATTGTAAATTGCTCAATTTTGAACGGTTTTAATTTGAAATCATTCAATTTCGAGATTTTTAAATTTAAAATAAAATTGTTTAAATTTGAACGCTTTGAATTAGAAATTATACGATTTTGAATGATTTCTAATGAAATTATTCAATTTTTAAATTTTTACTCTTGAATTTTTCAACTTTGAGAGTTTCTAATGTAAATTTTTTTAACTAAAATATTTTCCATCTTCTTGTCTTTATCAATCAATTTTAATTTTAAAGGATAATTTATTTCATGCAATAAAAATTAAAAAATTTAGAATGTCAGAAACTTTAACTTTGAAACATTCAATTTAGTTATCAATTTCAAATTAAAATTCTAGATTGTTAGAAGCTTTAACTTTGAAAAATTCATTTTATTTTCCAATGTCAAATTGGAAAATTTTAATCGCTTCGAAATGAAAATTATTTAGATTCGAAAGTTTCTTCAATTTAAAATAAAATTGTTCAATTTTGAACGCTTTAAATTAGAAATGGCAAGAATTTCACTGATTTCTAATGAAATTATTCATATTTTTAAATTTGACTTAAATTTTTAACTTTGAGCATTTCTAATTTAAAATTTTTCAACTTTGAGCGTTTCTAGTGTAAAAATTGTCAACTAAAATAATTTTAATCTCCTTGTTTTTGTCAATCAATTTTAATTTGATATAATAATTTTTTTATGTAATAACAATTTAAAAATCTAGAATGCCGGAAGCTTTAATTTTGAAAGATTCATTTTACTTTCCAATGTCAAATTGTCAAATTTTAATCGCTTCAAAATGAAAATGATTTAGATTCAAAATTTTCCAATCATAAATTATTCAATTTTGAACGCCTTTAATTATAAATAATACAATTTCGAGATTCTTTAATTTAAAATAAAATTGTTCAATTTTGAACGCTTTGAATTAGAAATAATACGATTTCGCCTGATCTCTAATGAAATTATCCAATTTTTAAAATTTTACTGTTAAATTTTTCAACTTTGAGAGTTTCTAATGTAAATTTTTTAAATTAAAATACTTTAAATCTCCTTTTTTTCGGCAATCAATTTTAATGATGAATAATAATTTTTTTATAAAATAAAAATTTAAAAATCTAGAATGCTGGAAGCTTTGACTTTGAAAGATTCATTTTATTTTTCAATATGAAATTATCAAATTTTAATCACTTCGAAATGAAAATTATTTAGATTCAAAAGTTTCTTCAATTCAAAATAAAATTGTTCAATTTTAAACGCTTTGAATTAATCTTATTCGTTAAAAATTTATCTTTTTCGTCGGAAATTCGTTTTTATGGTTAAAAATTTAAGTATTTTGTTGAACATTATTTTTGTTTTGTTGAAAATTATTTTTTTAACTGAAAATTTAAATGCTCTATTTTTGCTTGAAAAATTATTTTCTTTAGTTGAAAATTCAACTATTTTGTTGAAAATTCATGCATTTTGTTAAAAAATCGTCTTTTTTAATAGAATATTAATCTTCTTCGTAAAAAAATCATAGTTTTGGTAGAAAATGTAACTATTTTGTTAAAAATTAGTGTTTTATGTTTAAAAATGAATTTTTTAACTGTGAATATTACTATTCCAGTTCGGGTCGAAATTTTTTTTTTTCAGTTGAAAATTCGCCTTTCTTGGTAGAAAATTAATCTTGATTAAAAATTCATTTTTTGGTTAAAGATTCCTCATTTTAGTTGAAAATTCATTTGTTCGGTTAATAATTGAACTATTTTATTAAAAATTCATCTTTTTTGGTAGAAAATAATTTTATTCGTTGAAAATTTATCTTTTTGGTTGGAAATTCGTTTTTATGGTTTAAAATTTAAGTATTTTGTTGAAAATTATTTTTTTTTTCGTTGAAAATTATTTTTTCAACTCAAAATTTAACTGCTTTATTTTTGCTTGAAAAATTATTTTCTTTAGTTGAAAATTCTTCTTGGTAAAAAAATCATCGTTTTGGTTGAAAATGTAATTATTTTGTTAAAAATTCGTTTTTTATGGTTAAAAATAAATTTGTTAACTGTGAATATAACTATTCCAGTTCCGGTCGAAAATTTTTTTTTCAGTTGAAAATTCACCTTTTTTGGTAGAAAATTAATCTTGGTTAAAAATTCATTTTTTGGTTAAATATTCCTCATTTTAGTTGAAAATTTATTTGTTCGTTTAATAATTGAAATATTTTGTTAAAAATTCATCTTTTTGGTAAAAAATTAATTTTATTAGTTGAAAATTTATCTTTTTGGTTGGAAATTCGTTTTTATGGTTAAAAATGTAAGTATTTTGTTGAAAATTATTTTTGTTTCGTTGAAAATTAGCTTTTCAATTGAAAATTTAACTGCTCTATTTTTACTTGAAAAATTATTTTCTTTAGTTGAAAATTCAACTATTTTGTTGAAAATTCATGCATTTTGTTAAAAAAATCGTCTTTTTTGATAGAATATTAATCTTCTTCGTAAAAAAATCATAGTTTTGGTAGAAAATGTAACTATTTTGTTAAAAATTCGTTTTTTATGGTTAAAAATAATTTTTTGAACTGTGAATATAACTATTCCATTTCGAGTCGAAAATTCATCTTTTTTAGTTCAAAATTCAACTTTTTTGTTAGAAAATTAATCTTCTTGGATAAAAATTCATTTGTTGATCAAAGATTCCTCATTTTAGTTGAAAAGTCATTTGTTCGGTTAATAATCGAACTATTTTGTTAAAAATTCATCATTTTTGGTAGATAATTAATCTTATTCGTTAAAAATTTATCTTTTTCGTCGGAAATTCGTTTTTATGGTTAAAAATTTAAGTATTTTGTTGAGCATTATTTTATTTTTGTTGAAAATTATTTTTTCAACTCAAAATTTAGCGGCTCTATTTTTGCTTGAAAAATTATTTTCTTTAGTTGAAAATTCAACTATTGTTGATTTTTATGCATTTTGTTAAAAAATCGTCTATTTGATAGAATATTATATATAATATTATTTTAATAATCTTAATAAATAATTTTAAAAATAATGAATTAATTAATAATTAATTAATTTTTTTTTAATTTTATTAATTTTCATTATTAATATAATTTAGATTAATAATCTTCTGGGTAAAAAATCATCATTTTTTTTGAAAATGTAACTATTTCGTTAAAAATTCGTTTTTTATGGTTAAAAAATATTTTTTAACTGTGAATGTAACTATTCCATTTCGGGCTGAAAATTCAACTTTTTTGGTAGAAAATTAATCTTCTTGGTTAAAAATTCATCTTTTTTATTAGAAAATTAATTTTATAATTTGAAAATTTATCTTTTTGGTTGAAAATTCATTTTTATGTTTAAAAATTTAAGTATTTTGTTAAAAATTATTTTTATTTTGTTGCAAATTATTTTTTCAACTGAAGATTTAACTGCTCTATTTTTGCTTGAAAAATTATTTTCTTTAGTTGAAAATTTAACTATTTGGTTGAAAATTCATGCATTTTGTTAAAAAATCGTCTTTTTTATAGAATATTAATCTTCTTAGTAAAAAAACATCGTTTCGGTTGAAAATGTAACTATTTTGTTAAAAATTAGGTTTTTATGGTTAAAAATGAATTTTTTAACTCTCAATATAACTATTCCAGTTGGGGTCGAATTTTTTTTTTTTTTTTAGTTGAAAATTCACCTTTTCTGGTAGAAAATTAATCTCGGTTAAAAATTCATTTTTTGGTAAAAGATTCCTCATTTTAGTTGAAAATTCATTTGTTCGGTTAATAATTGAAATATTTTGTTAAAAATTCATCTTTTTCGGTAGAAAATGAATTTTATTGGTTGAAAATGATTTTTTTAACTGAAAATTTAACTGCTCTATTTTTGCTTGAAAAATTATTTTCTTTAGTTGAAAATTCAACTATTTTTTTGAAAATTCATGCATTTTGTTAAAAAATAGTTTTTTTTTAGAGAATATTAATCTTATTCGTAAAAAAATCATCGTTTTCGTTGTAAATGTAACTATTATGTTAAAAATTAGTTTGTTATGGTTAAAAATAAATTTTTTTAACTGTGAATATAACTATTCCAGTTCTGGTCGAAGTTTTTTGTTTAGTTGAAAATTCACCTTTTCTTGATACAAAATCAATCTTGGTTAAAAATTCATTTTTTGGTCAAAGATTCCTCATTTTAGTTGAAAATTCATTTTTTCGTTTAATAATTGAATTATTTTGTTAAAAATTCATCTTTTCTGGTAGAAAATAATTTTATTCGTTGAAAATTTGACCGTAAAGAAAAATATATAACGTTATAAAGTTGGGGATTTTCTAAATTCTATTTTGCAACAACCCTGGTTTTTAAATAACGCGCTTCAAGTCAAATTAGGGGCGGGGGAAATTATAGGTTAAATTAAACTTTAAAGGGTGGTGAAAAGTCGCTCAGAACCTCTTAAAGCTAGATAAAGATTGACAAAATAGAATATTTTTATTTTTGAAGAACACTTCCAAAAATTCTGCATTATATTTATAGATTCTTTCCTCAGTTTTTCCTTATTAAGAAATTTTTTTTGAATTCTTATGAGTCTCGTAGTCAACTACGGAACTCAAGAACCTATCGACTTGATTACTGCTTGATTCAAAACCTATTTATTCTCGTACAGAACATTTCGCTACTGAACTAAAAAGCTGATTATCACACCTGTAGCGATAATTGATACCTTCAGTAGTTAAAAATAAAGGTTTCTTATCTCAAACAAACAATAAAAACAATAAATATGTGTTGAAACCAGGGTCAAACTCTCAACTAAATTCCACCAATCATAGAGCATACGAGTGATTTTGATAATATTTGAAAAATGTCAATATCAAAACCGAAATCGATCATTTTATAAAAAATAGGCCATAATCACTGATGAAAATATAACTCCCCTCTTTGAAGGGAACAAAGAGAATGCAGAAAATAGGTTAGAAAGAAGCGAAGGAGGTTAGAATCCCCCTCACACTTTTAATCCCATTTTTTGATATCCCTTCATAAAAAATCACCCTATTACAGATAACTTGTCATATTTTATCCAACTTTTGGGTTTTTTTGGTCGTCTCCGCCCTCCCGCGCGTTTTGTGACGTCACAGATCTGTGTTACATATGGCGTCCGAACCGACGCCATCTAACGTCTGGCATTCCTGGATTTTCGTACGGTGCGGTGGAGCCACGGCTTTCTGTTGTGCGAGGCATTTTGTCGTTCTAATTCGTGTTTTTCGGCCGCTCGAGTGAATTTTTCATACGAAATCGCGATGTTGCAGTCGCATCGTGTCGGATGGTGGTAGGAAGAAAGTGATTTGTGCGCGGGGATAGTTAGTGGGAAGATGAGTTAACCGTGGTGTGTGAAAGCAGCGGTCAACCTCCGAGCCGAGATCATTGGCGAGAAAAGTGCATCCACCAGTCAACTTGCCCGGCGTGAGGTAACTTTTCACACCTCCAGATTTTCAGTGAGCAAATTTCCTATCTAAACTTTATCCAGCGGCCGATCATCCACCCTGGATAAAAGTCGATTCGTGTTTATGTTTACTCCCCTAATTACCTCCCCCACCTCTATTCCCGGCCCTTCTCTTGCTTCTTGATATTACTCGGACGCTTCAGTACAGTTTAGACAGACATGTGTTGCAAACAATTTTAATTAGATTTTATAACCTGAAGGGCGAAATTGGATTTATGTCCGATTGTGTGTAGCGAGGCTCGCGCTCTGCATGATTTTTCGATTCTTTCTGGAGTCACTAGTTTTTATCACGAGAGCCATTCGTCTTTACTGTGATTCATAACCTGCCGTCTTCCCCTCCTGGGAATCGAAATTCGGTTTAATTCATGAATTCGCAATCCCTGCCTGCTGGTTATTTAGGTATAGATTTTTTTTTCGGAGCAGGAGCTGCTCCGAAATTGATTGGTGTAAAGTGACGTTAACGATATTTATTCTTGTTTTTTTTTGGTGATTTAGTGCTATTGAGATCCGGATTGAGTTATAGATTTTTTAAAGAGAATGCTCCAAAATTGGTTTCTATGCCAACTTGTTCCGCGAAAGTATTATTGATGAATTTTAAAGAAGTGCGTTTTTATTTGAAAGCTCGTTATCTGTAGAGTTTGAATCAAGGTTGTTTGTTGAGTAAATTGTTTTTATTTGAGCAAAGTGCGCCGAAGAAATTGTAAAAAATTAAAGACTTTTGGCACATCATTTGTGTTTATTTAGCTGTTACGAATCAGTCAGAAAGAGAATTAAAAAGAATGTTTTATCATGCAAGAAAAATAAATCAATTCGAGAGAAATATAACTTTGCTTAAGTTTCATTTCAAAGACTTGTAAAAGTTTCGCTACGACTTTCAATGTACAATTTTTCAAGGCTACCAAGGAAAATATCCAAGGTTATTAAACTAATATTTCTATGTGCAAGGCTGAATTGAAAAAAAAAATTGTTTAAAAAACTATTTTAAATATTTGAACTAGTTTATCGAAGAAAAATGAATATCATGAATTTGGTAAATTCCTTATTTGTTACGCATTGCCTTCTACTGATATCATTTTAGGAAGTAACGTGGCGTCACGTGACAGAATGTATTTATAAAAGTTTGAAATACTTGTAAAAAAATGGATATAGGTGATAAATTTCAATGCCGCTCGTTGAGTGAGGTTTACATTATGAAACTGATACCATTATCTCTGGCTTATTTACCTTATTTAAACTTTTATGCTCGCTTTTTTTTATTGCTATTTTTCTCAACTAACAGCTTACAAAATATTTTATTTCGTCAATAAGTAGTTTTAATTTAATTATGTTCCTGACATCGATATGAGAGATATTTTTGATTTGAATATTCGTTACCGTTTAATTTTTTGTTAAATATCGTAAAATTAAACAAAATTGCAATTTTATTTTTTATAATTACCTCTTTCTCTGAAGAAGAAATTGTAAGATTATCGGTTATTTTCTTTTTACAAATGTTAAACTTGCAGAAGTTTGTGGAAATTTATTCTGTGGATTGTAATTTTTAGCACCCAAAAAAGATTTATGATAATTTTCAGATGAATACAATATATTTTTTGACCCGCAGAACGATTTTTGTAAGAATTTTCGTTTTTGTGGGGGAAAACGGCTCATAGTGTTTTTTTATGAACCAAACGAAAAATTGTTTCCTTGATAATCATTCGTTTGAGTTTAAAAGAACAAAAATACCTTTCACAGCGTTCAAAAAGAAAAAATCCAGCAAATTATAAGATTTATTGTAAATAAAAATTAAAAAACCTATTTGAACACTGAACCACGTTAAAAAATAGTTTGTTGTTGATGAAAGATTCATTATTTTAGTTGAAAATTCATCTCTTAGATTGAAAGTTTCACTAGTTTGTTGAAAATCGATCTTTTTTGGTTCAAAATTTAACTATTCCGTTGAAAAATCCATCTTTCTTAGTTTTAAGTTAGTTTTTTTTTTTGGTAGAAAAATAATCCTGGTTTGAAATTTCACTTTTTTCTTGAAAATTCTTATTTTTGGTCGGAAAATTCATCTCTTTGGTTAAAAATTTCACTATTTTGTTGAAAATTTAATTATTTACTTAAAAGTTGAACTTTTTGGTTGAAATATCTTTTTTTTTTGTCGAAAATTCAACTGTTTTATGGAACATTCGTTTATTTGGACAGAAAATTCGTACTTTTGGATTGGAAATTCATCTTTTTTGTTGTTGAAAATTCAACTTTCTTCCAAAAATTTCCATTACTTGGTTAAAAATACGTTTTATTTTTAGTTGAAAATGAATTTGTTAAACTAAACATGTAACTTTTCTATTTTTGGTTGAAATTCATCTATTTAGTAGAAAAATAATCTTTTCATTTTGAAACTTTGGTTAGTTAGTTAGTTAGTTAGTTGCAAATGCAAGTATTTTGTTAAAATTATATTTTCTGTGGTAAAAAATTCAACTGTTTTATTGAACATTCGTCTATTTGGACAGAAAATTAATCCTTTTTTTTCGTTGAAAATTCAACTGTCCTTTAAAAATTCCAATTACTAGATTGAAAATTCGTTTTATTTTTGGTTAAAAATTAATTTTTTACACTGAAAATGTAATTTTTCCATTTTTTTGTTAAAAATTTTTCTTTTTTAGTTGAAAATTCGTCTTTTTTAGTAGAAAAATCATCTTCTTGGTTTCAAATTTCTACTATTTTGGTTAAAAATTACCTTTGTTGTTCAAAAATTATATTTTCGGGTTGAAAATTCAAATGTTTTACAGAAAATTTGTCTTGGCTTGAATGTTCAACAATTTGGATGCACTTTTTTTCTTTCTTGGCTAATAAATCTTTATTTTTTGAAAATTCGTCTTTTTGGTCGCAAAATTGATAAATTTAATTGTATCTCTGATTGAAAATTTAACTGTTTTGTTGAAAATTAAATGATTTTGTTGAAAATTCCAGTCTGGTTGAAAATTCGTTTTTTTTTTTTTTTTTTTTTTTTGTAATATCAACTAATACATTTTTCGTAGGGAATTAAATTTTTTTTGAAAACTCAAATGTCTTCGAAAAAGTTCGTCTTTTCGGCTTGAAAATTTAACTATTTGCTTGAAAATTAAACTGTCTTCTAAAAATTTCGTCTTTTTGTCTTAAAGATTCTTTTTTTTTGCTTTAAAGTTCAACTATTTGGCTTTAAGTGCAAGTGTTTGTTAAAAAGTCATCTTTTTTGTTCAAAAAGTCAACTGTTGTATTTTTAAATTGAAAATTTTTGATTGTTGAAAATTCAATTGTCTTCTAAAAAATTCATTCATTTGGTTGAAGGGTTTTGGTTGAATTTGAATCTTTTTTGTTTAAAAATTCGACCATTTGATTGAAAATTCATCCTTGTAGGTTAAAAGAATTCAAGAAATTGGTTTAAAATTCCACTATTTTGTTGAAAATTCAATTATTTTGTCAGAAAGTCATCTTTTTTGGTCGAAAATGCAACTGTTTTTAGTGAAAATTCGTCTTTTTATAGATTAAAAATTCATCGTTTATGGTAAAAAATTCATTTTGGTTGAAATAAATAAATTTGAAATTAGTAAATTTTAATCTGAAATTCTTTTATTTAGTTCACACAAGATTCTGTGTTAAAAATGTTTGAATAATAATGATCAGGGAAAATTCAGGGAGTTTTGAAAATGAAGTTTTGCGGACACCCTGTTTTAGTACTCTGATGAATAACTTATTCCCAGTTGAAATTTCTTCTAATAACGTGAATTAACTTGGTATTTTTCTATTTCAGAGTTTAAGAGTTCGTGACAATTAATTGAGAAGGGGGCATGAGTGCATCTGCAATAAAGTCATCAATGCCAGGAGTAGGTGCATCCCCGTCGTCCACAGGCCACTCGATGTTGCCGATGAACATGATGGCCCAGAAGGTAGTCCCAGGAACAGAATCCGGCACTGGAATGAAGCCCTTGACCAGTAGCGGTTTAAGTTACGTCACGCTACAGCCAGCGAACCACCCCCAGCAGCCACTGAGTCTCGTCCAAGACCATAGAGCTCCTGTCTATCAGCCACCCCCCACTTATTCCACCAGCAATGCAGAGAAGGATGCCGAACCCGAAAAGGTCATTGCTAATGGTGTCGAGCCCACAAAATCGGAAACTCAACAGGATCAGATTCTCTCAAAGCCGAGCGAATCTAGCAGAAATAACAACTTGAGTCCAGAAACTCCCGGCCAGGAGCCACAGTCTCAAGAGAAGAAGCCATCAGGATCGCAATCCGAACCAGGAGGTCAGGCTGGTAAATCAGAGGCACCAGGTTCGTCAAGATGACTAGATTACAGGGAGCACAGTCTCGTCCCCTTTTCCTGTCCGTTTTTTACCCTTAAATTTGAAAAATCCTCGAAGACACCTAGAATTTAGTATTCGGACCCAATTTCCCCCTTTTTCACAAGGTTTCAATTCATTTTTTAAGAATAATAAACAGAAATTCAATTCTGTGGTTGTAAATCAGAATCATCTTTATAGAGGTAACAGGCTTCACAGGCCAAAATGCTCTAAGCATAGAGGAAATAAGGAGATTTTGCCCGATAATAGAGGAATAAATTCTTTTAAATAAAGTTGTAGGTACTAATGTTAAATTCAAATTCATATTTCAAGCAACAAATATTTAAACTCGAGTTCAGTTAAGTCAAAAAGGCCATTTTTCTACAAAACAATGGAATTTTCAACCATATTGTTGACTTTTCAAGCGAAAAAGAGGAATTTCCTCGAAAATAATTTAATTTACAACCCAAAAATGTACATTTTCAATAAAAAAGTTAATTTTAAATTTTAAAAACGAATTTTCAAGAAAACAGTTACATTTTTACCCAGAGATAAATCTCCAACCGAGAAAGATTCTTCATTCGAGAAACAAAAAAAATATCAACCAAATTGTTAAATTTTTAACAAAGTACTTGAATTTCAAACAAAAAATAACATTTTTAACTAAAAAAGATGAATTCTCAGCAATAAATTTAATAGTTCAACGAAAGAAGGTTTTATTTAAAATAAAAAACAGCTAAATTCAATAAAAAAAGACGAGTTTTCAACAAAATAGTTACATTTTCAACCAAAGAGATGAATTTTCAACTGAAATTATGAATCTTCAACCAAAAAATGATTTAAAAAAAAAGAATTCAACTTTTGACCTTGTTGTTGAATTTTCAACCAAAAAATATGAATTCTTAACAAGAAATGTAATTGTTGTTATTGCAATCAAAAAAGATTTCAATTGTTAATTGAAAAAGGTTCTATTCATCAAAAAAAGACGAGTTTTCTACAAAATAATTTAATTTTCAACCTAATATTTGAATTTTCAACCAAATTGTGGAATTTTTAACAAAAAAGTTAATTTTTAATCATAAAAACTATTTTTCATAATAGCTAAATTTTCGTCCAAAGAGATGATTCTTCAAACAAATAGATGATTCTTTTACTAAAAAAATGAATTTTTAACAAATCAGTTAAAATTTTAACCAAGTTATTGAATTTTCAACCCAAAAAGATGAATTCTTAACAAAAAACTATTTACTACCCTATTTACAGCCCATAATGGAACTTTAAAAAAAGTGTATAAAAAGATCAAAGCTTCCAACAGTCAGGCATTAAAAAAAAAAATTGCAAAAATCAACGGAATTTCTGTAAGAAGTAAATGTAAAAAATAATCAGAGCTGCCACAGTCATTATTAGTCACTTTTTTTCTCAAATTTTTTTACCTAATCACTATTCAATTCAGGTCTATACCTATTTCTGAATTTTCTTGAATTGTTTTGAAATATTTCAGGCTTTTTTTAAAGATTCCGATAAATTTTTAATAGATTTCAAAAATTTGAAGTGATTTGAAAAATTTTAGGGTATCTTTAAAACTTCTGAGGCACATCAGCAGGCTAAAATTTGAAACATTTTAGGGAATTTTAAAAGATTTCAAGGAATTACTAATTAATTTCATTAATTTGAAGGGATTTTAAAGGATTTAAAATATATTAGGATAAAGAATTTTCTAGAATTACGAAAGATATGGCACGATTTTACAGGACCCATAAGGTTTTGTGATAGTTTAAAAGATTTCACAGGATTTTATAAGAATTACCGAGGATTTTAATGCTTTTAATATATTTTAATACATTTTAACATGATAGAATTTCACGAGATTAAATAATATTTTAGTGGATTTTAAAGATTTCAAAGATTTGAAGAGTTTTGAAATTAGTTTTTGGAATTAACCCTGACTTCTTATTAATTTAGCCTACAGTTTTTGGAATTCTTTTGATTTTTTTTTTTAATTCTTTGGTATTTTCAAGAGCTTTAAAAAAATGCAAGGGATTGCAAAAGATTATGAACGATTTGAAATATTTTAGGACATTTAAAAAGATTCCCAGAAATTATTTATTTATTCTAATAGTTTAAAGTGATTTCAAAGACTGAAATATTTTAGGATATTTTAAAAGATTCCATTGAATTTTCAAGAGATTTAAACAATTTTCACTTTTTTGGTTAGAAATTAGTAGGGGTTCTTGAAAGATTTCAAGAGATTTTCAATTATTTTTTGCAGTTCATTTGGAACTTGTCCTGAATTCGTATTAATTTATCCTAAATTCTTTTGAATTCTTCTAAATTCTACTCAGTTCAATGGATTTTTTAAAAAGTTTTCAATTCATCTTAAAGTCTTTAAAACTCACATTAAATTCTCAGGCATTTCATCAAATTCTTTTGAATTATCTTTAATTTATTTTAACTCATTTCAAACTTACTCAATTCAATGAATTTTTTCATATTTTTGAATTCTTTTCAATTCACTTGATTTCTTTTTAAATCTAACTTGATTTTTTTATAAATTTCATCGAATTATTTTCATTTTCCTTAAATTCACTCAAATTTGACTGAAATTTTTTCGATTTTTTAAATTATTTCCAATTCATTTTAATTCTGTTATGGTTATAAAGTAGTAGGGTTTCAAAGATTCGAACAGATTTGAATTTTTTTTGGAATTCGCCCTGAATTCTTTTAAATTATTTGAAATTCTCTTGAATTTTCTTAGTATACTTGAATTCTTCTAAATTTACTTAATTCTACTTAATTCAATGGATTTTTTTTTAATTTTTGAAAGTTTTTATTTGATCCTACTTAATTCAATGAAGTTTTTATATATTTTTAAATTGTTTTCTATTTATTTGAATTCTTTTTTCAAATTCAACTTGAATTGTATCGAATTCTTTTCGTTTTCCTTAAATTCCTCTAAATTCATTCTAATTTTACGGAAATCAATGGCATTTTTTTTAATTTGCACATTTTTTCCAATTCATTTGAATTCTTTTGAATTTAAATTGAATGTTTTGTAGTCTTGTGAATTGTCCTGAATGATGGACCCAATTTTCTTCCTTTTTTTTTACAAGATCTCGATTCATTTTTCAAGAATCATAAGCAGAAATTCAAGACGTTAGAAAGAAAGACGCTTTTAAAGAAATTCTTTTTGAATGTTTGATAATGACAATTACAAATGTTTCCTTAATGATTTATTTGTTAATTTTTTAGATTTGAAGGACATCGTCGAAAGCGACGATATCGCTAACGATTCAATCGAGAAACTAACCTTGAAAGATAAATCAATTCTGTCGTTGTAAATCAAAAACATCTTTATAGAGGTAACAGGCTTCAGATGACAAAATGCTCTAAACATAGAGGAAATAAGGAGATTTTGTCCGAAAATAGTGGAAAAAATTCTTTTAAATAAAATTAATGTAGGTACTGGTGTTAAATTCAAATTGAGACGATTCAAATTCCTAATATTTCAAGTAAAAATATTGTATTTTTAAGCAGAGATGAATTTTCAACGAAAATGCTGAATCCTCAAAAAAAAAATGAATTTTCAACAAAGTAGTTCAACTTTTAATTAAGTAGTTGATGTTTCAAGTAAAAAAGATTTCTATTCGAAATCACGAACAATTCAGTTGAACTAAAAAACAATTTTTCTAAAAAAAAAAAATAATGTTCAACAAAAAAGTTAATTTTCAACCATATTAAATTTTAAAAACGAATTTTCAGCAAAACATTTAAATGAATGAATCTTCAATGAGTGAATAAACCTTCAACCAAAAAAAAAAATTATTTTTAACAACAAAAATTGTTTAACTTTTTACCGTGTTGTTGAATTTTCAACCAAAAATATGAATTCCTAATTGAAAAAGTTGTATTCATCCAAAAAAAGAAGAATTTTCTACAAAAAATTCAATTTTCAACAAACTAGTTAATTATCAAGCTAATATTTTAATTTTCAACCTAACTGTAAAATTGTCAACAAAAAGAGTTAATTTTGTATTTAAAAAAAACGAATGTTCTAAATAGTTGAATTGTCAACCAAAGAGGATCAATTCTTTAAAAAAAATTTAATTGTTGATATTTCAACCAAAAAGGATTTAAATTTTCAACTGAAAAAACTTGTATTCCTCCAAAAAATACGATTTTTCTACAAAATAATTCAATTTTCAATAAACTAGTTAATTTTCAACCAAATTGTAAAATTTCAAACAAAAAAGTTCATTTTTAATCATAAAAACTAATTTTCAAAATACATTTAAATTTTCAAACAGAGATGATTCTTTTACAACAAAAAAATGAATTTTTAACAAACTAGTTCAGATTTTAACCAAGTTGTTGAATTTCCAACCAAAAAAGATGAATTCTTAACAAAAAATGTAATAGTTTATATTTTAACCAAAAAGGTTTTTTAATATAAAAAAGCTTTATTCATCCAAAAAAGACGAATTTTCAATAAAATATCTGAATTCAAAACTAAAAGATATATTTTCTACAAAATATTTAAATTTTCAACCAAAGAGATAAATTAAAAAAAAATGAATTTTTAACAAACTAGTTTAATTTTTAACCAATTTGTTCAATTTTCAACCAAAAAAGGATGAATTATTAACAAAAAAAAAATGAACCAAAAAGGATTTTAATTTTTAGTTTGAAAAAAGTTGTATTCATCCAAATAAGACGAATTTTCTACAAAATAAATAAATGTTCAACAAACGAGGTAATTTGCAACCTAATATTTGAACTTTATAGCAAATTGTAAAATTTTCAACAAAAAACGTTAATTTTTAATTTAAAAAAAGTATTTTTTAAAACAGTTAAATTTTCAACCAAAGTGATAATTCGTCAAACAAAAAAAAGGAATAAAAAAAAAGTTGAATCCTTAATAACAAAAACCGATTAATTTTCAACCAAATAGTTGCATTTTCAATCAAATAGTTGAATTTACTACCAAAATAGTTGATTTTTTAAATCGAAAAAGAAAAATTTGCAACAAAGCAGATGATTTTTCAACCCAAAAGGATGACGTTTTAACAAAATTGTTGAATTTTCAACAAAATAATTACATTTTTAACCAAAAATAGTTGGATTTCCATTTTGGGGTTTATTAATTCGGTTCGCATTTAAGGGGAAAAGCGAGAACATAGGGGAAAGACTGTAAAATCTGCCATAAATAAATATGAATTTTGATTCATTTTTAATATTTTTTTAATTTGTAATAAAGCACTTAAAACTGCGCATCACAGAATAGTATAGTGTGTCTGTAAAAACAAAATTTTGAAATTCAAAAATAATATGCAAAAAAGTAGCGTACATTAGGACCCTCTAATAAAATATAACAAATTCAGAGTTGATAAAAATACATTATAAATAAATTTAAACGCCTAAGGAAACAAAAGCAGAAAGAGTAGATTTTTTAAATAGTAACTTTTGTGTTTTTTCAAAATTATTTCTCTGGCTTGTTTAGAAAAATACTTTAAACAACTCCAGAGTTCTTTACTGATAAACATACATTTAAAAAATTCAAATATGAGCATTTCTCAATTCTGTTTATCTATTTTCGAATCTATGACGTTCTTGAATTTTTTTCAGGTGTTTCTTTTATCAGTAGAAAGTGTTGAAGCTCAAAAAAAATGTTTAACACAAAAATGGATAGAAAACTTGATAAAGAAAAGGCGCTACTTTTAGAGGACACTTTCCTGAAATATTAAGACACCCATATAATGTGCAAAATTTTAATAATAAATTAAATCCCCTTTTTTTCCGAAAATTGAACTACTGAACCGTTGTGATCCCTGAAATTGAAATGCTAGATTAGTCAAGTTTGTTCTGAGAATCACTAATAATATACTTTTCTATTTGTTAAATTTCAGCTGGCAGCACTCTGGTCCAAAGTAAAACCGATGAGAAGAAATCACCTGTGAATAATGGATCTAAGGAGACGGAAGCGGCTCCAGCTTCGTCGCCAAATAAATTGACGCCATCGCAAAAGGTTGATGAATCACCGAAGAGTGATGCCCCAAAACCAAAACCCCAGGCCTCGGCTGGTAAACCAGTTGCAGAAAGTAGCACAACTGTTTCTCCGAAAACGGAAGCCAAGGTGACAAGCTCGGCGAGGGCCACGAAGAGGAAACCGAAAGAGCCGAAGGATGTGAAGGGAGCACCTGGTGGTGGCGGACCGAAACCGAAGAGAAACCGCATCAAAACTCAACCTTACCAGAGTCCACTTCCGGAAATTGCAATGATTGTCAAGACTCTGTCGAAACCCGTGTCAACCAAAGCTCCCGACGATAAGCTCATCGTTTTCTACAAGTACGTTTTGCTGATTTTTAAGGATTTTCAGGGTGGCCGCTGGACCGGGAGACCGGGAAATGACAGTAAATTTATTTTTTGACCGGGAATTTCACAAATCTTTAGAAATCTATTCAATCACTTCAAATATCGCACATTTTTATATGGCATGATACATAAGGCAATTTAAAATATCTTTGATTTTCACTTTCTTTACATTTTAAATTTAATTGTTAACTTTTTCAATTAGAAAATCATTCAGTTCACAGTGTGCAATATACTAAAATCTTTCATTATGAAAATTTTTTATTTTAGGTCTTTATTTTTATGGGTAGGTTTTCAATTAAAAGAATTTTAAAAATTCAGTTTTGATGACTAACAATAATATATAAATAGGGTTTGAAATTGCAATGTGTTGACAAAAAACGTTTCAAGTTGATCAACTGTGAACTTAAATTAATTAATTATTTTTGAAATTGAACTGTAGTTCGAATATTTGAAATTGAACAATAATTTATTGATTTTACAGGATGATTCTGAATCTGTTAAAAATTAAACAATAAATTTACAGATTTTAATGTTAAAAATTGAACTATTTCAATTCGAAAGCCTTAGTAATTAAACAAATTTAAACGTCCGATCGAAATTTTGTAAACTATGTTCGATTTTAAAATGATTTAAATTTAATAGATTCAAAATTAAACGGTTTTATTACATTTCAAATCATATACAAATGTGGTTTCAGTCAAAAATATTCCATTTTTAGCCCGTTCATTTTGAAAATTTGTAATGAAAAAGAGAGCAATTTTTCAATAGTTAGAAATGTTTGGCTGTTTATTTAAAATGAGTAATTATAAATTAAATATTTAAAACTAAACGATTTTAAAACGGATTTTTTAAAACCGAAAGCCTTAAATCGTCCAAATTTAAGAGTTAAACTTTGAACGTTACGATGTTAACTATAATTGTTCTATTTTAAAAACTTTTTATTATTAACAATTTACAATTACATATTTAAAAGTTTTGAAAAGATTCAAACTTACTTAGAAACTTGAAAAGATTTCAAACAAAATATAGATTTTTGAAAATTTCGAATTAAAATTTTCAAGCTTCTTAAGGATTTTGAAAGGTTTTAATACAATAAAAAAATGTCTTAAGATTCCTGTCAAAATTTTTAATGATTTTTTATTTTTAAAAATTAATTTTAACAGAATATTTAAAAAATTTAATTAATAACAAATTTTAACGAATAAATAACAATTGAACAATTATTACGTTAGAAAACATTTAAGTAAGTGAGAGATATTTAGAAGTTTTGAAAAAATAAAAAAGTAATTGAAAACTTTAAAAGATTTCAAAAAATGTAAAACAAAATCTAGATTTTTGAAGATTTCGAACAAAAAATATAGAAGCTTTTTAAACATTTTAAGAAAATCCAAAAGAATGAAAAAATGTTTTGAGATTTGTAGGAAAATTAAAATGATTTGTTTATTTTGAAAAATTAATTTTAACAGAATATTTAAAAAATTTAATCAATAACAAATTTTAACGAATAAATAACAATTGAACAATTATTACGTTAGAAAACATTTAAGTAAGTGAGAGATATTTCACGGGACGCATTCTGTCTTGCCCATCCAATCTTCTTGTTCAGTTGCTGCAAGCGTCTTTTGGTCTTTTGATCCATCATCGGTTTGAGCCTTGGATTTCAATCAGCCAAAGCTCTCGCAGCACCATAAACTGAGCAGCTGATGGTCCAGAGGTCGGGCTCTTGCGAGATTTCTCCACGAAGGGAGGCATTCATTTCAGCCAGATCTTGGGGCTTAGGAGGAACATGCATGTTAACGTTCCTTCTTGTCCTGAAATCTTGATCATCTCTCCAAAGGTGAACAGGGATAATGCTGGCATCGTAGGAGTCTAGCAGGTCATCCTCGAGTTGATTCTTCCACTCAATGTGGGCGTTTTGCTGTTTCGTCGTCGTGTTTTCATCTAAATTATTTTCATCACCCCGAAGTCTAGGATGATCGGCATTATTTGCCGACTCATTGTCGGGTGCTCTGCGCGTTAGATCTTTTTTTGTGTATATATATATATACATACCGAGCAATTTAACAACAATTCAAAGTTTTCAGATATAGAAATAATATTTTTTATTATTAAAGAACAAATGAAAAACTATCGATTGGTACAAAAAACGAAGAATCAATTTTTCCCGCGTTAGGTCCCTTTCGTCGCATGACAGTCACATATTTTCTTCAATTTGTAAGAATTTAATGCTGAGGATTTTTTTATTGCGAAGCGAAAATTTACAAATCAATATTGGAGCTTATATTGTAAGCTTAAAGTTTTCTACATAACTGATCCTAAAGACGGTGATGTAAACATTTCTTCTTTGCTCTGTAGACTGGAAAGTGTTAAACAAATGAAGGAATTTCGTTCAAAATGAAGAAGAATGAAGCTTAGATCATTATATTTTATGCACGAGGCAAAATGAAAATTTTTAAATAATTCATGCAAATAAAGGAAACATTTATGAACGAATTGCAATTAAAAATTTAAGAAAAAGTACCAATTTGTTCTTCAATGTACAAAAATATACACGATTGCTATCTTAATTTCTAATTAAGATATTTATGCGATTCAACACCAAACTAAGTACAAAAATGTACAACATTGTTATCTTCATTTCTAATTAGGATATTTATGCGATTCAACTCTAAACTATAACGGTTGGACTCTGCAATTATTTTCAACTCCCGGATAAATGTGATTATTTATTTTTCGTGAAAGTCACGATATTTTCAGACCTTTTCTTCGGTTGGAAAGCAAGCGTCATAAATCAGCGGGGGTACTCATTTTTGGCTGCTGACTCTTGGTGCGTTTCTTTGACCCGCGCTTCTGAACTGTTGCCCAGACATCAACGCCTCTTCTGATCGGTAGCGAAAAAAGGCACCCCTGCTGGCTTCTGACACTTACTTTGAAACAGAAAAGAATTGGAAAAAATATGGCGATTTTCATGAAACAAAAAAACGATCACATCTTTCTTGGACACTGTACATAATTACGGAGCCCTTGCGTTACAGTTTGGAGTTTGGATATCTTCAATGTCTTCATTAAAACTAAAGATAGTACAGTTGTACATTCTTGTAATTTTCAGCAACAATTTTTGTCATTTCTCGAATTTGTTAACTGCAACTTGTTCATAAATTTTTTCTTTGTGTACATCAATTTTTTCAATTTTTCCCATTGCCTCTTGTATAAACAATAATGCTCTAAACTTGACTCTTATTGAATGTGCCCGAAATTCTTTCCTTTCTTTACATTTTTCAGTCTGCAAAGCAGAAAAATTTTATGCATTCATGTCTTTAAGCTCATTAACGTAGAACATTTTGTGCATTCAAACGACGATTTACTCTTGACGCTAGCATTTTTTTTTGGCTGAGTTGTTAAGCTTCAAAGCCAGATGCCTACCTGGTTAACCTGTACCTTCATTGCAATGGGAATCAGAATCGTCGTCGCATTGAAGTGTATTCATATGGAAAGATTTGAAATTGAATTAATGTCTTCACGAATTTACACGCATTGGCACATAGGTCCAATGCGTCATTGTCGCAAAGCAGGATTTGCAGGGTGTCTTAGTCTTTTCAATTCAATTCGTATCAATACTTAATATTTTGCTGGGTTGGCGTCCGTCACATAATAGAAACCGTAATTGCTCACTGTCTTACAGTAGGAATGAGATATAGATATATTAACTCATTGTATTCAAATCATTGGTAACGAAATCTTTAAACATACGGTCTGTGAATAATATGAGGTTCCAGAAACATTATCATTGTATCGTACTTCCACTGCGGAATGGCTGGTGGCCGAGCTGATCCCGACTGTATCGTAGGATTTATTTTTTTCTGCTTTCGGTAGTCGATTTTTGGAAAAGGATGCCGAAAAACCCTATATTGTGGAGATGTTTTGCCTTCTAACAATTGACAATAGGTTTTCAGGATGAAAGTTATAATATTCCTGAATTCGGAAGACTTCAAGGTTTTGGATGCTTTTTCTCAAACAGCTCAGAGATTTTTTTGAGCGATCTGCAATCAAAACAGATGAGGGGCCTGGAATTCTGGCCATTTACAAGGAACGTAACTGCAACTGGTTACCTTTTTTTGCTAATTAACGTGACTGTAACTAAATTCGGGGCCAAATGTCGATGGCCCTCACTTCCTCTAATTGCAACTCGCACAAAAAAATCTCTGAATTGCCTCAAGTAAAGCATCTGAAAACTTAAGGTTTTGCGCATTCAACGATATGATTACTTTCATCCTATAAAATTTTGGTCAATGTTTAGAGGGACAAAATATCCCAAAATACAGGGTTTTTCGGCCTTCTCTTTTAAGCGTCCACTTTGACCTGTTTCCATATAGAGGGAAAAATCTGAAAATATTCACAGATATTCTTTCAACACTTTTCAATGCAAGACATTTTTCAAAATTCTGAAACATTCAACAATTTACTTTTTACGAGGATTTATTTACAAATATTTTATCTTGAAAACGGATGAATATAGAAGGCCGCTTATTGGCTCAAAATGTGCTGTTTTGTGATTGAAGTGCAGTGCAATACTTTAATAAAATGGCCGCCATATAGATAGGTCTCATCGCGTGTGCTCCTTACAAGTTTTTAGTTTATTTCGAGTTTGTGACTTACTCGGTTTGGAATAAATGACCACAATATTTTGTAACCCTCTGACCATATCGCGTTTGTGCTAGCATGCTATAAATATTGCAGTGTTAGCAAACAGGAGGTGATTTTGTGAATCGAACATAACCTCTAAGGAGGAAATTCGTATGTGAGAGTGTTATGGTTACATTGTGAGTCAGGAAAAAGAACTCTGTTACGAATGTAAAACCAAAGTGATTGATGCAACGTACTGCCTGAGGTGCAATACTCCTTATCACCAATCTTGTGCTAGTAGAGTGAGAACATTGGGAAAGTGTGTATGCCAAGTGCTGTGCTCCTCGTAGCAAATCTCTGACAATGACAGATTCCACAGGAGCCCCTACGGTTCAGGGCATTTAGCGAATCATAAATAAGGCTCTGGCCGGGTTTAAACCACAACTCGAAAAGGTGTCCAATTCCGTGGGCATTCTTACAGCAAAATTTGACAACCTTTCTACCGAAATCAGTAATGCCATTGTGAGGATTGACTCAACCGACAATACTGTCAACCAGCTGTCAACTAGAGTTGAATCTGTGGAAGGTACTGTTAAGGATTTACAATCCAAGTGCACTGGTTCTAGCATTGGTAACGATAGGGAATTGTTTCAAAAATGTATGGTGGAACTGGAGCAAAGAAATGCAAGAAAAATAATTCTTATTTTTTTTGGGCTTCCTGAGCATGCGTTTTCACAGACTGATGACCCTCCCTGTTTCGTTGATCCGAAATCTATCTTTAATGAACTCCCTCCTGGTGTTGTACATGCAAATCGTAAGAGGATCATGAAGTCATATAGACTTGGTCTGTTTTCGCAGCAGTCATTAAAACTTGGACCAGTGAAGCTAGTCTGCGAGTCAGATGAGTCTGCTCACGCAATCCTACGTGCATTCCAGAAGCGAACAATATCGAAAAAGGAACCGGATTCGAAGTACCTCTGGCTCACTCTCGACTAGAAAAAAACAACAGCTGGCGGAAATACCCGAATTAAAATCTACTCTTGCAACACAACAGAAGGAAGGGGAAACAGACCTGAAGTTAGTGTTTCGTCAAGGGACCCCGGTATTGGGGAAAGTGGGGGCTCAATCGAAAGCAGTCGGAGAAACCATCGAGATAACGGAAAGCGAGTAACGTATGCGCATTTACACAATAAATTAAAAAAAATTTCTT
The DNA here is from genome assembly GCA_011634705.1 of Andricus grossulariae. Classification (NCBI taxonomy): domain Eukaryota; kingdom Metazoa; phylum Arthropoda; class Insecta; order Hymenoptera; family Cynipidae; genus Andricus; species Andricus grossulariae. The sequence continues at coordinate 120,937,734 of JAABKJ010007545.1, forward strand.
TTGGTTGTACTGGTGATCGGCATAATCATGTATCTATATCGGTATACTACCAGAATATCAGAGGCGTTAGAACTAAGCTCCATTCTTTACGCAGATCAGTTCCTAAACTCTCTTTTGATATTTTTGTCTTAACAGAAACCTGGTTGCACAATAATGAAAAATCTACTGACCTAGGCCTTACCGGATTCGATAATTTTAGGTTTGATCGTAGTGTGAGAACCAACGATGGCAAACGGGGTGGTGGGGTTTTAGTGGCCACTCAAAACAAGCTGAGCTATGTCAGTATTTCCACAAATGTCGATACGGTGGAACACATTGTGGTGAAAATTAAAACTAGCACCATTATTTACATTTTGGGAGTTTTTTACATCCCACCTTACGCTAGTATTGGTAAATATACAGATTTTTGTAAAATTTCAGAAGAAACTTCAAACTTATTGGAATAGTAATCCTGATCTGGGGCCTAGCTGTATCCCAACGGCTGGTTCGGCGCAGGTGCCCGTTGACATTACTCTTGACTTTTTAAACCTTTTACAAATTAATAACAATGTTAACACTCGTGGTTCCTTGCTTGATTTAACACTAACAAAGTATAGCTATGTTTCAATCGAGGTGGCCACTGAATACCTTCTTCCCGTAGATGATTATCATCCTCCTATAATTGTTAATATTCGATTAAAAAACAACATACCACGGTTGACTACACGAAATATAAGCAATGTTCGACGAAATTTCAAGAATGCAAATAACCCTGCTACATGCTTATTTCTGGCGGAAATTGATTGCGTCAACCTGCTTACTAATCTAACAATCCATAAAGCAGTTGATTTACTATGCTACCACCTTTATATAGCGATTGACTCCTTTTTTCTTGTCAAAAATCCCAAATCATCTAACTTTCCTTCGTGGTACAATCGGAACCTGATTGACTTAGTACACACCAAGAAAGCAGCGCACGCCACTTATAAACGCACGCGTGAACTAGATGATTATTTGCGTTTTTCCTCGTTAAGATCTACATGTAGTAAATTGTCTGATCAACAGTACGATAATTATATTAGAGACACTGAAAGATCCATCATAGAAAACCCAAACAATTTTGGTCGTACGTCAATTCTATTAGCAAGCATAAAGATATGCCAAATCAAATGTTTCTAGGTCATGAACTAGCTGATTCTTATGAGGGTATAGCTGATTCTTATGAGGGTATAGCTAATCTATTTGCAAGAAATTTTGAGTCAGTCTATTCTGCCGCCATAGACCTTGACGTGCAACCTGTGTGATTTGAGATTGGGGAGTCCATTGATTTTCCTTACATATGTATTAGTAAAGAGGAAATCAAACTCAAGCTTTCTAAACTAGATATTCGCAAAGGTGCCGGCCCGGATGGTATACCTGCCTCCTTCCTGAGGGCGTGCTTCCCCTCTTTAATTGAACCACTGCATCTTTTTTTAACACATTGATTACTCAATGTTATTTTCCGGCAATATGGAAGAATGGCATTATTGTACAAGTTTATAAAGACGGTAACCGTAATGATGTAAAAAATTTCATACCAGTTACAATATTAAGCGCGATGGCCAAAGTATTTGAGAGCATTATCCATGAAAATTTAGTTTGAGCCTCATCGAATACTCCTATTGAGGAGCAGCACGGGTTCAGGAGGAAGAGGTCAACGGTCACGAATCTTAATGTTTATACAGATTTTTTGAATTATAAAGTAGAGGCAGGTATCCAAATAGATTCGGTATATACGGAATTTTCAAAGGCCTTCGATAACGTTAACCATACGATTCTGGTGGCAAAGCTCAGAAAACTAGGCATTACGAATAATATGCTCTCTTGCTTTATGAGTTATCTCAGTAATAGATTTTAAACGGTGAGAGTAAATGATCATTGTTCAAAAGCGTTTCATGCAACTTTCTGTGTACCCCAGGGCTCTCACCTTGGCCTTCTGTTATTTTTACTACACATTAACGATGTGTATATAGTGATCAAAACGTACTTTTTTCTTTTGTTTGCAGATGACTTTAAATTCTATAAAGAAATATAATCCCACTCAGACTGCATTGACCTGCAAGACGATTTAGACCGTCTCCAAGCCTGGTGCAGTAAGAATGGGATGCCTTTCAATATTAAGAAATGTTCGGTAATAACTTTCACTAGAAGGAGAGCTAATTTCAATTATAACTACACAATAGCTGGTTGTGAATTGCTGAGGGTTTCACGGGTGATAGACCTGGGTATTCACCTCCAAGAAAATTTATCTTATGGAGATCAAATCACCCACGCAGTCAACAAGGCAATTAGATCTCTGGGGTTGTCTCAAGAAACGCCTCTAAATTTCATAATATGCTCACACTAAAGGTTTTCTACTTCTCTATGGTCAGACCACATCTCGAGTATGCGTCGGTTATTTAGTCTCCGCAATAAATGATAAGTAAAATGAAATTGGAAAGAGTTCAGAATCGTCTTCTGCGTGTTGCAGCAAGACAATTAGGAATACCAATGAGTAGATACAAACATGATTATAGTGCGATTAGATCTCTACTCAACATTAGTAAGATTAATGTTAGGTTCAAGTTCGCCGTTCTAAACTTTTTCTATAATATCCTGAACGGCTGCATTGATTGTCCGACGTTGCTAGCTGAGATTTCTCTCTATGTTCCTGCTAAAGAACTGCGTAATAAGATACAGTTCAAAACGATTGATTATCGAACAAGCTATGGTCGCAATGCTGTAATCTCCAGACTATGTAAGAATGCTAATTCATTTTCTGACTCAATAGATTTTTTTGTTATTTCTCAATTGAGCTTTCGACTAGCTCTGCAGAGTGTTCTAAACCAAATGGACAATAGCGCGGAATAACAGAGTCTATATTAGCTATACAACCAACTGAGACTTTATTTATATCTACGTTCAAATTTGTATGCGTGTATTATATTATATTATACTAGCCCTACACAGCCGGCAATAATGCAGTCAATTATATGATGTACCATCTCAGCTTAAGGTATTATATTTTTCTTATATCTATTACTTCAATTTTATGATTTTTTTCACTGTATAAAAGGGCGAAAGCTCGTTGATTTCCTAAAATAAAATTTAAAAAAATCATTGTTGCATGGTCCGGCCTAGCAGAACAATTATTCGAAGAAAAGCACACTTTCAATGACAATAGTAACTCCAGAAGCAAGTTGAATCCGTTACCATTGTCACCTAAAGGGTACTTTTTTCTGCCACTTGCCCCGCTGTGCTGGCCACACGCGCACACTGATTAAGGTCAGAAATATTCAAAATGATATTTTTTGCGTAACAATGATTTTATCGTAATTATTGCACTGCACTTAGATAAAAAACTGCATATTTGGATTCACTAAGTGGCTTTCTATCTTCATTCGTTCTCAAGATAAATTACTTGTAAATAAATTCTCGTAAAAGTAAAGTATTAAATATTCCAAAATTTTTTTAAATTTATTGCATTAAAGAATATTAAAAAAATATCTGTAAATGTTTTCAGTCTTTTTCTAACGTTGCCCTCTTCCTGGGAGCAGGTGAAAGTCGGCGCTTGAGACAGATGATTGAAAAACCCTGTTTTTTGTGACATTTTGCCCTCTAACTCTTGACAACATTTTTTAGGATAAAATTAAACATATCGTTGAATCAGCAAGACCACAAGAAGCTTTCAGATTCTTTTTACTAGAGGATTCAGAGATTTTTTGGTGCAAGCTGCAATCAAAAGAAGTGAGGGGCCTCGACATTTGGCCCCGACTTTAGTTACTACAAAAAGAGTAAGTTACCTACACTTATTCACCTGAAATATTTAATCGTGCAATATTACTCGTTCAGATTTCTTTTTTATTTGATTGTATATGTAATAGAATGTGCAGTTGCACTCCATATGAAAACTGAAGGTTTACGATGAATCTCGGACTTTCGGCTCTAAAAAAGTAATATTGCACGAGTCAATATTTTTTATGAATAACTAGCAATTACATAATATTCAGTCATCCATTTCATTTTCCTAAAGGGACTGTTAACTCATAAGGTAAATTGAAATGGGTGGTTGAAGAAATTATTTGCGTTCTGTCAATTTAGTATAATGAAAAAAATTTATCTCGAAATTATAATTGCTTATATTATAAACAAATTCCATTAACAAATGCATTAATCAAGCATTAATTAGTTGGTGAATTTCATGATTCTTGTGAAGAAATATGCATTAATCAGGCATTTGTCGACAGAAAAATTCGTTTTTTCCGACGTCAACTTTTTTAATTAGGAACTTTATGATAATTTCAGCAAAATTCATAATTTTTTTATCAATTTTATGATTTTTTATAACAAATTTAATAAGCAAATGCATTATTGGGACATCTGTGGACGGGAAAATTCGTTTGTTTGATGTCAGTCTTTTTAATTGGAAACTTCATGATAATTTCAGCAAAGTTCATAATTGGTTCATAAATTTCATATTTCTTTAAAAATAAATTTGATAAACAAATGCATTATTCAGGCATCTGTCGATGGAAAAATTGTGTTTTCTTTAGATGTTAGTATTTTTATTCAGGAACTCAATTATAATTTCATTAACACTCATACATATGCATAATTTAGGTATTTTGATAAGTTCCCGCGTAATGGTACGGAAAGTTCAAAAGGGAGCGGGGCAGTGATGAAATAATGTGTATGCCGGTGGTAATGTATGGCCCATGAAAAGGGGGGAAGGGCTGTCAAAGACGAACTTTACGATTCCCATTTTTGAAGAAAAAAAAGGGGGGGTCAGTACCCCTCTAATTCGGGGGGTTTTGGTTCCCAGTAGGTGGGGCCAGCGCTGTATCCTGGTAAACCTAAGGGAAGAAAAGGTTCCGCTTGACGCGGCTAATAGGGCTTGATTTTACCCCTTCAAGGGGAAGAAAAGCAACTCGGGTATGTCAGCGATCGGAAGGGCCTCTGCGATAGGGACAGAGGAGTGAATTCCGGATACTGGGCTGCCACGGAGACTCCATGTGAGTGAACTACAGTAGGAAGAGAAGGCTGAATGGGGCCGTAAGCTAACACGCTAGCCAGTGCCTGGGCAAGCTGTGCCTTTTGTTGGCGCTTCTTCTCACGTCAACGGAAACTCCAGTTCGTGACAGGGCTCGGACCAGGCAGCCTAGATACAAGCACTGAAGTCCGGTGATGGTGCGCGAAACGAGCGATGAGCACCGATTTTCCGGAGAAAGAAGGAAAAACAAGCTTCGATAATCGCACGAACAATGTTGAGCACGACTCCCGAAATAATGTCAAATGGAAGAGGAAAGCGGCACATATAGAGGGTTAAATAAACACGACAGCAGAGCCTCGGTCACGTACTGCGGCTCGTTGTCTTCTTGGCAGAAAAATATAAGGGCCCAGGAAACAGGTAGGTGTTTCAAAAGAAAGAGTCTCAAGTTAAATTACACTGGATTCACTTTCATTTGTCATTGTCCAGTTGTCATCAGTCGGTCAGCTACCGTTAGTAGGTGGCAATTATATGTAAGACACTCAGACGGTAAGGTTGAAACCTGCATTTCCATCAATCAGTAAACAGTTGCAGGTCGGACATTGCCGGTCGGTAAGGTAGACATCTGCTTTATCATTAGTAGGAAACGTGGAAATCTGTTTTACTGTCAGTCGGTAAGTTAGAAATCTGCACTACCATCAGTCGGTGAGGTAAGAATCTGTCATGGATCCATGTATCGGCCCAAAATGTAGGTCCCTACCTTACCGACCTAGACCCTCAATGTATCAACCAAGTGGTCAAACCCTATTAGTATGTATAATTGGTACGAACTTCCGGTACAAATTACTAGAAATTTCTAGACAGGTCAAACTTCTGGTTTAAACTTTCTAGAAGCGTAGCTATTAGATGTAATCTCTTACGACTCAACAGGAAAGATCAATTGATATTCAACTTCCACCTAGAATGGTACATATTTGAAATTGAGTGTATCGAGTCTTTCTCGAAGAAACAAGATGGCGGGAAATTGGAAAACGAACCCCAACGATGTAGCTCCAGCGCTAAAATTTGATATCAACTCAACGATGCTTGAATAAAGTTGAAGTTCATCTCACATGCATTCTGAGCAATGCGCAAAGCGAGCGAAATCTGAATCCAATTATCCGTAACTGGAATCTAAGTAATATCAAAGTGCTTATGGTGAATTGACCCGCATAAATTCAAATTAAGTACAGAGCTTTTTCCTTTGGAATTTTATCGATTTTTATTACTCAAAAACTTGTAGCGCACAAAATGTACAAAATAAGATAATTATTGTATATATTCAAATTCAAAAAGATTATAAGGCCCTCCGAAGTAACAAAAATAGAGTTTTCTATTATTGGTTGCTTCCTCCATCTTTTCAAATGTATCCTCATACATAGCATCCTCGAAAACTTTCATGATTCTGCTAGGTAGGAATACTGCAAACTGGTTTTCCAGCTCAACCACAATTCTGTTACAGTACTTGGTTTGAACTTTACGAAACTTAGAAACAGTATACTTCTTCTTCAGGTTAAGGTCAGACAGCAGTTTTGTAGGTATGACCCTATCCATACAGCCAACTGAGTTTATGATTTTCAGATCTTTTTTCTCCAAAGACATTTCGTTTTTCTTTGTACTAGAGCTTTCAACAGATGACTAACTTTGCACTGTATGTTCGATGATAGACTGAAGTCACTGAAACCTGATGATCCTTTCACACTCCATTACCCCCACTATACTTACATGCTGGAAAGATCAATTGAAGTTTCTATGATGTTCAGTGCAGGTAGGGCTCTTCTCCGCATCAAATTTCTAGAACCGTCGATATTGGATATGTGATCTCTACCTTAATTGTAGAACTGGACACGCAGTAGTATTTTGCAGTAGACAGAGCTGCGTAGTGTACTCATATGTTACATAAGGTTGTGCAGAAAACTTGTACAGCATACGAGGCTGAAAGTTACTCTTCCAACGACTTCTATAACACGGCTCTGTTCCAAGCTAAATGCTGGTAAAACAGGATTCGGTTATTCACTGATAGACGATAATGGTTCGTATCTATGCTAAGATACCACCAATCGAAAAGTGGTTATCAGTAACAGATAGCGCCACCGCCATGTCAGTTAAATTAGAGAAAAATTAGAAGTTTCACGTGGGAAAATTAAATTTAAGCAGGGGCGTACCCATTTCAAAGTTTTACGAGAAGCAAAAATAATTTCCTCACCCGTAGTAAAGATTAGAAATTTGATTATAGTTCGCTAGGCGACTCATCCAAAATGAATTTACTACATTTCTTGATTGGATGGTTGTATGAATTAGATTAAAGAATAAAAATTATTAGACATTTAAACAAAAGAGAAAATTTGAAAGGGAAATAGTCATTATATAAACACAAAACCGACTTGTTCAATTTCATTTAATTTATTTAAGAAAGTTCAAGCTGAATTGAATGCGTGCCGAGAGTGCGAATTTTGAATTCAACCTAACGACGTTTTCAGAAGTCAAGCGCTGTAAAGAAGGATAGCGAGCAATATTTTTTATTTAACCCAACGAAATTTTTTAAGTCCATCGCTGAAAGGGCTAACAGCTCGCAACATATTGGATCTTGAAACTAACTGAACAATGTTTGTAAATATCAAACGCTGGAAGGAAAGATAGATTTAAATTATGAGAATAACCAAATTACGCCTGCAAATACACAGCGGTGAAAGAAACTAAACAAATTCGCTGAAGGCGTAGCAGCGTCATCCATAATTAATGTCAGATAGTGAAAAAAGCCTAACAACAAACTATCGCTACGATGATGATCCTATAAAACTAGTTGATCGTCTTTGTTTTTTTCTAACTATACAGGCTACACGCAACGAGCATTATACCAATGAAAGTCTCTTTATTATTGAGGAACTACGTAAGGCAGGTTTTATATATATATACATTTAGTAACTATACACCCGCCACCATTTCCACCACTCGCGCGCTGTGTAGCATCAATATGACTTCTACATGTCAAGGTTGTCTAAAAGTCTATTTTCGAGTCGACGCCCTAAGGAGGCATCAGATTTACTTATGCCAGGAAACGAAAAATCTTCTCATCAACGACTGAAAATAATAATAGCAATGAACAAAATAATAATAGTAGTAGTTCAGTAGGGACCGAACTGCAGAAAGTCTTAAAGCGAAAATGTAACTCTTTCAGAAAAAATGCTGAATATCATGATCTCTTTGAGTCTTTTATCAATAAGAAAACAAAGAAGGAAGATAAGAAGCAAGATGATATAGACGAGAAAGATGGAGATCAAGATGAAAATGAGAAGGAGGAGGATCAACAAGAATTGGGAGAAGATCAGGAACATGATAATGATGCTGTTGATGATATTGATTATAATAAATGGAAGGAGAAGAAGGATTCAAATCGATTTAGTGAACTGATGTTCAAGACCTACTCTCAATTAAGTCGAGAATTCTGCTGTAAGATGCTTCATACAGATCCTAACGAACTTGCAGATGCTTTGCGATTTTACAATAACTCTCATAATTTGTTACAAAGTCCCGAAAGTCAAGAAATTGTTTACATTTTGCGTCAAAGAAGCATAATATTTTAGCAAACATGATGAATATGACAAGAATGATCCCGATTAGGAAGTTGTATAAGAATAGGAATTTTATTTATATTACAAGAGAAGTAAAGTTTTCTTTTCTGATTGATATTTTATGAAGTTTTCATATCTGAGAAATGTTTATAATAACCATTGTGAATGATTGTTATAACTATGTTTCAATGGTATAATTACGTTAAGAGAATAATTTGTTGAACTAGCTTAGAAATCTACATTGTAAAACTAGGTTAAGTATTTTTCCTGAATAAACAAACGTTTAACGTTATTACAAGTTGAATTTTATTCAAACCCGTTCTCTTATTCAAGCAGTAGTCAGTAAGATTAGGTAGTATTCTAGTTTTCTCAAATAGTGGCAAAGTTTGAATCATTAGTTACCAAAATTAATTATGGATGGCGCTGCTACGCCTTCAGTAAATTTGATTGGTTTCTTTCACCGCTGTGTATTTGCAAGCGTAACTTGGTTATTCTGATAATTCAAATATACCATTCCTTCCAGCGTTTAATATTTACAGACATTGTTGAGTTGATTTAAAATCAAATGTGTTGCTGGCTGTTAGCCCTTCCATCGACGGACTTTACAAATTTCGTTGGGTTGAATCCAAAATATTGTTCGCTATCGTTCTGTACAGCGCTTGACTCATGAAAACGTCGATAGATTAAATTCAAATTTCGCACTCTTGGCACGCATTCAATTCAGCTTGAACTTTCTTAAATAAATTAAATGAAATTGTACAAGCAGATTTTGCGTCTCTATAATGACTATTTCCCTTTAAAATTTTCTCTATTGTTTAAACTTCCAATAATTTTTATTCTTTAACCTAATTCATACAGCCATCCAATCAAGAAATGTAGTAAATTCATTTTGGATGAGTCGCCTAGCGAGCTAACATCAAATTTCTAATCTTTACTACGGGTAAGGGAATTACTTATGCTTCTGGTAAAACTTGGAAATGGGTACGCCCATGCTTAAATTTAAATTTCCCACGTGCAAATTCTAATTTCTCTTTAATTTACCTGACATGGCGGTGGCGCGATCTGTTACTGGTAACCACTTATCAATTAGTGCTATCTTAGCATTGATATGAACCATTATCATCTATCAGTCTACTGTAAAATACTACTGCGTGTCCGTATAGTTCTAGAATTAAGGTAGAGTTGACATCCAATATCGACGGTTCTAGAAATTTGATGCAGAGAAAAGCCCTACCTGCACCGAACCTCATAGAAACTTCAATCGATTTTTCTACACTGTAAGCAGAGTAGGGGTAATGAAGTATAAAAGGAGCATCAGGTTTCAGTGACTTCAGTCTATCATCGAATACACAGTGCAAAGCTAGTTATCTGTTGAAAGTTCTAGTAAAAAGAACAAAAATGTCTATGGATAAAAAAGATCTCAAAATCACCGCCTTCTGACCTTCTCCTAGAGAAGAAGTATTCTATTTTCAAGTTTCGCAAAGTTCAAACCAAGTACGGTACCAGAATTGTGGTTGAGCTGGAAAAGCAGTTTGCAGTATTCCTACCTATCAGAATCATGAAAGTATTTGAGGAATGCTATGTGTGAGGATACATTTAAAAAGATGGAGGAAGCAACTAAGAATAGAAAACTCTATTTTTGTCACTTCGGGGGGCCTATAATATTTTTGAATTCAAATATATACGCGCATTGCTCAGAATGTATGTGAGACGAACTTTAACTTCCTTCTGTAAAAGAATTTCATTCCTTCCAGCGTTGAATATTTTCAAACATCGTTCGTTTGGATTCAAAATAAAAAATGTTGCTCGCTAGCGTTCTCTTTAGCGGTGGATTTTTGAAAACAACGTTAGGTTGAAACCTAAATCCAAATGTCGCTTACTGTCAGCGGTGGACAATCACAGACGTCGTTGGGCTTTATTCAAGCATCGTTGGGTTGATATCAAATTTCAGCGCTGGACACACATCTTTGGGTTGCGTTTTTAAATTTTGCGCCATTTTGTTTCTTCGAGCTTCGACATTAGAGTGAGCGATCATTATGATTATTTGCGTTAATGTCTCTAGAAGAACACGTCATATGTCAGACCTTCTAGAAACTTTGATGTATACAAACATCGTTATAGATTGCGTTAAAATTTTTGGAAGACTCGGCATATCCGTGGCAGATCCGTGGCAGATGCCCACCTTACCGACTGATGGTAATGCAAATTTCTGCCTTACTGACTGATGGCAAAACAGACTTCCACGTTCCCTACTAATGGTAATACAGATTTATACTTAACTGACTGATAGTAATGCAGCTTTCCACCTTGTCGACTGACGTTAATGCAGATTTCTACCTTACAGACTGACGATGCCCGACCTCCAACTGTTTACCGACTAATGTTAATGCAGGTTTCTACCTTACTGACTGAGTTTCTCACATATAACTGTTTTACCTACTGGTGCTAACTGACCGACTGATGGCAACTGACCGACTGGTGACAAGTGACAAGTGGACCCATCTGTCGGTGGCAGCTTGAACTACGTAGTCGTGTCCTCGAACCGACCTAGCTATACTACTCTCGTAAGTAACAACAAAACAATAATATTAATATACCTGCTATATAATAATATATTTTCTGAAATCTTGAAATATGTATTAAAATACCTTACAATCATTGAAATCCTCGGAAACCTTATAAAATCACATTAAACGTTTTCAAGCCTCTTAGAACTCTGGCTGACAATTGAGTTGTAAATACGGGTGAAAACGTTATATTTAATTTCTGTATAGTTGACACAAAACTGATGTTTTTCATTTGTTTAATACAGAAAAATTTATAAAACAAATGAAAAATATCACTGTCTAGTCACAGGTCAAAATATCAGAAAAAACGGGATTTTCTAGTCACCTGTCTCAAGCGTTGACTTTCACCTACTCCCAAACAGGGGTCGAGGTTATGAAAAATCTCAAAAAGTTTCCAGATATTTTTTCAACATTCTCCAATGCCATGCATCTTTCAAAATTATAAAATATTCAATAATTTACTTTTCACGAAGCTTTATCTGTAAATACTTGACCTTGAGAATGAATAAAGATAGTAAGCCATTCAATTGTTAAAAATGTACCGTATTAAAATGTGCGAAATATTGAAAATGATATTTCTTGCGTGACAACGATTGCATCATAAATGTGACTACTACACTGCACTCAAGTGCATATTTCAAGCTATAAAAGGGATTTCTATCTTCATTCATTCTCAAGATAAAGTATTCGTAAATTAATCCCCGTAAAAAGTGAATTATACAATATTTCGGAATCTTAAAGCATGTATTGTACTTGGTTGGGAAAATTTCGTGGCGATGTACTCCTTCTGTCTAGTCCGCCTTAAGTCGACACTGGCGGATCGACTACTTTCTAAACAGATCGTCTATTTTCGTAGAAAATAATCAATAATTAAATTATATTATTATTGTTTATTACATAAAAGTCTAACATTATATATATATATATATATATATATATTTCGGTTTCTATTCCTTTCGAATAGAACTGAAGGGCCTATGACAAAGCCACCGAATTGGAAATTTGTCTTTTTCAGTCATGAGAATGAGGCTTGAACATAAGTTAAAAAATTGTAGTTCTTGGTCGTTAATGGGTTAAGGCGAATATCGCCAATAATATATTTCGTGAACCAAGGCGGATATTGTCTATTTTAAATATTACCTCAAAGTTTAGGAGTTGATTTTTTTATTGCAGAGCACAATTGATCGTAGAATAGGTTGCAGGCATCATTAACATTATTAATATTTTTCAGGATAGACCAATTAGCATCGTAAAGTAAGACAAATCGTTCATTCCAATTGCACCGTTTTCAGTTATAGCGCGACGATAGACTGTTATCAATTATGATTGTTCAAATATTGCTAGGAGAAATGAGAAGAATAAGAAAAATGGGGAGTAGACATCTGCTAATTAAATTATCAACATTAGAGAATACTAGATCCAAATATTCAGTATTGTCATTCATAATAGAGTTTAATTGCTTTAGTTCCAACGCTTGCATAAATGTGTTAATTAAAACAGATTTATGATCAAAAGTGTGAAATTCACAGAAATTTTTGAAGTGAGGAACATTAAAGTCACCAAGAATAAGTAGTTTTTATCCCCAAATATCCTGAAGAGCCATCAGTGAATTCTAAAGATCTTCGAACAGGTCGAAAGTTAGCCCTGGAGGTATATATGAAACTATAAATGCTAGTGTAATATTATTTATACGCACTTTTACTTCAACAATATTAACTGAAGATACTGATCTAGAAATAGAAATCACGTCCAAAATCTAGCCGGGATATATTACGTTAATAGCTATAAGAAATCCGCCACCTAATTTATCTATACAATCATCCCTAAAGACATGATACAAATTGGTGTAAAAAAATGCAGATGATAAGACATTAGGTTTAATCCAAGCTTCCGTTAAAATAAAGATATCATATATAACAATATCCATAGATTTTATCAAGTAATTCAACTTTGTATTTATACCTCTAGAGTTTTGGTAGTAGACAGCTTGTAGGTTTTACCGGATTAGAGACTATCGCTGGGGTTCTGTTTCTGTAAATGATCCGAAGTTTGCTTTCTCCCTTGGATAGGCGCTCGTTGAGTTTTTTGCATAGATCCTTGAATCGCATCTTGTTGAGACTGGAAAATGATTTTGACAGGTCAGATAAATTCATGAAATGTTTTCCCCACCCGAACACAATTTATCTTACTCAGATCAGCAGATGCGTTAATTAACTTAAGAGATTCTTTAATATTTGAGATACCAGATTTCAAAGGATCAGTTTCTTGCACCTCTTGCACTTCAGGATAATTAAATAGTGTTAAGTTTTTCTTACGTGTTTCACGTTGAGAGAGCTCTGTCATGCACAGGTCAACGTAAGTATCTGTAACGACTGATGATGATGCGACATTATCTGAATCAAGAGATTGAATGGTAGTCTCAATAGTCTCAACTCGATCCTCAATACTATCAACACGAGTATCACCATTCTGTAGCTTCGTGCTCATGTTGTCAACTTTGGCCGTAAGATTGTTCACTAACACCTGCACGAGATTGAAATCATGTTTCATCTCAGCTCTATGTTTATCCAAGGCAGGGGCTAAGCGACTGTCAAGCACACGGCAGATAATATCCTGAAGTTCGGACGTATTTCAGGTAACCTGACGATGTTCTTCCGCAGGAGATGATGACCTGGATCCACAGCATTTATTGAAGAAGCCATCCGCATTCTGACGTAACTTACTAGCACATTCAGGGTGGCAAGGAGCCTGACATTCATGATCATTGAACAGGATCACAGTCTTCAAGGGGTCTCTCACATTTGCCATGTGAGCAGATAGTATCGATGGTATTTACTAAATAAGAGCCATTTTTCAGAAAGAATGGAATATTTTGATTTTCAAAATAAGTCAGGCCAGCAAATTCACATTTACTAAAACCCCTAGTAGCAACGTCTGACCTGCATGACAGAGGCCAGAGTCTGGCTCAGCATCTACTCCCTCTAGTCGACCAGACAGGCGTGAAAAATGATCAGACCAAAACAGAATCTGATGGATAAAGGAACCAGATTCTGGTATTAGTTTAAACGCTAGTAATTGGTGTACAAATTAATTAATGAAATTGAAAATTTATCAATCGGAAATTTGAGCGATTCACAAGTATGCCCAAACATGCAAGCATGCGATAAGCTTTTAAGAAAAGAGGTAATGTTTTTAATATTTCAGTGTGTCTCCTGACATGTAGTGACGTCTCAGCAATATATTCTCCCAGAAAGGGCTGAAATATAGTGCAAAACTATTACAGAAACCTATTTAGTACCATTTTACGTTATTTTGATTTTGTCCGGTGTATATCATGACCAGTCTGGGCCAGGATCTGCTATACCAGACTCTGGTGCCAGAACAGCACGCCAAAGCTATACGTGACCTTCAGTTCAAAAAAAGTTTTGCATGAAATTTTCTTCTAGAGGCCATCTTTTCATCGATCTTGTCCATAGCTATAGAATTTTTATTCACAGAACTGCTTCGTCTACCTGAAGTAACGTATTACGAATGTGAACCATAATTATCGCGGGAACGAACTTCTAGACGACTAACGTTTCCATGAAAGAGTAAAGCTGGTGTAATGATAGGTTTGATTCACAAGGTGTATATCCCATGGGTTTTTATTGATTAGTGTCATTTGATTTCTCACCTCGAACGACGAAACATTCTCTTTTGTGGAATGTTACTCTTGCAGAAAGACAAAAGTAATTAAAAATAGCAATCGACAAATCAAGAAACATGATAATTTTTATTTAATTTATTTCTTTATTGGTATATTATTATTATTATTTAATTGATCGTGCCGTTAGTTTAAATCTCGCTTGTTTAACCGTCTTTTATGGCTTAACCCCACTATATTGAATGTTAAATATATGTAATATATGCTAGATGTTTATTATATGTTTAATATGTTAAATATTCAATATTAAAATTGCAAAAAACCCAATTCGCACTAGTGTGTCGTTTACGTATACTGGGTTGAAGTGTGCTGTTTGAGGTTTAATGTTGTTTTTTACGAATAAAACAAAAACTACGCATCCTATCAAAAACTGATTCACAAAAAATTCGTACATCTTTCTTGGACGCATAATTTTTGTCGATTCATCTTTTGTCGTATCATGCATAGTTTGACCGCAAAATGGAATTCTGGATTTTTCAACAAAATTCAAAACATTTTGCAAACGTGAGTGAGTAATTATAAACTCAGTCTCTATCCTGTATTAAATTTGCAAAATGTTCGTGATGCGGCAACATTATTAATTATGAACAAATTTTTTTTTTTTAATCACTCCCCATCAAAAATACCAAAGTTTTTGCAAAATGTTGTTTCTGCTTTTTTCCATTGAGAAGAGATTATTATATGATTTGCAAAACTAAATACGTAACGCAGATTATCGTTTTTTAAATTATTGTTAAATTTTTTGCAATTCAACTCCTAAAATTTCAACGAAAATTGCGAAGGTTGCGTTTTTGGGTAGCAAATGTCAGAAATGTCGAAATCTAGCGAATTTTAAATTTGCAAAACGTTGCACGACCGGCAGCAATATGAAAACTGCAGTTAAACAAATTAGGTACTTTGTTAAACTAGCCTTTAAATTCTTCGGAATTTTTAAGAATTTACTAGAAATTGTACCTAAAATTCTTCGAAAGTAATTTTCAAATATTTACCATTCCTTTTAATTGTTTGGGGTCCTCGGAAATCACCTTAAATCATTCTAATTCATTGATTTCTTCAAGGTTCACTTTAATTTTTTTCCATTTCCTTGAAATTTGTAGAATTCGCCTGGAACTCTTTGGAATTCCTTAGAATTCACAAGGAAATCTTTCGAATTCACTAGGAACTCTTTGGAATTCACATTTAAATCTTAGGATTTTACCTTAAATTCTTCAGAATTTACTAAGAATTCTAAAGAGTTTACTATGAATTCTTGGAAATCACAAATAAAGCCTTAGAAGCCACTATTAATTTATGAGAATTCACAATAAACTCTTCAGAATTCACAATAAACTCTTTAGAATTCACCACAAATTTATTGAAATTCTTTGAAATTCATAATAAATTCTTTGGAATTCTTGAAATTATTTTTTAAATATTTTTAATTCCTTTCAGTTCTTTGTAGTTCTTATAATTGACTTTATATTATTTGAATTTATTGATTTATTAAGAACTCCCCCTCGATTTTTATTAATTCTTTTGAAGTTATCAAAATTGACGTAGAATTATTTTCAATTCTTTAGAATGCAGTAGAAATTTTATGAAATTCCGAATGAAAGGTTAGAAATTCACCTTGATTTCTTCGGAATTCGCAATGAAATTTTAGGAATTTACCTTGAATTCTTCGGAATTCACAAATCAAGTTCTACGTAATTTATTGATTAACCATAAATTTCCAACATTTTTAAAATTTCCTAAAATGTTAAAATAGAAATAAATTTATCCATATGAGCAGAAATCATGTTCACCTTGAATAAACTTTGACTTCTAAGGAATTTACTATGAATTCTTGGAAATTGTAAATAAAACTTTAGTAGTCAATATGAATCCATTGGAATGTAAGGATGAATATATGAAATTATGAATTCGTTATAAAAAATATCGTATGCGCTAAGGGGGAGGGAACTTTTTACGACTCATGTTTTTTTCCAGTACTTATCGAAAAAGTCCCGCATAATATACTACTTTATTTTATTTATTTCCTTATTGGTATATTATTATTTGGCTGATCGTGCATCTACTTTCATTAAATTCAGTTAAAATATATTTTGTAGTCAATGAAAAGCTTTTCATTTAACTGGTGATGCGAATTTTTAATTCTTTTTCACAACACGCGAATCGAAAATTCGACTTTCGCTGCCTCTTGAGGGAAGCGAAAGTGACCGATTCCTGTCGAGCATCAGCTGACGGGGCGAAAGTAATACATGACACGATCAATTGAAAGTGATGAAATTATGCGCGCGCATGTCTCGTGTGTCTCTGCCGTCTCTGCTAACTACACTAAAGCAGTGCCGCACATAACCTCGTAGTTTCCATTATTCTCACGTGTCATCCAGGTCCAGTGTTATCATTTCGTTGAAATCGAGTGTCATTTTTTGTCTCGCTATCACTCAAAAGGCAGCCAAAGCCGAATTTCCCATGCGCTTGTTATAAAAAATATCGTACACAGCTCGGGGCGAATAGCGACGATGTCTTTCGTTTTATGAACTTCATTATTGTAGTCTACATTTCCGATTACATTTCCCTTACATTCATCAACATTGTAAAGAAGGAGAATGCTTTCTGGATGCACTGAAAAATAATACATTTCTTTTATTTAACAAATACGTATTATTATCCATTTTTTAATTATTTAATTTCATTTAAAAAATTTAAATTAAGAAGTGAGGTGAATATCAATTTTTATAATTTCCTTACCGCGCTGAATGTTAATAACGAGAGTACAAAAATTCCACCGGTTTGAAGACAACATGGACGAGAACTTCTAAGCATTATCAATATAAAATCTCTTCGGATTTTTAATGGCATTTGGTACCACTGCGAATTATAACTAAAATGAAGAATTTTTGATAAATATGATCGTAGATTTAGATATTTTTCAAAACTTGTTGAGAATTTTTATGGAAATTTAGAGTAAAAACTCGAATTGAAAACTTTCTTACAGGGCGCTAACAATATTTTCACTGGCGTCCATTATTTTTTGACCTGGCAAGCAGATGTAGAAAATGTAGACTATTTGACCCACTACGTACGAAAAGAATTTCAGAAATTCATCTGGTGCGTCTAATTTTATAATAGTCTAAAAAAAAGTCGTGTAATTATTCAAAGAATAGTTAGTTGGAGCGAGTAAAAGTGGTGAAACTAAGCGACTCATTTGAGTAGAGAGAAAAAAAGTTGTGGCTTATCATCCGGACGAAGAAAATAAAATTTCAATTTGTAAATTTAATATTTCAGAAAATCTAGGGGTAAAAAGTTACAGTGAATTTTTTTGTAGGTACAGTTTTCAATATTAGACAATAATACTAAGTTTGAAATAACAAAACTTGATTTTTATTTATCGTTTATTTTTTGCAAAAAAAATATTGTACCTCATGAAGCGTTTGAAAATCGTACATTTTAAATTTTTTCAAAAATATTTTGATGTTTTTTCTACGATCGATCAAGGGATTTCAATTTTGACATATCTACTGTAAAAAAAATTAACTTAATTGAACATAATATTTTTTGCCCATAAAAAAAATTAATATGTAGCTACACATTTTCTTTAATTTCTTATTGTTCTTTACTACTGAAAGCTGTACCTGAATAAGAAATTACAATAATAGTTTAGCCCACGGAAAAATTTTATAAATTTTCCTAATGCTGATTTTTTTTCACAACTCTGATGTTTCGAATAATTTTAGCATTTTCACTTCGCACTCCAATAGGTTGCTTTAAAAATATATAATTTATTTTTCCTTAAAAATATATGTTTTTTAATTTTACATTTGTGATATTTGAATTTATCCTAATGATTTTTAAGATGGAGAAAATTTAATTACCACGTATCCGGTTATGCTTAGTAAAATCATGCTGAGTCCAACTTGACAAAATACAGATGCTGAGAAAGCCGCGCTAAGCTTTTTCGCATATCTTTTGTAATAAATAAAATTCAGAATATTTTATCCATTGTCACTAACATATGCTACCGCCAGAGCAAGGCAAAAAAAAGTTTCTGTGAACAAATCTTCTCAAATTTCAAAATGATTTGTGTACTTGGATTTTTGATAATAACTTTAATTAATTTTTTATTTACCAAAAAAGTTTACATTTCTTCTCGCATTTTTTTATCTAGAATTAATTTTCAGTGGGTAAAATTAATTTTGATACAAAATTAGAGAGAAATTAATGTCTTTATGACGATTATATGCAATGATAAATTGCAAATTCACAATAATTATTAATTATTTGAACATTTTTCATAAACACATTCAGACTTTAGCCGTCCGTCCATTGTACTTTTATCGCGAGACTCGTAACGAGATTCGAGACCAGATTTGAGACGAGATTCGAGACGAGACGAGATTCGAGGCTTGATGAGATGAGATGAGGATTAAAGGTGGGTGGAATGGAGGAGAAGGGTTCGCTTACTTTGACTATTTTTTTACGTAATCAACTGATAATATCTTTTCGATGAATCTTTGCTATAAAACTTTACAAATTTTTTCAAGAATTATTATTTATTTAAACAATTCTCATGAACGAATTCAGGGAGTGGCTATTTTCCAAAGAATACGCTTAATTTTATACGGTATTAATTAAATTTGTTCAACAACTGTTTGCAACGATTCTTTATGAATCAACAAGAACTGTGAATGATTCAAACAATTTTCATAAACAAAATCAGAATTTGTCTGTTTTTATACGAATACGCTCAATTTTTTACGGAATCGATTAATAATATCTTTTCCATGACTCTTTGCTATGATACTTTCCAAATTGGCAACGATTATTATTCAAACAATTTTTATAAGAAAGAAAAGCATCATAGAAAAAATCATCGCGAAGATATTCTTAGTCGATTCCCTGAACCAAATTGTGCGTATTGGTTAAAAAATAGCCAAACACTGAATTTTATTATAAATTTGTGTAAGTACTTAACACTTGTTGTCAATTTGTAAACTATCAAAGCAAAGAGTCATCTAAAAGACATTATTAGCCAATTCATGTACTATCCCTGTCGGTTTACACTAGCGCCACACTTTTCAAAGTTAAGAGACGAAACTCCAAACCCGGACCCCCATCACGTCTCCGTTCTGCTTCATGATCATTACTTCAAAGTATTGCCGTAATTATTTATGGGATTTTATTTTAGAATAACGGGCTCTAATCAATGGGTGGGAATAATCTCTTCAGAAGAGGCGCTTCATATAATTATGATAGAACTTCACTTACAGGTAAGTTCGTTTAATCATCGAATTGTATTTCGCGCCTCTTCTTCCGAGATTATCATTTAGCCGTTTAAAGGCCATTACGGCAATTTCGGTTGCAAACTTGATTAATTACATTTTATTTGTACTGAATTATGTTCAAATTCTTGTATTACAATTCAAAAGTTTAATTACAACATCAATTTCTTACAACGTACAAGCACTAGAACATGGCATTAACTTCGTGGCGAGTCTTATACCGCCTTCTGTCATTACATTTTTTATCCAGCGGCTAAGATTCTGCGTAGTAACAGGATTATAATTTTTCTCAAACGATAATAATCATTTTTGTTTTGCGCATCTTATGGAGCTAGTTCTTTTAATATATGTCTCAAGTGTTAACGTTTTGATTTGTTCTGGAATCTTTATTTTTATTCCTCCATCTAATTTTCTAATGTTCCTTATGTCTATATTTATTATAGTCTGGGGATGATGACCCGTTACTAACGCTAACAAAATCGCAAGTTTAGAGGTCAGTTTCTCTAAACATAGCTCTTCATTCGGACCCTATCGCTTAATATAATGCAATACTACTTTCGGATCCCAGGTTGTATTCTATTCAGGTTTTGGTGGTCTCAATTTAGGCACACCCTTAAAAAATCTCCCAACTCTATCATCTTCTGCTAACTCTGTACCATACATTAATGCAATTGAGGATCGAAAAGAGTTTGAAGAACCATGAGATATACCCTTTTTGTATTATGCTGTGGGAAACGATAAAATCTCTGGAATTGAACCTTGTAAAGGATCGATATTCTTGGCTTTACAAAATGTCCACCATTTTTTTAAACCGCAATCATATTGCTTCTTTGTTCCTTTTGTTAGTGATGGGAACATAACATGTGCCGTTTCTGCTAAGACCTGCTTCAATTCTAATGCCTTTTTGACAACACACTCACAACCAGGGTAAGTGTCTTCTACATCGGATGCGATTCCCTATTAATCGAACGAAGCAAGTTAATATTTGGATTCAAATATATAGGTTTCGATTCAGATAATGACATATAAATTGGAAACCACGGTTAAGCTGGCCAATAAGGCACCACTAGAATTCCCCTTGCGTCCTCAAATTAAATTTTTTGTCACACCCTCAATATTAGAGTGAAGGAAGGAAAAGCTTAAAAAAATATTTGTTCCAATTTAAGGTAAACGCATCGACTGCGATAGTCTCTGGGTCCTGCTTCCAAGATACATAACGTCTACACTTTGTGTTTGACATTGTCGCAAAAAGATCAATATCTTGCTGACCAAACTCTTTTACTATCATGCGAGATACCTTGTCCAATAATGAGTATTCCGTCTCTGGTTCAAGCCTTCTTGATTCAAAGTCTGCTTCAAAATTCTCCTTAGAAGATATATATGATGCGAATACCCAAAGATCTCTTTGTTCGCACCAGGTCCATATCTTCTTTTCAAGATCGTTTAACTGAGGGTATTGTACCCCACCTTTTTTTTAATAATATACGCTATGGCAGTGGTGTTATCGACCCTCAAAAGAGCGTCCCTACTTTTTAATTAACTCGCGAAACATTTAAGACCCATCAAAGCAGCCATAAGCTCTAGATTATATCAATATGTTTTGATATCTTAGTCATTGTCCAGAAACCATGGACACGTTTCCCCTTACATACAGCTCCCCAACCGGCAGGAGATGCATCTGTAAAAATTGCAACACACGGATTGAAACACGTAGCAGACCCGTCCTTATTTTAACGTACAACAACATGAACCTAATGTTCCAATAAACGCTGCGAATTCCCTGATCTTACATTGTGTAATATTTGCAAACCTTTTGATTTGAGACATTAATTTTGACCTCTTATCTTCTGGGAGTTCAACAGTCATGTCCTCGCATTGTAGTTTAATCCCAGATACCTACATCGTAATGAAGGCAATAGAGTTCTCTTTCTTAGATTAATGACAAAGCCTAATTTTTTCAAAAAATAGCAAGTTTGATCAACATTAGTCTGATAATCTACCGCATTATTCCCGAAGAGGAACATATGATCTAAGTAGATTACCGATTCCAAACCTAGCGATCTTAAATGCGAAACACGGCTTCATAAGTTTTGTGAATGTAAACGGTGCTGTACTCATACCAAAAGGCATACAAGTATATTCGTAAAGATTTCCTAAAAACATGAATCTTAAAAACTTTGTATCTGTATCCGCGACCGGGATCAAATGATAGGCATCTTTTAGATCAAGGGTTGCCATATAACAGCATTGTCTCATTATTCTTCGAACCGTTTTATCGTCTTCAAGTTGAAAATGCTCAGTTTTGAGAAACTTATTTAATTGCTTAAGGTTTAGGATTAAACGATAAGAACCGTCTAGTTTTGACACAATAACAATTTTTGAAATAAATTGACTTTCACAAGGTTCTGATATTCGCACTGCTCCCATTTTCATTCATTCGGAAACTATTTCTTTTATTATTTCAGTTTCATATGTCGACCACTGAGTTTCATTAGGTGGTATCAATTGACAAACCTTAGACGAGAGAGGAATTTTATAACCCTTAATCCAGCTCAGTACATTCTTATTAGACGTTAATTTTTCACACTGCTCAGTAAAATACTTTAAATGACCTGCATGACTCACCGTGCTTATCGCCGTGCCCCGCGGTACGCTTGCCTTTGCGATCCCCTGCTCTGTCTCTGGCCCTATGTCGATGTTCTCTGCCCGCCGAACGTCGATCCGGTCGGATAAGCCGGATTTTTAGGAAGTGGAAATTTAGTTAATAAAGATTTTTTCTCTCCAGTCGGCAGACCTCTCTTAATAATTTCCTCAATCCTTATGACCAAATCTGTGGGAGCTTCTGGTGCTAAAATTCTATCTGGATTTATTCTCTCATCAATCACTTCCAATTCTTGAGCCGAAAGAGATTTTTTTGGTGTGTTAATCTTGACTGTTAGAAGCTTGTTCAGCATTCTTTAGTTCCTCTACTTTATCACCTGAAGATGATTCTTTTTTTGAATCTGTCTGCGATTGGCCTTTATTTTGCATGTCATCACGACCAAGTGATGCATTCTCACCCGCAGACTGAACCACCTCTGATAATTTCTGAGCCTGCTCTTCATTTATTGGAGCTCCCGATTCGCTTTTACTAGAGTCTATGTGTGAATTCCTATCACGCCGTGAGGGACAACTTCTACTCGAAGAGCAACTCCTCTTACGCCTTGGACTCCTCTCATACTCATCGAAACGATCATCTTCATGGTACCTCGCTCTATGGCTCCGGCGCAGACGACTGTGACGTCTAGAGGTCGAAGAAGAGCTATCAGTCGAACTACTGTATCGCCTGGACGATCTTCTTGAGCGACGACTTTTATGCCCTGCGAATTGATTATTTTCACACTATATATCTGTATATATTATTACTTTATTTTTATACTCTTCACGTACGAGTAGTTGCAGACGGCTGGTACAGGCGATAGAACTTGAATATTTATACTGATAGGTATTTGGGTCAGAGCAAGGTGAAAAATAATAAAAAACCATGAGCAGACAAAGACTTGCAAGGATTTGTCTCCAGAACACCATATGTGTACAATTCCATTGAATCGCTTAATCTTTTTTATTCGCCTTTTTGCCCATTAACGGTTGCAGACCGTTCGGACTGGCTATGCTCTCTATCCCTTTTTAACCATCAGTCGCATGAAAGAAACGCCTTGTAAGACGTTGTTGATCATTTCCTAATTTTAGATACTTGGATAAAAACGAAAAAAGGACTTAACGTCTTTTTACACAATCACGTGGTAACCTAACCTAGAAATTACTTACTTCGTCTTCCCGATTTACGTCTTCTACCTTCTAGCTCTCTTTCTAGACGATGTATTTTTCTTTTCATAATCTTATCATCACATTCCGATGAGTAAGATCTCTTTCTTCTACCCATTTTCACTCACCTAAAGATCAACTTTGCAACTTGTATGATCACACCGTGGAACACCTTCAAAGAATGATCATGAAGCAGAACAGAGACGTGATGGGGGTCCGGCTCTAGAGTTTTGTCTCTTAACTTTAAAAAGTGTGGCTCTAGTGTACACCGACAGGGATACTACATGCTAATCGCGGAAGAAGAGGCGCGAAATACAATTGAAATTTCACATTTTGAGCCAAAAGACACGAGATGCGAAAAAAATGTT
Organism: Andricus grossulariae; assembly: GCA_011634705.1. Taxonomy (NCBI): domain Eukaryota; kingdom Metazoa; phylum Arthropoda; class Insecta; order Hymenoptera; family Cynipidae; genus Andricus; species Andricus grossulariae. The sequence continues at coordinate 120,962,035 of JAABKJ010007545.1, forward strand.
GAAAGCAAAATTTTTCATCTCAGAATGATTCATAAATTTTGTTGAAACTATTTTTCGATAAGAGGCATATACCAAAAAAGATAATAGTGAAAATTCTTTATTTACCTAACCAAATTATTCGTATACTTTTCATAGGGTAACTCAAATAAAATAATGGTGAAGAATCCAATTTTCAATATATATTCTACAATGAGTAAATAAGTAGCCTCGTTCCGGTGTACAAAAATAATAACACATTCATTTAAAATGATAAAGTTTAACATAATATGGAAAACTGTATTTTCCACATATACTAATCGAGCGCGAAGCGCGAGACAAAAAATGAAAATCCGTTTTTATGCCAGCCGTTTTAATCGAGAAAAAATGCTCGGTTGGTGTAAGACGGTTAAAGTGTAAAATTTTTAATCATAAACGTTTACAAACTAACTATTAAAAGATTCATGGTTGAATATATAGATCTGCATCTGCAAATATAAGGTCCAGACAATCCTCATATTTTCTAATTATAGGAGAAACTGATTAATTTAGTAATGGAAAATTTGATTGACTACGTAACTGATAAATTTGCAACTGCTTCATTAGCTTATATAGTCGGTACTATAGTTGTTCTCTTTTTCTTTAGAGGAATTAGCCTTGTACTTCCAAGATATTTACTTTTGATAAGAGTTAGTTTGAAGAAAATAAATTTGTTTACGAATCTCATCAAAACTGATGTCACTATGTTTGTAATCTTCGACGGCTCAAGATGAACCGACATATATACAGGGTGTTTTTTTCAACTTGAGACATCGAAATATCTCAAAAAAGACGCATCCTATGAAAAAATATCTGCAACAAAAACTTTTCATTTTCGAGAGGGAAAAGCAACTTTGAAAAAATTAACCACACCTCATCCCTTCAGGAGGCAGGAGTAAGGGTAAATTGGTAATTTTAAATGAGAATTATAATTTCTTATTACCGATTCAGATTCTTCTTCACGAAATACATGAATTGCGTGCAAAATTGGGTGCAAGAATATGATTATATATTGCAATTTAAACTTGATGTGTTATATTTTTACTTCTGGTAATGGCTCCTACTCTGCCGATTATCTTCCTGCCCTCGTTTATATGCGTGGCCTATCTCAATCGATCTTTTCGTCGGTCGTAAATTAACTACCAATATAAATGTACTCATCAACATGTTTCATTCTCTCATTGTCCAAGGCAATATTAGATACTATTTTCTCATCCTTTTCTTCTAACACCATACTTTTATTTTATTGACGTTAATTTGAAGGCCCCTGTTGTTCATGCTAGAATTCAGTTTGCTCAAAATCCTCTGGAAGCCTTCGAGTGACTTTGCAATAACAACCTCATCATCTGCAAACGCTAACTCACGCATCTTCACTATCCCGAGATTCACACCTTCTTCTTCGAAGAGGACCATTCTTAGACACTTAATTATGAATATAATAAACAGCGAACAAGACATAACATCCTGACTTGTTTTTAGTAGGTATCCGTTGATTCCGTACTCTTTTAGAACTTCCCAAATCTTACATCTATCTACCGTAGTAAACGTTTTTTCCCAGATCAAAGAAGACACAACAGATTTTTTTGTTTACCCTCAAAATTTATTCTTTGATCTGTCTCAAGATGAATATTTGATCTGCACAAAACAATTCATGAATGAATCACAACTGAAACACTCAGATCTTTTCTTCTTCCATTTTTATTACTATGTGAATAATTATTTTTGTATTTTTTTTTGCCAATAGTAATAAATGAGTTGATATATCTGTAATTATTGCAGATACTTCCGTTCTTGTTGCCCTTGCTCAATCGCCAAAAAAAGAATTTCTCATTTCCTTGTAAAGTGTTCTGAATTTTTTTCTCTTGTTTCGCTTTGATTTTATTCTGTCCTTTTTAACTTATTATTTTTACCAAGCTGTTCTTCTCTCTTTATTCTTATGTCTACCTCATCGCCCAGACCTGTGATACTCAACTTGCTTGCATACGCTTGTTTCTTTTCGTTAACGACTAAGCGGATTTCATCATTCCACCAAGGATCCCCAGTCATTCTTCCTACAACCGCAGTGCCGCACACTTCAGCTACACTCCGCGGCTGTTTCGTATTTATAGTTCTCCTTCTTCTCCATCCTGGACCCAAGTTAATCCTTGAAACTAAGAGGCAATGATCCAATCCCCGTTCAGAAACTCCCATAACCCTTGTATCTCTCACTAGCCTTTTCAACTTCTCATACGCAAAAACAAAGTCAATAATACTGTGGCAATCGCCTCTGCACCAGGTGTGCAAGTTGATAATGTTTTCCCTGAACTGATTATTTGTAATAAACAAGCCCTTTTCTAAACGTAAGCTGACCACTCTGCCGCCATTGCCATTCGTTTTAGGATTTTCGAAATTACCAAGCACCCTGTCTGTATCCTCGAGTTGGAATACAACCCATCCATTCATATCTCCTAGTAAAATAATTACTTAATTGCCTATAGTATCATTCAAAGTATCCGAAAAGGCGTATTTTATTTCACTTCTTTGACCATCAACCGGGGTGTTGTACTCTATGATAAATAATTTTTTGATTCCCACTTTCATTGTCACGCACAACAATCTAGGAGATACAAATGTATGCCCGTTGACATGATGTTTTGCTCTCTTAATCATGATCAGACCGATTCCTTGTCTACCATGTGATTCAGTATCTACTCCTGACCAAAGTTTGAGTCCATGCTTTAAACCTCCATTTTGTAGCACTCTATGGTCGCATTCCCTTTTCTTTGTTTCAGGTACATCTTCACACCACTAATAACATTTTTCAAAATTATGTCCGATAAGTATTACACGTTTCCAGGGACCAAAAAGAAAGTTCAAATTCAATAGCCCGCATTTTTTAACCAACGATTCTGGTTTCAACCACAAAAAAAATACTAAAGAATCAAGAATTCCATTTTGCGGTCAAACTATGCAAGATAAGAAAAAAATGGATTCACAAAATTATTCACCCAAAAAGACCTACAAAGTTATGTATCACTTTTTCATAGGAAGCATGGTTTTTATTCTAATCGTGAAAAATAACATTGATAATAAAAAAATCAGAATTTTTGAAAAACCGCACAAGCTACGCAGAAAAATGAATAGCTGAAAGTCATTTATCGAGAAAAGCTACAAATTTGTTATAATTGGTGCTCTAAAAATTTGGCATCAATAATTTTTTTGGTAGGATGAGTAGTTTTTGTTTCAATCGTAAGAAATAAAATTAAGAAAATAAAATTAAACTTTTGGGTAAACGACACAAGATTTATAAAATATAAGAACAAAAATTGTGAACTAAATAAGATCTCAAAATTGGTCATTAATCATTTTTTGACACGACACGTAGTTTTTGTTTATTTCATAAGAAATTACATAAAAATTGATGATTTTTTTACATTGAAATCGCGAGAAAAATTCACACTTACTCCAACCATCGATACAATAAAATTTTTTAGTTTGCAGTATACTTTTTGTCTTCATGATTGAAGTCGTAATCATTTTCAAAATCGTGATTTTTCACTTGAAAAATCGCACGAATGCTACGTTACAACCAACATCTGCACGCTGGTAGTCATGTTGGGCGCCTATTATGAGTGATATCGATTCCACTAGGGACTACTGTAGTTAATTCTAGGTCGAAAAATCCCCATTAAAAACTTTCATTTTTTGGACTTTCGCCCGGGGTTTTTCGGTTTGGCCACACTGTGTAGCTGTTAGCATGCGTCAAAATCCAACAGAACTGGTTCATGCTCCTATATCTTTATAATCCTGAACAATCGTACTTTTTATGACTTTTGCCGGCGCAAAATATTTTTTTTATAGTCGTTCTTAGTCCTTACAATAACATATAAAAAATTCTTGGTTCTCAAGAAAATTGCCGGGTATTTCCCGTTGCTCAAAATTCCAGGCTAATTTCCGTTTTACCTGATCAGCGGCCAACCTCTTATTTTTTAATTTAATATAAGCAGAGATGTGGATGGCTAACAGTTCTAGGGGTGGTTTTTTGGGGTTGCCGATTATTTTTCTGGCGATACGAATACCTACTAGATTCTTGCGAAATTGGTTGCTGTGATTATTTTCAATTTGAACATTCTTTTGTGCTTTATCTAGATGCAGTTGATGGGGTTTACTAAATATACTACTGGTGGTTTTTTAGAATCATTGATTAATATTGTTGGAATATATATATATATATATATATATATATTCACCTACCCAATACTCTAATATATATATATATATATATAAGAAAATTAATGATTTTGGTTGAAAATTCAATTACTTGATTGAAACTTGAACTCCTTTGTTAAAAATTCATTTTTTTTGAAGATTCGATTTTTTTAAATTAATTTTTTTATCTAAAAATTAAGTACTTTGTTGAAAATTCCGTTTTTTGGTAACAAATTTATTTTTTTGAACTGATAATTCAAGCAGTCCAGTTGAATAGTCCACAATTTTAGTTAAAAATGTATTCATCTCTTCCGCGGTTGAAAATCTAACTATTCCAGTTGAAATTTCGCCATTTTAGTTTAAAATTCATCACTTTGGTTGAAAATTTAACCATTTTGATGAAAATTCGTTTTTCGTATTGCAAAATTAATTTTTTAAACTAAAGATTTCACTATTTGGATTTTTTACCATGAAATCAAAGTTTGAGGCTGTAAAAGAAATTTCTTATATGAAACTTTTTTCTAGTTCTAATAAACACTAGACCTACAAATTCTACTATATTTCGTGAAAAGTAGTTTTTCAATGTAAAAAAAGGTACCTGGAAAAAATAACTTTTTTGTCCTGGAAAACCTAGAAAAGTCCTTGATTTTTTTTAAAGAAACGCTAGACACCCTGGATGTATGAGACGATGAGATAGGGACGAGGAGATTGAAAAAGATAGACGAGAATTTAGATTGACAGAGAGATAGAAAGGTATTGACGTGGATAGATGTATGATACAATGAGTTAGGGAAGAGTATTTTAAAAAAGATAGACGTGAATTTACATTATCAAAAAGATGGAAAAAAATAGACGTTGATATACTAAGGAGACGATGAGATAGAAAAGGAGGGATTAAAAAAAATAGACAGCAATTTAGATTGACAGAGAGATAGTAAAAGATTGACGTTCATAGATGAAGGATAGAATGAGATAGAGATGAGAAGATTGAAAAAGATAGATGTGAATTTAGACTGAAAAAGAGACAGAAAAAGTTTGTCGCGGATAGGCAAAGGATAGGATGAGATAAAGAAGAAGGTGTTGACAAAGATAGACGTAAATTTACATTATCAAAGAGATAGAAAAAGATAGACGTTGATAGACGTAGGATACGATGAGATAGAGAAGAGGAAATTGAAAAAGATAAACGAGAATTTAGATTGAACGAGAGATAGAGAAGTATTGACGTAGATAGATAAAGGATAGGATAAGATAGAAGAGAGTGGATTGAAAAAGATAGACGGGGATTCAGATTGAAAGAGAGATACTAAAAGATTGACGTTCATAGATGAAGGATAGAACGATATAGAGATGAGGAGATTGAAAAAGATAGATGTGAATTTAGACTGAAAAAGATTGACGTGGATTGACAATGGATAGGATGAGATAAAGAAGAAGGTATTGAAAAAGATAGACGTGAATTTCCATTATCAAAGAGATAGAAAAATATAGACGCTGATAGACTTAGGATACGATGAGATAGAGAAGGGGAAATTGAAAAAGATAAACGAGAATTTAGATTGACAAAGAGATAGAAACAGATTGACGTGAATAGACAAAGGATAGGATTAAATAGAAAAGAGGGGAATGAAAAAGATAGACGGAAATTTATATTGACTGAGAGATAGAAAAGATTGACGTGGATAGACAAAGGTTATGATGAGATAAAGATGAAGGCATTCACAAAAATAGACGTGAATTTACATTATCAAAGAGATGGAAGAAGATAGACGTTGCTAGACGTAGGATACGGTGAGATAGAGAAGGGGAAATTGAAAAATATTAACGAGGATTTAGATTGACAAAGAGATAGAAACAGATTCACGTGAATAGACAAAAGATACGATTAAATAGAAAAGAGGGGAATGATAAAGATAGACGTCAATTTAGATTGGAAAATATAGTCGAACTCGGATTGAACGTCGGTCTTGGGGATGTCTTGGAACCTAACCTACCCTTACTGAACCGGATTTAGCTCAACTCCGAACGTAAACCGTTCCTGTTTTGTCACGCCTTCGTGAACCCCGCGCATCCCGCGCAGCTTCTGACCAGCCTACCCGCGGCGCAACGTAAATTCTCGGAAACGGTAAATCCGGGGACGTTAAATCCGAGTTCGACTCTAGATATAAAAAGATAAACGTTGATAAATTTAGGATATGATGAGATAGGGAAGAGGGGATTTAAAAGATAGATGGGGATTTAGATTGACATAGAGATAGAAAGGTATTGATCTGGATAGATTAAAGAAACGATAAGATAGAAAAGCGGGGATTGAAATAGATAGACGGAAATTTAGATTGACAGAGAGATAGTAAAAGATTGACGTGGATTGATAAATGATAGGATGAGATAGAGAAGAAGGTATTGACAAAGATAAGCGTGAATTTAGATTGAAAAATAGGTAGAAAAAGATAAACGTTGATAAGTTTAGGATATGATGAGATAGAGAAGAGAGGATTTAAAAGATATACGGAAATGTATATTGACAGAGAGATAGAAAAGTATCGACGTGGATAGATAAAGGATAGGATAAGATAGAAAAGGGGGGATTGAAAAGATAGATGGAAATCTAGATTGACAGAGAGATAGTAAAAGCTTGACGTGGATAAATGTATGGTACAATGAGTTAGAAAAGAGGACATTGAAAAAGATAGATGTGAATTTAGACTGAAACAGAGATAGAAAAAGATTGGCGTGGATAGGCAAAGGATAGGTTGAGATAAAGAAGAGGGTAATGAAAAATATAGACGTGAATTTAGATTGGGAAAGTTATAGAGAAAGATAGACGTTGATAGATGTATGATACGATGAGATAGGGAAGAGGAGATTAAAAAAGATAGACGATAATTTAGATTGAAAGAGAGATAGAAAGGTATAGACGTGGATAGATAAAGGATAGGATAAGAGAGAAAAAGGGGAACTGAAAAATATAGATGGAAATTTAGATTGACAGAGAGATGGTAAAAGATTGACGTGGATTGATAAATGATATGATGAGATAGAAAAGGAGGAATTGAAAAAGATGAATAGAAATTTAGATTGAAAAATAGATAGAAAAATAACATTGTTGATAAATGTAGGATATGATGAGATGGAGAAGAAGGGATTTAAATGTTAGACGGGGATTTAGATTGTCAGAAAGATAGAAAGGTATTGACGTGGATATATAAAGGATAGGATAAGATAAAAAAGGGGGAACTGAAGAAGATAGATGGAAATTTAGATTGACAGAGAGATAGTAAAAGATTGACGTGGATAGATGTATGATACAATGAGTTAGGGAAATGGATATTGGAAAAGATAGACGTTGATAGACGTAAGATACGATGAGATAGAGAAGAGCAGATTGAAAAAGATAAAGGATAATTTAGATTGACCGAGAGATGGTAAAAGATTGACGTTCATAGATGAAGGATAGGATGAGATAGAGATGAGGAGATTGAAAAAGATAGATGTGAATTCAGACTGAAAAAGAGACAGAAAAAGATTGACGTGGATAGATAAATGATGCGATAGAGAAGAAGGTATTAACAAAGATAGGCGTGAATTTAGATTGAAAAATAGGTAGAAAAAGATAAACGTTGATAAATTTAGGATATGATGAGATAGAGAAGAGGGGATTTGAAAGATATACGGGAATATATATTGGCGGAAAGATAGAAAAGTATTGACGTAGATATATAAAGGAACAGATAAGATAGAAAAGGGGGGATTGAAAAGATAGATGGAAATTCAGATTGACAGAGAGATAGTAAAAGATTGACGAGGATAGATGTATGATACGATGAGATAGGGAAGAAGAGATTGAAAAAGATAGACGATGATAGACTAAGAAGATGATGAGATAGAGAAGAGGAGATTGAAAAAGATAAACGAGAATTTAGATTGACAGAGAGATAGAAAGGTATTGACGTGGATAGATAAAGAATAGGATAAGATAGAAAAGGGGGAACTGAAAAAGATAGATGGAAATTTAGATTGACAAAGAGATGGTAAAAGATTGACGTGGATAGATAAATGATAGGATGAGATAGAAAAGGCGGAATTGAAAAAGATAGATGGGAATTTAGATTGAAAAATAGATAGAAAAAAAACATCGTTGATAAATGTGGGATATGATGAGTTTGAGAAGAGGAGATTTAAAAGATAGACGGGGATTTAGATTGACAGAGAGATAGAAAGGTATTGATTTGGATATATAAATGATAGGATAAGATAGAAATGAGGGGATTGAAAAAGATAGACGTGAATAGATAAAGGGTAGGATGTGATACAGAAGAAGGTATTGACAAAAATATACGTGAATTTACATTATCGAAGATATGGAAAAAGATAGACGTTGATAGACGTAGGATACGATGAGATAGAGAAGTGGAGATTGGAAAAAAAAAACGCGAATTTAGATTGAACGAGAGATATAAAAGTATTGACGTACATAGATAAAGGATAGGATAAGATGGAAGAGGGTGGATTGAAAAAGGTAGACGGAAATTTAGATTGACAGAGAGCTAGTAAAAGATAGACGTTGATAGACGTAGGATAGTTTGAGATAGAGAGGAGGAGATTGAAAAAGATAAACGTGAACTTAGATTGACAAATTGACGTGAATAGACAAAGGATAAGATAAGATAGGAAAGAGGGGAATGAAAAAGATAGATGGAAATTTATATTGACTGAGAGATAGAAAAAGATTGACGTGGATGGACAAAGTATATGATGAGATAAAGAAGGTATTGAAAAAGATAGATTTGAATTTAGATTTACAAAGTTATAGAAAAAGACAGACGTTGATAGATGTATGATACGATGAGATAGAGAAGAGGAGATTGAAAAAGATAGACGATAATTTAGATTGACAGAAAGATAGAAAGGTATTGACGTGGATATATAAAGGATAGGATAAGATAAAAAAGGGGGAACTGAAGAAGATGATGGAAATTTAGATTGACAGCGAGATAGTAAATGATTGACGTGGATAGATAAATGATAGGATGAGATAGAAAACGGGGAATTGAAAAAGATGGATGGAAATTTAGATTTAAAAATAGATATAAAAAGAACATCGTTGATAAATGTAGGATATGATAAGATAGAGAAGAGTAAAGATAAATGATAGGAAAAGATAGAAAGGAGGGGATTAAAAAAGATAGACGTCAGTAGATAAAGGATAGGATGAGATAGAGGTGAGGAGACTGAAAAAGATAGATGTGAAGTTAGACGTAAAAAGAGACAGAAAATGATTGACGTGGATAGACAAAGGATAGGATGACATAAACAAGAAGGTATTGACAAAGATAGACGTGAATTTACATTATCAAAGAGATGAAAAAAGATAGACGTTGATAGACGAAGAATACTTTAGATTGACCGAGAGGTAGAAAAGTATTGACGTGTATAGATAAAGGATAGGATGAGATAAAGAAGAAGGTATTGAGAAAGATAGATGGAAATTTAGATTGACAGAGAGATAGTAAAATATTGATGTGGATAGATAAATGATAGGATGAGATAGAAAAGGGGGAATTGAAAAGGATAGATGGAAATTTAGATTGAAAAACAGATAGAAAAATAACATCGTTGATAAATGTAGGATATGATGAGATAGAGAAGAGAGGATTTAAAAGATAGACGGGGATTTAGATTGACAGAGAGATAGAAAGGTATTGACGTAGATATATAAAGGACAGGATAATATAGAAAAGGGGGGATTGAAAAAAATAGACGGAAATTTAGATTGACAGAGAGATAGTAAAAGATTGACGTCGATAGATGTATGATACAATGAGTTAGGGAAGAGGATATTGAGAAAGGTAGACGTGAATTGAAATTATCAAAGAGATGGAAAAAGATAGACCTTGACAGACGTAGGATACGATGAGATAGTGAAGAGGAGATTGAAAAAGATAAACGAGAATTTAGATTGAACGAGAGATAGTGAAAGGTTGACGTTCATAGATGAAGGATAGGATGTGATACAGATGAGGAGATTGAAAAAGATAGATGTGATTTTAGACTGCAAAAGATTGACGTGAATAGACAAAGGATAGGATGAGATAAAGAAGAGGGTATTGATTTTGATTAACTCCGAGAAAGAAAAATAATGACGTGGATAGATAAATGATATGAGATAAAGAAGAAGCTGTTGACAAAGATGGATGGAAATTTAGATTGAAAAATAGATAGAAAAATAACATCGTTGATAAATGTAGCATATGATGAGATAGAGAAGAAGGAATTTAAAAGGTAGACGGTAATTTAGATTGAGAGAGAGATAGTAAAAGATTGACGTGCATAGATGTATTATGATACAATGAGTTATGGAAGAGGTTATAGAAAAAGGTAGACTTTGCTAGACGTAGGATACGATGAGATAGAGAAGAGGAAATTGAAAAAGATAAACGAGAATTTAGATTGACCGAGAGATAGTGAAAGGTTGACGTTCATAGATGAAGGATAGGATGTGATGCAGATGAGGAGATTGAAAAAGATAGATGTGAATTTAGACTGCAAAAGATTGACGTGAATAGACAAAGGATAGGATAAGATTAAAAAGGAGGGGAATGAAAAAGGTAGAGGTGAATATTGATTAACCCAGAGAAAGAAAAATATTGACGTGGATAGATAAATGATGAGATAAAGAAGAAGCTATTGACAAAGATAGACGTGAATTTAGATTGAAAAATAGATAGAAAAAGGTAAGCCTTGATAAATGTAGGATATGATGAGATAGAGAAGAGGAGGTTTAAAAGACAGACGGGGATTTAGATTGACAGAGAGGTAGTAAAGGATTGACGTTGATAGATGAAGGATAGGATGAGATAGAAAAGAGGAATTTGAAAAAGATAGATGTGAATTTAGATCGACAAAGAGATAGAAAAAGATTGACGTGAACAGATAAAGGATAGGATAAGATCGAAAAGAGGGGATTGGAGAAGATAGACGTGAATAGATAAAGGTTAAGATAAGATAGAAAAGAGGGGATGGAAAAAGTTAGACATGAATTCAGATTAAAAAATAGATAGAAAACGATAAATGTTGATAGACGTATGATACGATGAGATAGGGAAGAGGATATCGAAAAAAGATAGATGTGAATTTAGATTGACAAAGAGATAGAAAAAGATTGATGTGGCTAGGCAGAGGATAGGATGGGATAAAAAGAAGAGGAGACTGAAATAGATCAACGAAAATTTAGATTCATAAAGAGTTAGAAACAAGATGATTGAAAAAGATAAACTTGAATTTAGGTTCAGAATATTTTGTTGTTATTTAACAGTAAATTTTTTTTATATCACATTATTCTTGATATTGAAATTGAACTTTTCAAATTTCAGGATCGCAAACGTTCCAGATCGAGAGAAAGATCCCGAGACCGTAAAGACGGCAAGGAAAAATCGAAGGATGAAAAAAAGAGGAAAGCAAGTCCAATTTTTCCTGTGGATGATGAAGGAAAGAAGGATTCGAAAAATGAAGACGAGGTTGAAAAGGAAGAAAAGATGAAACCTCCGGCGAAAAGAGAACCTTTGAGTTTGGAGGAGTTGCTGGCGAAGAAGAAAGCAGAGGAGGAAGCGAGATCGAAGCCAAAATTTTTGACGAAAGCCGAAAGAGCTGCTTTGGCTTTACAGAAAAGAGAGGAGGAAGTTGAAGCGATGAGGAAGAAACAGGAAGAGGAAAGGAAGATTTTGAATAATGGGGAAGGATCTACTTCTGGAAAAGAGAGGGAGTGGGATGATCGCGAGAGGTGAGTATAATTAAATTTTTAATTATCAAATATTTAGATACCAGAGTGTGCGATCTGTTTGGGTCCCAGTTCTGCGAAAATCCAAATTTAATATATGAAAAATAGACTTTTTTATAGAAATTATTAATAAAATTTTATATTTCATCTGTAAAAAATTTAATATTTTAAGTACGGTCAGGTTTCTTGCATAGTTCTGAATTTCACAAACATAAACATTATTGTTTACTGAAAGAATCTAAAAACAACCATATTTTCAAATTAAGAAACCAACTGTTTTGGAGAAAAATCGTCTTCTTTTTTTTTTGAATTCAACTGTTTTTTATTTAAATTTTATCGGTTGAAGTTTTTTCTTTTCTTTCGTTAAAAATTCGTCTTTTATTTATTTTTGGTTAAAAACTGATATTTTTTATTTGAGAAATTACATGATTTGTTGAAAATTCGAACTTTTTAGTTGAATTCAATATTTTTAAATTAAAAAAAAAATTTCGTTTGAAATATCAACTATTGCATTTTACGTTGTTTGTTGAAAATTCATCTACTTGGTTTAAAATAAAGTATTTTGATGAAACTCAGTTTTTTTCGTTAAAGATTGATTAACTCAATATTTAACTTGTTCGTTTTTGGTTAAAATTCCGCCTCTTTTAGTTTAAAAATTAAACATTTGGATGAAAATTCATGTATTTTATTGAAAATTCGTCTCTTTTGGTAAAAAATTAATCTTGATGCTTAAAAATTAATCTTCTTGGTTGAAAAATAATTTTTCGGTTTAAAATTTAAATAATTTTAAAAAAATCGTTTTTCTTATCTTGAAAATTGACCTCTTTAGTTGAAAATTCAACTATGTGTTTAAAAATGTACTTTATTTTAGAAAATTATTCTTCTTGCTTGCTTGCAAATTGATTTATTTTGGTTAAAAATTAATTTCTTTGGTTAAAAAGTAAAATACTTTGTTGAAAATTTAACTACTTTGTTAACAATATTTTTTTTGTTAAAAATTAATTTTTTTTAGTTGAAAAGTGGCCGTTTTGGCATACAATTAATCTTTTTGTTTGAAAATTAATCTTTTTGGTTGAAAATTTATTATTTTTGGTTTCATATATAAGTATCTCGTTCCAACCTCCTTTTTCTTGGTTCAAAATTATTTTTTTAACATAAAGTGAACTATTTCATTTTCGGTTACAAATTTTTTGTTAGTTGCAAAATCATTTTGAATAAAATTCAAATATTTTATTGAACATTTATTTTTGTTGTTGTTAAATAATTATTTTTCTTTTGAAAATTCAACTAATTTTTTTAAAATTCGTTTTTCTTATCTTTAAAATGGATTTTTTTAGTTAAAAATTCAACTATGTGTTTAAAAATGTACTTCTTTTCGAAAATTATTCTTCTTGCTTGCTTGCTAATTCATTTATTTTGGTTAAGTAATAATTTCTTTGGTTAAAAATTTAACTAATTTATTGAAACTTTAACTATTTTGTTAAAAATATATTTTTTTTGTAAAAAATTAATTTTTTTTACTTGAAAATTCATTATTTTTACTCAAAAATTCATTATTTTTGGTTTCAAATTTAAGTATCTCGTTCAAACCTCCTTTTTCTTGGTTCAGAATTATTTTTGTATCTAAAAAGTGAACTATTTCATTTTTGGTCACAAATTTTTTTTAAATTGCAAATTCATTTTGATTAAAAGTTAAATATTTTATTGAAAACTTGTTTTTTTTTCTGTTGGAAAATCATTTTTCGGTTGAAAATTTAAATAATTTTTTCAAAATATGTTTTTCTTATCTTGAAAATTGATCTTTCTAGTTGAAAATTCAACTATGTGTTTCAAAATGTACTTATTTACGAAAATTATTCTTCTTGCTTGTTTTAAAATTCATTTATTTTAGTTAAAAATTAATTTCTTGGATTAAAAATTTAACTACTTTGTTAAAAATATTTTTTTTCTTGTTACAAATTAATTTTTTGACTTGAAACTTTGACTTTTTGGTAGAAAATTAATCTTCTTGTTTGAAAATGAATCTTTTTGGTTGAAAATTCATTATTTTTGGTTGCAAATTTAAGTGTCTCGTTCAAACGTCCTTTTTCTTGTTTCAAAATTATTTTTTTAACAGAAAGTGAACTGTTTCATTTTAGGTTACAATTTTTTTTTAGTTGCAAATTCATTTTGATTAAAATTTAAATATTTTATTGAAAATTAGTTTTTTTGTTGTTAAATAATCATTTTTCTGTTGAAAATTGAACTAATTTTTTAAAAATTCGTTTTTCTTATCTTGAAAATTGATCTTTTTAGTTGAAAATTCAACTATGTGTTTAAAAATGTACTTTTTTTAAGAAAATTATTCTTCTCGCTTGCTTGCAAATTCATTTACTTTGGTTAAGAATTAATTTCTTTGGTTAAAAATTTAAGTACTTTGTTGAAGATTTAACTACTTTATTAAAAATATATTTTTTTTTGTCAATAATTAATTTTTTTTACTTGAAAATTTATCATTTTTGGTTGCAAATTTAAGTATTTCGATTAAACATCCTTTTTCTTGGTTCCAAATTATTTTTTTAACTGAAAAGTGAACTATTTTAGTTTTTGTTACAAATTGTTTTTTAGTTGCAAATTCATTTTGATTAAAAGTTAAATATTTTATTGAAAATTTTTTTGTTGAAAAATAATTTTATGGTTGAAAATTTAACTAATTTTTTTAAAATTCGTTTTCTTATGTTGAAAATTGATCTTTCTAGTTGAAAATTCAACTATGTGTTTAAAAATGTACTTTTTTAAAGAAAATTATTCTCCTTGCTTGCTTGCAAATTCATTTATTTTAGTTAAAAATTAATTTCTTCGATTAAAAATTTAACTACTTTGTTAAAAATATATATTTTTTTTAAATTAAGTTTTTTAGTTGAAAACTCGACTTTTTGGTAGAAAATCAATCTTCGTGTTTGAAAATTAATCTTTTTGGTTGAAAATTAATTATTTTTGGTTGCAAATTTAAATATTTCGTTTAAACCTCCTTTTTCTTGGTTCACAATTATTTTTTTAACTGAAAAGTTTACTATTTCATTTTTTTTACACATTTTTTTTTTAGTTGCAAATTCATTTTGATGCAAATGTAACTATTTTATTGAAAACTTGTTTTGTTTGTTGTTGAAAATTAATTTTTGAACTTGAAAATTAGGTTTTCATTTAAAAATCGAATTTTTTGTTTAAATTCAACTATTTTTTATTTTATATTACAATCTTTTTTGGTTGGAATATCTACTATTCAATTTTTCGTTGAAAATTAATCTTTTTTGGTTGAAAATTCAACTATGTGTAAAAAATGTACTTTTTTTAGAAAATTATTCTTCTTGCTTGCTTGCGAATTCATTTTTTTGTTTTGTTGTTAAAAATGCATTTCTTTGGTTGAAAATTTAATTGCATTGTTAAAAATATTTATTTTGGTTAAAAATTAATTTTTTGCTCGAAAACTCGACTTTTTGGGTAGAAAATTAATCTTCTTGTTTGAAAATTAATCTTTTTGGTTGAAAATTAATTATTTTTGGTTGAAAATTTAAGTATCTCGTTCAAACCTCCTTTTTCTTGGTTCAAAATTATTATTTTAACTGAAAAGTGAACTATTTCATTTTTGGTTACAAATTTTTGTTATTTTCAAATTCATTTTGATTCAAATTTAACTCTTTTATTGAAAATTTGTTTTTTTTTTGTTGTTGTTGAAAATTAATTTTTGAACTTGAAAATTTAGTTTTCATTGGAAATTCGTCTTTTTTGTTTAAGTTAAACAGTTTTTTATTTAATATTAAAATCTTTTTCCGTTGAAATATCTACTATTCAATTTTTCGTTGAAAATTTATATTTTTTGGTTGTAAGTCATACTGCTTCGTTAAAAAGTAATTTTTTGTATTTTTAGTTGAAGATCAATTTTATTGACAGAAAATTTAACTATTCCATTTTTGGTTGAAAATTTACTTCTTTTGTTGCGAACTGTATATATTGTTAGAAATGCAAGTTTTTTCTGGAAATTTCGCTATTCCATTTTTGGTTGAAAATTTATTCTTTTTAGTTGAAAATTGAATAATTTTGTTGAAAATTCGTTTTGTCTTAGTAAATAATTTTCCTTTTTTAGTTGGATCTTCAAATATTTAGTTGGAAATTTATATATTTTGTTGAAAATTTATCTTTCTAGTAGAAACTTAATCTTTATATTTGAAAACTCATCATTTTGGTTGACAATTGAACTATTTGATTTTTTTTTACAAATTTGTCTTTATTATTTGAAAATTCGACTATTTGGTATAAAAATAGAGAATGTTATCAAAACACGTACTTTGAATATTTTTTCAGTAGACAATAATGTTATGTTTGTAAAATTTGGAGCTACGCAAGAAAAAGTGATCAGTAATTAAAATATTAAATTTTTTCTCTTCAAACTGAATGACATACTCTTTTACTTTATTTTACAAATGAACTATAAACTTATATTAATAATTAATAATTACGAATAATTTAACATTAGATACAGTTTTGGGAAAGTTCCTTAAAAAATTGAATCAATTTTATTTGAAAAAAATTTTCATATAAATTTAAAATTATACTGTTTAAAAAAAAAGCATGTAAAATTGCATCATTTTCCAGTATACATATTAAATATTGAAAAGTCTTCAGTAGAAAATATTCATATTTGAAGAATTTCAAATTGGAAATTGTTCAAATTGAAGAATTTTCCATTGTAAATAATCAAAATTGAACTATTCCAAAAAAAACATTGAAAATTACATACCTCTAATATATAAATCATGAAAAATAAATAATTTGCGATTCTATCTTTTCAAAATTGAAAATTTTTAAATTATAACTCTTATAAATTGTAAAACTTTAAATTTCAGGTCTTTAAAATTGAAGAGTTCTTAGTTCTGAAAATTCAACTTTAAAAAGTATGCATGTTTTAAGTTTTATAGTTAAAAATTCTGTATCTTTGGTGATTTACATTTGAGATTTCATTAATTTTAAATATTCAGAATTGAAAACTCTTGATTTTTGATATTCAATATCATGAAAATCATCGCAAATGAAGAATTTTTATTTATATTTATTGAAAATTAAATAATTTGCAATTCTATATTTTCAAAAATCAAGAATTTTGCAATTGTAACTCTTTAAAATTGTAGAACTTTGGATTGTAAATCTTTAATTTTAAAGAGTTTTTAATTTTGACAATTTACCATTAAAAATTATGCTAATTTTAAGTTTCACAATGAAAAATTCTGTAATTTTAATGCATTACATTTGAAATTTCTTCAGTTTGGAAGATTGAGAATTGGAAACTTGACTTTTGATTTCCAAATTAAACAAAATCATAAAAATTTAAGAATTTTACTCATACATTTTTAAACTTGAAACAGTTTTTGATTGAAAATCTTTAAAATTAAAGAATTTTAAATTGAAAATCGTGAAAATTACCTAATTTTAAATTTTAAATCTTGAAAATTAAACTATTGAAAAAAAGTATTCTAAATTACATACCTTTAAAATATAAATCTTGTAAATTGAATAATTTATAATTCTGTATTTTTAAAATTCAAGAATTTTCGACTGTAACTCTTCAAAATTACAAATTGTGCAATTTTAAGTTTTGGAATAAAAAATTCTGTAATTTTTATGACTTATATTTCAAATTTCATTAATTTGGAAGATTTAGAATTGAAAACTCTTGACTTTTGATGTTAAAAATCGTCAAAATCATCACAATTTAAGAATTTTTTATTTATACATCTTTAAAATTGGAGAATTTTAAACGATGTAAATCGTTCATGTTGAAGAATTTTAAATTGTAAATCTTTATAATTATAAAACCTCAAAATTGTAAAACTTTAAAGTGTAATTTATTAAAATTGAAGAGTTTTTAATTTTGAAAATTTACAATGAAAAATTCTGTCATTTTGGTGCTTTACGTTTAAAATATTTTATATTAATTCTGAAGTAAAGATTTAATTTTCGTGAATTATTAAAAATATTGTCATTGCTTGTCTTTTTGGTTGGAAAATTTATCTATTTCGGTGGGAATTTCATCTTTTTTGGTTAAAAATGTAACTGTTTGATTGGGGATTCAACAATTATGTTAAGAATTCGTCTTTTTTGTTCTTTATGGATTTTGAAAATTTAACTATTTTGGTAGAAAACTTATATTTTCTGGTTGAAAATAAATAGAAAATTTGGTGGAAAATTTATATTTTCGAATTGAAAATTATACTGTTTTGTAGAAAACTCTTCTTTTTTGCTTTATATTTACTGAAAATTCTTTCTTGTTGAAAAGTTGGCTATTTTGTTAAAAGTTTGTCTTCTTTGGTTGAATTTAATTATTTTTTACTTCAATTTGAAATTTCGTTGTTCAAATGTCGTTTTTCGCTGTAAATTTATTTTTTTAGTTGAAAATTTAAGCACTTGATTGAATGTAGAACTACTTTGTTAAAAATTAATTTTTTCGATTGAAGATTCATAATTTTAGTTCAAAATTCACCTTTCTGGTTAAAAATTCAACTATATTGTTAAAAATTCATTCTTTTAATTGAAAATTCATCTCTTTGGTTACAAATTATTTCTTTTGTTAAAAATGTAGCTATTAACTATTTAAATATTCTATGGAAAATTGTTTTTTTTTCTGCTTGAAAATTAATTTTTTGACTAAATTTCACCAATATTTATTTTTTGTTGAAAATTTATATTTTTTCGTTGAACTTTGAACTATTAATAATTTTGATGTTTCAACTATTTGGTTGAAATTTCATGTATGTTGTTAAAAATTCATCTTTTTTGGTAGAAAATTAATGCTCCTGGAAAAAAATTTATTTTTTGGTTGAAAATTCAACTATTTGGTTGATGATTTATCTTTTTTGGTTGAAACTTGATTTTTTCTTAGTTGAATATTGAAATATTAGGTTGAAAATGAATGTATGTTTTTAAAAATTCATCATTTTGGTAGAAATTTTTGTTGAAAATTTAACTACTTGGTTGAAAGTTCAACTTCTTTGTTAAGAATTTATTTATTTTTTTGGAAATTTACCTCTTTGTTTGCAAATTTAACTATTTTCTTAAAAATTCTTATTTCGTTTGAAAATTTATCTTTATTAGTTGAAAATTCAACTATTTGTTTAATTTTCGATTATGTAACTATTCCATTTTTGGTTAAAAATTTATCCTCTCCAGTTAAAAATTTAACTACATTGTTGAAATTTCATTTTTTAATTTGAAGATTTATCGCCTTGGTTAAAAATTAATTTCTTTGGTTGAAAATTTGTTTCTTTTTTTTTTTGTTGAAAACTAATTTTTTTGACTGAAAATTTAACTATACCATTTTTTATTGAAAATTAATCTTTTTTAGTCGAACATTGAACTATTTGGTTGAAAATTCATGTACTTTGTTAAAAATTCATCTTTTTTTTGGTCGAAAATTAATACTCTTGGAGGAAAATTTATATTTTTGGTTGAAATTTCAACTACTTGGTTCAAAGTTAACTACTTTGTTAAAGATTCTTTTTTTTAATTTATCCTCATTAGTTAAACATTAGTTAAACATTTAAGTATTTGGTTGAAAATTACACTTTTTTATAAAAAACTCGTCTTTTTGGCTCGAGAATTCAACAATTTGTTTACAATTTTTTTTCCTTATTGACTTTATTTACTGAAAATTCTTTCTTAGTTGAAAATTTAACTATTTTATTTAATTTGTCTTCTTTCGTTAAATTTAACTGTCTTTCTATTTAAAATTGAACTTTTTTTATTGTTAAAATATAAACTATAATATTTTTCGCTGAGAATTTATCTTTTTTGGTTGAAAATTGAAGCACTTGGTTGAAAATGGAACTATTTTCTTAAAGCATTAATTTTTTTGGTTGAAGATTCATGATTTTAGTTGAAAATCCATCTTGTTGGTTGGAAATTCATCTTTTTGGATAAAAATTCAACTGTTTTCTTGGAATATGGTTGAAAATAAATGGATGATTTAGCTGAAAATTCAACTATTTCATTTTAAAAATTTGTGTTCGAAAATTAATTTTTGATCTGAAAATGTAACTATTTCATTTTTGGGTAAAAATTAATCCTTTTTAGTTAAAAATTCAACTACATTGTTAAAACTTCATTTTTCAAATCAAAGATTTATCTCTTTGGATTAAAAATTAATTTCTTTGGTTGAAATTTTTGTTTAAATAATTTTTTTGACTGAAAATTTAAACTATTTCTGGTTGAAAATTGATCATTTTTCGTTCAAAATTGAACTATTTGGTTGAAAATTCATGTATTTTGTTAAAAATTCATTTTTTGGTAAAAAATTAATGCTCTTGGAGGAAAATGTATCTTTTTGTTTGAAAATTCAACGACTTTGTTGAAAAATTATTTATTTTGTTGAAGATTCACCTCCTTTGTAGGAAATTGATCTATTTTTTTGAAATTCTTATTTTCTTTGAAAATTTTTTTTATTAGTTGAAAATTCAACTATTTGGTTCAAACTTAAGTTAACAATTATCAAAAAATGCTATGAAATACAATAATTTTATATTAATAATAATTTTTCTATAGCCCAGGGGATCTATAAACATTTTTTTTTTAATAAAAGAAAATTGATGGCTGTTTTTTTTTCATCAAAAGGAAGAAATTTAGGTGGTAAAATTCGCAATATTTAAAAATTCAAATTTTTTTGTGCACTCTACATCAATGCTAGTAATTATATAATGAAATAGTTTCAGTAATATTTGCCCAACTTACGACGATTTATTTCTTAAAAACTAATTGAATTTGGGGACACATTTTGTTTAGTTTATCAGGCTTATTATTAAAAATAATTACCCGATCAAAAAACAGAAGATAGAAAAAAGTTCCGTCTCGTCATTATCTACAAGCCTATATTTTTCAAAGATTAATTTTTTGACTTTTAAATTTTCCGTCCACCCCGGCTTTAGGGTTGGCAAATTGAAAGAATTAAATACGGCGGCGATTTGCTAACCCGAATTTTTATGTTTTCATTAAATGCATGTCACAAAAAAATGTTTGAAGTGTATTTGAAGAATTCCTCAAGTACAATGTTTTGATAATTTTGTGTTTGGACAAGAGTTTGATTTTGGGGAAAAATGTTAATTTGGCAGGAATAACAAAATTTCGAAAGAATTTTTGAACTATAATGTTTTTGTATCATTTGTATTTCTACTGCAGTGTAAATATTTTCATGAAATGTACGACATCAAGATCTTCAACAAAATATATCACCGAGGATCAGTACAATCCCCCAGAGACTATTGTTTTTATTTTTAACCCTTAAGCTACTTTAAAATTGTTGACTTCCGAATGCTTGGAAGTTTCCAGTTCTGAAAGCGACAATATTATTGTAATTGCTCAACTGTGAATGTTTCACATATAAACTAAAAAATTGTTCAAGTTTAAAACGTTTACATTTTAGGTTTAGCTTTTAAACTTTTTAACTTTGAACGATTCAGATGAAAATGAATAGCTTTAAATGACTATGTTTGCAATAATTTGTAACCACTGTATTACTTGAAAGTGCGTGACCTGGAGGAAAAAAATGATATTAATTTTAATGATGTAATTAAAATCAATTTCTGCAATTAAGAAAATTTTCGAAAGTTGACACATTATGCGAATAACGTACAGGGAGTAAAAAACGTGGTGATTTCGAAAACAGGCACGGTAAACTGTTACAGCTTGAAAAATACGTTTCTTTTCAAAGTATATAACGTGTTCAATCTCAATGTTTTGCTCGGAGGCCGCAATCGATTAATATTGAACGATACCGGTCGCGCGAGGCTATCACAAAGTCTGTTAACCTAACTTTTCCCGCATAGTTATGAGATTTTCTTGCAAAGATCGCCAGTGCGCGCGACGGCCGAAGAATTTTTTTCAAAGCCAATGGCATCACATTGCCCCCGATGCAAGTGCATCGAGGACGCGTCAATGTAGCAAGGACTTATTATTAATTTAAAATAAAGCCTTTCCACGTACGCACGCACAGCGACCGTGAAAGAAATTGCCGATCCGGTCGTCGTAGATCGATTCAATCGGAAAATTTATTGCAACCTGCGGAATCTATTGCCGCTCGTCTCGATTCACCATCATCGTTTTCTAAAGTATGTGATCAAAAAGTTGCAAACGCCCTTAAAGGTCTGATGCACTCCCTTAAGGATTTACGCAGACGGCCGCAATGTTTATTTTAGATGTGAGTTTCAGATGAGATGTAGAAAGAAAGTTTGTATTAACTATATAAGGTTCCATTTCTAAAGAGTACCTACACTTGAAAAAAATACTTGGAGCCAAAGACATGCATTTCTTTGATTCCATTTCTTTGTGCTGAGGAAATCGTTCATTTAACTGTACTGAATATTGTTTCTTGGCCTGAGAATGTGAGATAATTAACTCAAGGAATTGATATGTTTGAAACTAAAAACCTAGTTTTCTTTAATCTCGTTTTCACATCTAAAGAAATATTGAAATATTTATACTCTTTTGAATAAGTAGTATTTCATCAATTCGTGAATTGAACATTTTGGCTCTTTTGGATTGGAGATATATTGAGATAACTAAAAGTTTTATTAATTAAATAAAACAGATAATTCTTCCACATAAAGGTGTTGGTATTGTCATTACAATAGAACATGTCATTGGTTGCATGAAGTAATTTTTTCATTTGAGTAATTATTTATTTACTTGTAAGATGCGTTTCTTTTGATAAATAAAATGAAGTGATTTATGTCAAATAACTGTCTATCGTTACGGCATTTTTCGTAATACTAGTCATGCGCTATATTTGGCCGTTTAGTTTTACGGAATATCTAGATGTTACGTTTAAACATCCATTTTTCTTCGTGTAGTTAATTTTTTGTTTGAGAAGAACCATCCAATAGGACTACAATTTGCCCAATTTTCGGCCTGATCACACAACTTTTTATTTTGGGGTGGGTACACTTAAGAAATTATGCCCCATATGTATCCCGTAAAGAAGGAATTCCAAATGACGAAACTATTGGTGATTGAAGCTCTCCCGAAGATGAATAAAATTGTTCATAATCAGGTTTTTTTGTGACCTTGTTTTTAAGTAAATCACAAATAACCTAAATTCGAAGATTCCGGGGTGAATCGCTACAACTGAAACACATTATAAATAAATTTAAAAAACGTTCTACATTGAAAAATAACGTTAACGAAATATAAGTACAGTGATTTTTTGATACCTTTATAGTCATATAGTCAATAATGACTGCGCAATGTAAAAATAAAATACAGGTTATGTTCATCATACGTTACAGCTGATTCTGGTTTCTTTCCTTATTACTATTTTTTCTGCTTTATTCGATACAAAGATATTTGACTAAGCTTTTATAGTATTAATATTTAATAAAAAAAAGTTGAGTTGTCTTTAATTCTGGATTTTTTCTTCTTTTAACTACAATAGACTGGTTTACTAATTTTAGTGTAGGATACACGCACATTTAACAGTACTTGTCATATCCATGGAAAACATTTTTATAGGCTTTGAATAAGTCGAAAACTTTAAGTGTAGCGATTCGCCCCATCGCGGGGTAAATCGCTACAACTATACCTTAGTACATTTATCAACAAGTTTTCTTTTTACAAAGATCTGTGGAATATTTTTTCTTGAAACCAAAAGGATCTCATATTAACAGTTTGAAAAAATTTGAGACAATTTAGACACTACATCACGTCTAAGATCAAGCAAATTTTGCATTCAGCATGCTACGTTCAGCGGTATCCTACTAAGATAAACCCGTAATTTGAATTTTTTTTAGATGTAACTGTTGTCCATTACAGTGGGGTTGGAAGTTTTATAATTTTGAAATATGACAACATTTTTATGCTTATAGTTTTTGATAACAAATAATAACATAAAATCATATTTAAAAAAAATAATTTGACATCAAGTTAGGATTTTTTGAAATACCAACAAAAAATAAGTTTTTTTTGTATTTGGTTAATTTTATATTTATTTAAAATTTTGTTCAAGTATTTTTCATCAAATTAATTCTATTCGAACGCAATAAACACACTAATATTTTTTTTAACGTAAAAAAATGTAACATACTTCTTAGGCTACTTCAAAATAGTAAAAAATGCAAAGTTAGCACTATGAAAAGTTGTAAAAATTCTGTGAACAAAACGAGAAAAAAGTACATGTCCGCGGTCATTTGTCCGAATTTTCAATACAAATTTGAACACGTTTGGAACATCGTATTTTTCAAAATAGAAAAAATATAACTGTGCATCAAGCCAACTTGATTTTCTTAGATCATTACAATTTTGAAATAAAAATTATTCCTTTTGTTGAGAGGAAAATTAAGCCAAAAGTCAAGCCGAATCTTTGAAATTCGACCTTTTTGACGATTTCGGTGATTTCTAACAAACGTCCGGACACCTCTAGAAAAAGGCGAACTACTAATTTGTTTTAGTTTATTGCTTAGAAAGTTACAATGAGAAAAATGTTTTGTTGATTCAATAGAACAGATTTCTGAGTGAGAATTGCAATGATAAGGTAGTTTTTTTTTCATCTTTAGAGACTCATTATTGTTACTATTTGTAAGTGCCTTAATTTTTTTATATGCTGACAAACTCTATCTTAAAAAAATGTTGAGTAAATGTGTAGTTAGTTCATTGAAGAACAAGAAAAAATATGAATTTTATCGATTAGGGGTAGTTTAACCACCCGGGGCCAAGACGTTCTTCAAAAAATTTTACAATTGATTTTTCACCGATAAAATCATTTTAGCGGTCAGTAACTTATCTCGAACTTTTTTTATTTGACTTGCCCTGCTACATTTGATAAAAGTTCTTCACTCTAGAATTCGTATTAGCCAACAAAATAATTAAAGCTCCTCATTGATCTTTATCGGAATTCTCTCCTCGCCATAACTAGAAAGAGGACATGGATAAACCATCCCACGAGTAATTAATTATGTAATTGATTCAATCGGAGATTAAAGGGCACGAGGATGTTGAAATCCGTGCAAAAGGGAAGCGATGAATACGCGCTTGATAAAATGAGTCGACGAAGGGTTGGGAGAGAAAAATGGCGAGAAAAGAACCAAGAGAGGGGGGTAAAGGGGAAAAAGAGGGGTAGAGAGTTGCTCGCGGTTTGGAATGCTTTGAAAGGCCGCGAGCGATTCTTGGCTAGAGCTCTGTTGGCCGCGAGATACTGAGGACCTGGACCATCTCGAAAGAAGAAAGATGGCAAGAAGAAAGAAAGATCTTAAAGGAGAGAGAGATAGAGTGAGAAATGTAATGGTGGGGGCAGTAAAAAAAAGAGAGAGAGAGAGAGAACTCAGGGAATCGGCGGTCGTTCTGCCTTGCTTCGATTAATTACCACATTGTCGTCCTCCGCTCGACGCTAGATGTTCCGCCATGGTAATCCCTGGGGGAGGTACCCCGCCTTGATTTAATCTCCGACATTTTTGTCCCCGTAAATGCCGTCCCTTGTACGTCGCACTTACCTTCCCTCTGCAATTGATTCTCACGATATATACCAAGTATGTACTATACACACACATATATATATATATATATATATATATATATATGCACACAAGTTGACCATTGCATTCGTGCAAAGTACATGCACTTTCGTGAAATGATTAAACGAAAAGTGAAGAACAGGTTCCTTGAAATGGAGAGAAAAATGAGGTTTCAAGACTCCTCTTATTCAGTTTATTCCTTTTACGCGGTTAGGAGTCAAGAGGAGAGGATATATGAGGCAGATTGTATTTATATTGTTGAGGTTTCAAGTAATATTTTTAGCTTTGTGATGTTGGGTGATATAGCTTTTGATATTTATGGGGTGAGAAAGTAGATTCAGAAATTCAGAATCTTGATAGTTAAGCTGAGTAAATGGGAAAACCCTCCTTTAAGTAGATCCGCTACTTTTTCTAATGGATTTACATAAAAATTTGTTATTCAACTCTTTGTAGTGCCGGTAGTGCCTAAAGTTCTTTTAAATAGGTAGACGAATATGCAGGAATATTAAAAAATTGGCCTATAATCCCTTATAAGCTATTCTTACACATATGTACTAGAACAGAAACCGTGAATTATAACTGACGTTTTCATGAATGTCTTAATTTTTATGACAGTAAAGTTCGAATTTAAAAAGTTTCTTTACTTTTTTTTCTTCAAATTAATAAAAAGCTAAAGAAACATTGATCAAACAAGCTTTCAAATCAGTTTTCAAAAAAGCAGGTAGCTTGGTCTGGATGGCAAAGTACTTGGTTTTTTATCAAATATAAGCAGCCAAGT
The DNA here is from genome assembly GCA_011634705.1 of Andricus grossulariae. Lineage (NCBI taxonomy): Eukaryota > Metazoa > Arthropoda > Insecta > Hymenoptera > Cynipidae > Andricus > Andricus grossulariae. The sequence goes on from JAABKJ010007545.1 coordinate 120,988,316, forward strand.
AACCACGCTATCGTGGGTTCGAATCCCAATGGGGGAAAATTCAGTTAAAATCCATTTCGGAAAATTTAACTTTCCAGCATGGATATTTGTATTTGTGATGTGCACCGAAGAAAGGGGGCTTACTCTAAAAAAATAGAAATCAAGCGTTTTACACATTTTGATAGTTTTTGAGTTGCTTTTTTTAATGAAACCATCGAAAAAAAATTCCGAGCGTTATCATTGCTAATAATTAGGCTGTTAGGTACCCCAGAAATCGGGATTTCGCGCGAGAGCTCGAGATCCCGTGAAACACCTCCTATCGCTTACCACATCATCTCCGCATCTCGTCTATACCCCGTCCGTGAGTCGGGCCGCGATATGCGTGAGAATGTAGTGGTAAGTGGAGAGGGAAGATTTCCTGATCTTCCTTCTCTCCTAAAAGTTGCATCTATCGCGTCGACTTCGACCGCTCGCCCTGAAAAATCTCACTTTTCCGAGTAAGCCGAGTAAGCCCTCTTTCTTCGGCGCACGTCACACTTGTAATAAATGCACATATATTATAAAAAAATATCATCTTCTTGAGGGTACTCCATGGTCTTTGAAAAGATTATTTTTTTATTGTATACCATATGTTTCAATACATATAACAGACAGAATTTTTTTTTATTTTGATGTCATCTGCAAAGAACATTCAACTTTAAAAAAGGTTGCAAGATAAAAATTTAAAGCTTTGTGAGGTCAACATTTATCACAATTAAATATAAATTATATGACGCTAATTAAAGTTAAACAGAATGTTGGATAGATCATCAAGATAAAATTATATAAATTATACTCGTATCAAAATGATTAAAATACAATATATGATTGTGGGTCTTTATTGGTAATACAAACGATTTCAAGCAAAGTTTTGTTGAAATAACCAAAATATTTTTTGCTTCCATATAGCAACTAAATGGTTTGAATGTTCCAATAAAAAAATTTTCTTTCTTTTTGATTTCTTAGGTATAGCAGGTATTGATTTTTTAACAAAATAGGTGAATTTTCAACTTAATTCAAAAATAACAAAAAATTATTTTGAAAAAAAAGAATTTTAAACAAAATAGTTCAATTTTCAATCAAGGGAATCAATTTTTCACCAAGAAGATTAATTTTATACCAAAAAAACAAATTGTCTACCAGATAGTTGAGTTTTCAATTAAAAAAATATTTTTCTACAAAAAAGTTAAATTTTCTACCCAAATAACTTTTTATCACAAGAATGGATTTTTAATCCAAGAAGACGAGTTTCCAACAAACTAATTGAAATTTCAACTAAAAAAAGATAAACTTGGGAATAAAAATAGAATAGTATCATTTTCAAATTATGAATCTTTAACAACAAAAATTAATATTTAACCAAAAAATAAAAATCTTACAGTATCTTATATGGGCTGTGGGGGAGGGGGGGGATTTTTAGGAAAAAATCATTACATAATTTGTGGATGACCCGTAAACTTAAACTTCAGTTTATTGACAATTCCCTGATTTTTTCAGGTTTTCCTTGACATTCCCTGACTTTCCCTCACTTTACAGAATTCTCTGACCTGTAGTAATCGTGTTAAAATAATAATATTATTAAATACATTTGAAGTAAATTCCCGTACGTGCTAAATTTGAAGTAGATTTCGTAAAAAAAGACATTTTTCAATGAAGGCAGAGTGGCTCAGATGGCAACGTGCTCGAATTATGTTTCAATGTGGACGTAAAACAGCCAGACTGATGCAGGTTCTAGTCTGAACGTGGGGAAACAAAACCGAACGACATTTAAAAAAGTAGTTTTTTGCATCACCCACATCGAAAGCTGGACTTTGTATGCAAAGTGACTCATTCCTGCTGAAAATGTGAGAATAAGATTGGCGCATGCGCACTTCTTATATATTTTCTGCATCAGAAAAATTAACGCGCTTGCGGACTTTATAGATAAGGAACTTTTGGCGCCAGCACAGTTGTGCACAATGTATTTGAATTATTTTAGAATTACTTTGAACATTCATTCAGGGTAGATCTAGAATTTTTCTCAGGGGGGTCGGTGATAGAAAGATAAGGGAGATGAGAGAAAAAAATGGAGAGGAGAGGAGTAGAGGCAGTGGACAGTATACAGGTCTAGCAGATTTTTCCGGAGGAGAGAGATTTTCCAAAAAAGTCTTAACAATTAGTGGTTCCTGACGAACTCCTATCAGAAAAAGAAAAAAATTCGTGTTTACAAATATGGTCGACTTTGCCAGAATAGAGATTTTTCCAAAGAACTTTTAACAAATGGTTCCTAACTCCTAGCGACAAAAATAAATGTCGAGTCCAGCAGATTTTGCAAAACAGTGATGCAAAAATTGGTTATGAGTTATTTTTATTTGAACTTGTGAAGCTGATAAAGCAGTGTATCAAAGAATGTTCAGAAAAATGGTTTTTAAAGTGTTCCAGCTCTAAAGAAAAGTCTCTAGACACTTTCCTTCATATCCGTTTTTTTTTCTTTGAAACTTTCACTAAAATATGAATTAAGTCTTTGATAGTTGTATTTTTCTCAAAACAATAAAATTTAAAAAAATATAGTAGGAAATGTTTTGAAGTTCCAGACTTACACATTCAATTTTGTTTACAAATATATTTTGAGGAATTTTTGATACATTGTCTTATTCCTTGAATAATTCTGAAGAAATAGATATATTTGTGTTTGAAAATTTTATTTATACATTTTTCCAAAAACTTATTTCTTTCATATTCTAATCTTTATGAGATTTTCAAAAACCCGACTGATTTGAAAAATTTTAATTTCTTTTTTCGAGAGTCAAAGAAATTGGAGTGGGGGGGGGGGGTTTAGTACAGGTATTTAGTAAAAAAAAAGTTTTTTTCGACCATATAATCCGGATCCTGGAACACGTCAAATGATATTCTTGATTCGTTAAATAAATTCCCGATAACAATTACCAAAGTACCGATCACCAGAATGTTGAAGCGGCGCGACGGCCGTTTCTCGCTGTCGTCCGAAGAGAAATGAAGGACGTATCATAAATTGCACAAGTCGACTGATCTCGGCGCATCGTCTTGGATGCATGGTCATTCTTCATGAAAGTGACAGTAACGTCCGCGCCTCTCATAGATGTCGCGAACTCGGACCTTCAGGGTCCTCTTAGGAGGTAAGGTGAGGCGTGAGGCAAGAGCGAGTATATAAGTAAAGATACATATAAATAAGAGGCGCGGCGATCTCGATAACAGCATCGCAGCGGCCAGGTGTGAATTCGCGACTACCCTCGTGATTTCTCTTGGCAGATTTTCTTCACGTCGGCGTTGGTGGGTCATCACTTGCTTGCAGCTGCAGCAGATGCATTTCAGCATTTGGAATTTGGATGCATTCGCACCACTGCAACACAGTGCAACGCAGGAGACACTGTGTCGAGTGGTGTCGAGCTCAAGTTGGCCAAGCTCTGGCTTTGGCTTTGAGAAGTGAGGACCGTCGCGTCGCGGTGATGTACTACCCCGTGGAATGTCGGGTCTGGGTTTATTAGAGCAGATAATGATAACATCTCGGAGGCGTAACCTGTTCCTGCAGACGAGTTCTCGCTTTTTCACTTCTTCCTATTTTACTCCATCTTTCACTCTTTTTCAGTCCATCCGTTTCTCTTTTTCACCTCATCTTTCTTATGTTTTCGTGCCATCGCTTTTGCTTTCTCTAATAAAGAAAAAATATAATAAGTGCTATCCGTTCGTATACAATTCTATCGCTTCTTATTCTTCTGACTTTAATTCAATTTTATATCTGTTCGTTCTCTTCTCCTTTTGAGCTCTGCTATCCATTAATATATGTTTTTATCAATTGTCTTAGCCAGAAGTATTCAGTTGTATCCTATATTTTAATTTAAACTCAACTTCTTGTTCAAGATACATTTCTACCCAAATGCATCACGATTGTGTAATTTTCAATCTACTTTCTTCTTCATGAATTTATATTTAAATAAAATACATTACTCTTTTTCAGTGTAGGTCATCCAATTCCGTTCGATTATATACAATTCTATCCAATAGTATTAAAGTATTTGTACAATTCTATTCAATTCTATCCATAATCTATTTCTCTGATAAAATGCGCTACCAATTTCCATCCAATATTATCAACTTTTTAGAGTCGTCCCATTTTCAACAGTGCTGTACCCGGGTATCATTGTTGCTGTTTTTCCACATTTATCTTTAATTTCTATCTTTTATTTTCTCGATCTTCATTTATATTCTAAAATTTGTATTCGTTTTTATATCCGCTTTTCAGAATTTCACTCTCTTTTTTTAAAAACTGTTTTCCGTCGCATAAATCACCGTCACCTTGCGTGCATTTCCACCCGCTGATGTGTAGAAGAAATTGGTTAGGCGGAATGTTTCATGACGGCAATATATATTCCGAAGCTTTCCTGTCAACGAGGAAGAACTCGGAAGCAAAATAGCGTTGACGAGAATAAGAGACGTGGAAAGTATAGGATGATAAAGTTTCCATTTTCAAGTCAAAGGATTGGCTTGAGGTCAGGTTATCATTAATATACTGCACCCATCTGCCGCGTAGATTTATATTTTATAATTGATAATTTATATTTATAATATTAGCAGTACGAGCAACAATGGCTACTGGGAATTTCTTTGTCTAGCTTCTTATACCTTTCATCACGATTTGTGGAGGTGGCCAGTGAGTCGGCGTGGTCTTGCCAGCTGCTTCCGAGAGTCGCGAGCCTCGGATTTCCATTGCATGTTTAGTGAATATTATACGTCTAATGGAGATTCATTGCTCATTCATCAGATACCTCTGGCTCTAGCTGCATTTTCAATCACGAGAGAAAACATTACACACGAAGAATGTTGGAAAGAGGATCATTTTTGTTGATGATCACTTATTATTTCGGATCAAAATGATGTAGCAGAATCTATAGATATATAAGGGGCATTCCATTTCATATGAACGCACAGTCCAAAACCATATTGAAGGTAGAAAACCTTAAGTCACTATATTGCATGGTTACCGAAATATTGTTTGGTGTGCAGACCATTTTTCAATTAAATGTTATTGCGTCAAAACCGAAAGATTCACGACGCTGCTTACCATTTCTCAAAGATATATGTTTTTTCTATAGTTTTTTGAAATTCAAAATTTAAATTCCGAATGTCTCAAAACACGTGTACGCATGTTCACATTCTTATGAAATGCATATATTAAAAGAAAGTTTGTAATTTCGACTTGATAATCCTGAATGGACATTCGGCATCATGGACGTTTCAAAAGTACGTGTTTTGAAATATTCTTAATGTAAACTCTCAATTAAAAGAAAAAAGAAAGAACATACATTTTTGAGAAATGGTTACGACTCTTGTAAAGCTTGTCAATTTTTTTTCGAATCCGTCAGTTATTAACTTTATTTTGTTTGGTTTTGACGCAAGAAAATTTCAAAACAAAATGGTCTGCACACCAAAGTGTATTGTCTACCACCCCCCATATATCGGTAGGGGAGAGTGGGGTATTATGCCGGTGCGGGGCACGGTGACTATTACAAATAACGATCGTATTTTTTGATATTCATATTAGTTTTTCATGTAAAATAGTTTTCTTTGCTTAGAAAAATAGTGATTTGATGCAATTTCTCTTTTAAAATTCGCGTCAGAAGAGTAATTATGAAAAAACAGTTTTGGCAGAAACCAATGAAAAAGTCTTTGGTTGAAATTAAGCACTTACAGCATATTTTAAAATACTTGAAGCATTAAAAAGTTAGATTTTAATAGGTGAAGTATTTGATTAAACTTACGGTATCATGATTTGTTTATATAAACGCTTCAAATTTATTAAAATTAATTAAATCTTGGGCCGTCATATATGGGGCATGACGCCGCGCCGCGGCGTGCCCATATATTTCAGCAGGGATTAAGAGGTTATAACTGCTTTCGGCGCATACTTTACTTTGATTGATAATAAAACATTAAATTAGTTTTGAAAATGCCTGGAGTAATTTTTTTCGTTACATTACACTTTCCAGAATTATTACATTATATAATTTTTATCTTACAATGCTCATATTGTTTATATAAACGGCAGTAATATGACGGTCTCTGTACTCCAATGTATGGAATACGCTGACTGAAATACAATATCCATAAATTAATTGAATATCTAATAATTAAGAAATTAAAAAGCGGTTCGGAGTAATAACATATGTTCCCTTGTAATGTCAGCTTTACCTTAAGAAATACACACATCAAAATGACATTTCAATCATAATGTATAGGGCATTTAAGTCAAAGCGAGACACCATACCCCACTCTCCCCTGAATGAAATAGAATGAAGTTTTAACGGACTTTTAGGGATTTCTACGAATTTTATAGAATTTTATGGATTCGCAGTCTATTTTAAAGATTTAATCATATTTAGTCAAATTTCCAAAGATATTAAACATTTCAAGATGTTTGATGGGATTTTACAAGATTTAAGGAATTTAAAAGATTTCAAAAGATTTTAAAGAATATAGTATATTTAAAAAATACAGGAATTTATTAAGATTTCACAAAATTTTGTAGGATTATCAAGATGGCCGCTGGAGCGGGAAATGGCAGAGAATACATTTTTGGACCGGGAATTTTTGCAAAATTTTTAGAAGAACAATCTATCCAATCACTTCAAATATAACAAATTTCATAACAAACGATGTAATCCAATTTAAAACATGATAGAATTTAACTTTTTTCAATGTTAAGTTTTATTGTTAACTTTAAGTGTTAAATTTTTTAATCATAAAATCATTCAGTTTACGATGCGTTATTCTAAAATATTTTACATTATAAATTTTCAATTTTAGGTCTTCATTTTTAAGCCTACATTTTCAATTTAAAGAATTTTGAAATGCAGTTTGCAAGACATTAACTATGAGTATCACTTAATTAGTGATTTTTAAAATGGAACAGTAATTCATTTTACAAAACGGTTTTGAAACTGTCCAAAATTAAACTATTTAGAGATTTTGAAGTTAAAAATGGAACTATTTTAATTCGAAAGCCTTTGTAATTAAATAAATGTAAACGACCGATTGAAGCTTTATAAACTATTTTAAATTTTCAAATAATTTCAAATTTGTAAATTCATAATTGAACGCTTATATTGAATTTCAAATAACATTCGAATATTGTGTCAATCTAAAACATTCAATTTTTAACAAATTGAATTTAAAAGTTTTTAATTTAAAAAAACAAACAATTTTTTAATATTTACTAACATTTGACTGTTCATTTAAAAATAGCAAATATAAATCGAATATTAAAAAATAGACAATTTGAATCTGAATTATTTGAAACAGAAAGCCATGAATCATCAAAATTTCATAGTGCTAAATTTAAAATTTGAATGTTACAGTTTTAATTGTCGTAAAAAAATGTTTTTAATCTATAAAGGAAAATGCTAAATGTTGAAATATAAATAACAATTGAAAAATCATCAACTTGGAACGACTTAAGATGAAAATAATTTAACTTCTAATTTAAAAATGGTATAGTTTAAATAAAATTGTTAATATTTCTAACCTAAAATTGCTTAAAATTATATAATTTTTAAAATTAACAGATTTATTTATTCACTCTTTTTATTTTTTAGCATCCAAAATGATAGCGTTATATTTTTTTACCAGAAATCTCTAAACAGTTTAATTTATAAAAATTTGTAATTTAAAATATTGCAGTATAACTGCATTTAATTAAAATAAAATTTTATTAAAAAGTGTTAAAAGCTAGTTACGGCTCTAACAATACCGTCGGAAACAATGATTGAAAGACCTGTTTTTTCAGTTGTTGCTAAAGGGCTCACCGTTGAGCAAAATTCTCTCCATGGTTACCAAGACATTTTGCTCACCGCTTGTAACAGATGGCTGTTGTACCGACAGGAAATTATAATATTTCAGCGGCAAATTTAAATTTGTTTAAATTCAATATAAAATTTAGGAAATAGATTTTTAACTTATTTTAGAAATTGGCAATCGCAAGTGGCGGGTCGGCTTGTCCTAACAGGAACAATGTAAAATTTATGAAAGAAAACTTGTGTATAGAGACTTCTTTGTTAGAAGTCAAAGTGGACATTCCAAATGGACTGATTATAGCATCTTGGAATTTTGTAATCTACTTGGGAATGTATATATGACTGTTAATTAACTAGCCTACTTGAAACCTGAACAGGAACTGACCAGTGGGAAAGTTACGGGTTTAGGAATTTAAATTAGTTTGGGATTCCGATTTCGCGAATCGTTGATTAAAGACTGAAGTTCCATTGTGTAAATGAATTTGAGTTGCGAACCTTTGAGTCAACACAACCCATTTACAGGCGCCTTGCCGGCGGAAGCGGACTTGTTAGATTTATAAATCATAAATTCCTGTACGTGCTCGGTACCAAGATTTCTTATCCGTGACGGTTGACGTAACCGTCAATGCGGTCATCATGGATGTTTTTATGCGTCAACGGGTGACTCGTGGGGAAGGGTTCGCGTTGGACCGGTATTTCACTAGAAAAAGGGATTAGAAAAAAATCCATTGGTCGCTCTCCTCGAAAGGCGGAAGTAAATGTAGAACTGTACATAGAAGAGGGGATCATGGGCCACTGTACTGGACCCATCGATCTCAGAACGACGATTTGAAGAAGTCAGAAAGATCCTTCCTTCGATCGCGACCGGTTTAAACTTTGTTTTTGCTCATGTAAATTAAAGCAATTTTTTAATTCAATTAATTTTCCAATTCAATTAAAATTGCAAATATAAAAATGGAATTTGCATTCTTTTATTGAATTACGCCACAGAGGACTTGAGGTTCCGAACTGTTCAAGCGACGGGACTAGAGTGAAGGAATCAACGTTGGTGATATCAGTGTCCATCGAAAATTCAAAAATTCAATCTTTGGCGCGATTTTGAGGAAGACCGTGTCACAGAGTTTTTGGCGCAGTCGGTAGGACTGTCACTACTTCCTGTGGCGGATTCAAATCAAACCAAGTACGAACCAAGGACAGAGGACCAGCGAGGAAAGAAGAAGGTCACATTTCCTTCTTCTCCGACCCACCTTTGAGTATGGAACGGTCACGTAAGGTCCTGAAAGAAGGTCCCCAAGTGGAAGAAGACAAGGAAGGCCGAGAAGAAGAAGAGCGTCGACTCGTAAATCCTGGACAGCCCACCATCGTTTGTCCTGACTGCAACCTGTTCCTAAGTTTTCGGCAAGTTTCTTGGGAGACTGAGCGGCAAAAGGCCGGGGTTGTGAACCGGCGCGGTTCTTTCTCCACCCTGAGGAAAGGAAGAGGGTGGTAGTCGTGGCCGTAAAGTCCAACGAGGGATTCGCAACAAGGACGTCAACTGAAAAACCGAAGAAACTGGTAGTAGGGAGTTATAGGAAATTTGTGAAGTGCTGGTCAAAAGAAAAACTTTAAAAAAAAAAGAAATTTTCAGTGAATTAAGAAATTTTTTTGTAACTTGTGAAAAGATTAGAACTTCTTTTTAGAGGCCGGTTGACTTCCAGACCATCTAAAAGGGTAAGTCGATTTGCCACTAAGAGTGTTTGCGATTGCCAAAAATGTTGGAAGTGTTAGAATTCGCGAATTATAATAGTTAAAATTTGCAGCTTATAGTTTTAGATTTTTTGGAATTCATTTAGCTAGTGTAGGCGTGAGAAGCGATGTAGGTAGGTCCGTCGGAACCCGACGGAACGTACTTGAGAGCATGGCTGTTCAACACATGGAGGAGGCAGGGCCTTCAAGTATTAGGGACTCGATGGAAAGGTTGGGTACTCTACGCAAGGGGATGGGAGTGAGTGATAGGGAAGACGCTCTCCTCCATGAGATTTCTGAGCTGCCAATGGCTAGGATGACCGACGGCAGTTCAATGAGCCAGTTTTCTCGCTCTAATCACAATTCTGGGTTGTTCGCGTTGCCCAAAACGGAACCCGAGCATCCCATTCCATTTACAGCGGCCCTCGAATTTTTACCAAGTCCTTTGACGAACAAAATATGTCAGTCAATAGATTTGTCAATGATTGTCTTTTTGCACGAAATTCCATCGCGCAGAGGGACAGGCATATTCTTCTTTTGATGGTCAAATTTAGGTTGCAGGAGACGCATTTGATTGTTTGCAGGATAGGGATATTAGAACCCTAGAAGAATTATTAAAATTTTTTTAATTAAATTTTACGGAACATCATAACTTGAGTCAACTCAACACTGCGTTGGCTAAAGTGGCCCAGAATGAAGGCGAAAATGTTAGGACCTATGGTAGTAGAGTAGGAAAAATATTAACAAGCTTCATGGAATTAATCGAGGACCAGAACGTATCCGTATGCGGCGGACGTGATGATAATATCTGCACGAGATACTGCATGCGAAAATTTTGTAATGGGGCTCAAGCGTGAGCTCCAGTTTAGGGTTAGATTGAACAGGCCTCGTACTCTGCAAAAAGCAATAGATTGTGCTCGTACAGCAGAATGGGAAAAGGAGCACGAAAATGCGTTAGATCGCGAGAAATCGAAAGAAAATAACGTAGAGCCCACGAAACAAAATAATAATAATAATAATAACCAAAACCGTTTTCGCCCTTACTATGGGAACGCGCGAGCACATAAAGTAGGTGCTGTTAACCGAGGTCAGGGACAAAGTCGTGGGCGAGGTAGCGGACGAGGCGGCTATCAGGCGAACCAAAATAAAAATAAGAACGAAGGGGAATCGTCTTTCCCGGAGCCTGCTAGTTGCTCGCGATGCGGAGACCCAGCTGAAAATTTCTGTACATGATCCTGCAAAGGAAACTGTATACAAGGTAACCTTTGAATGATTCTGTACAGGTTCCTTCACAGAGTCAAACGTCGACATTTGATTGAATCCGCGAAAGTCATTTTTCACATAAAACCAATACCTTCTCATTGATATGAGAATGTAGAAAAGAAACAAACTACGTCGAAATGTAATATTTCAAAAAATGACGAAATGTGTACTTTTATTACTTTGCACTTTGAGTTGCCAAAAAATTAGTTTTCATTTTTTATGCTCTTTTTAATAAGCTAAGGAAACATCTTCATATTTTTAAGTTTCAAACAACATTTTTTCCTATTTTTTACTGATCCTGAAACATGTGTTATTTTTACACAAGATCCGTAAAAATCCGTTCACACGGGATCCTTAAATAATAGAAAAAAAAAATTCAAATGTTTTTTGGTTAAATTTAATGAAAGTAAATAATCTTAGACGGAGAAAAATAAAAAAATTAAATTTTTCAAAAAATACATGATATTTAAAAAAATTACGAAATATGTGCTTTTGTTAATTTATGCCTAATGTTGACGAAAAAATGCTTTTTTTTCATTTGTTATGCCTTTTTCAATACGCTAAGAAAATTCCTACATATTTAAAAATTTCAAACAACATTTTTTTATTTTTTTCTACGGATCCTGAAACATGTTTTATTTTTACACAAGATCCGTAAAAATCCATTTACACGGCATCCGTAAAAAATAGAAAAAAGTTTTTACAATGCTATTTGGTTAAATTTTATGGAAGTAAATAATCTTAGACGGAAAAAATAGAAAATACAATTTTCGCGAAAAAATATATAATATTTCGAAAAATTACGAAATCTGCGCTTTTGTTAATTTGTACCTAAAGATGCCAAAAAAATTTTTTTTTGTTTTTTATTTTGTTTGCTCTTTTTAATAAGTTAAGGACCACGTACATATTTTTAAGTTTCAAAAAACATTTTTTTGGATTTTTCACGGATCCTGAAACGTGTTATTTTTACATAAGATCCGTAAAAATCCATTTACACGGGATCCGTAAAAAATAAAAAAAGGTTTTTACAATGTGCTTTGGTTAAATTTTATGCAAGTAAATAATCTTGGGCTTTACCCAAATAAAATTGTTTTTAATACAAAAAAAATCTAAAAAGTCTCAAATTATCAAATGTTCAATCTCCTTGCGCAATAGTGAAAATTAAAAAAAATTAATTTGTTCGTAATGCCACAGAGAAAGTTTTCAGTACTATTACCCATGAATCTAATCATTTTGAGTTTTTTCGGCCCACTCTACTTCACACTCTTTCCCCTATTTCCCTATTTTCCCGCTTTTCAAGAATTCCTCTTTGCCTCCTGTTTTCAAGAAACTTCCCTTTTTCTCGTTTTTTTTAATCTTCTGAATGCAATGATTTTCGCTTAAACATGTAAACTTCTGTTTAAACATATTAACAAAATACAAAAACGTAAACCGTTGAACATTTCCTGTTTGAAACCCTAATATAATTTAAAATGATCAAAGGTTACATAGGTATCTTGATGATGAACCGCGATAATCATTTTTGTTTAAAAATGCTAAATTCTAGTAAGAAAAACTAACACAACCTAACATCTTTAAAAATGTTGAGTCTTCCTCAAGCGTTATGATTTTATACTGAAATGCTTAAAAAAATACTAATTTTCAACGAGAATCACTAACATAAACTATGTGTATAATGTTTTCAATTATTCATTAGATAATTTGAAATACTTAAATGTAACAGCGTAAGAGTATTGAAAAGTATAAATGTTTTTTAATTCGCATAAGGTTTTTTATGGATTTTCTTATTTAAAGGTATTATTGTCAGACTTAATTTTCAATGTGTTATATGAAGAGCTAATTCTAATTTTATCTGAATGTCTGGTTTTCGTTTTTAGGTTCAATTTATTAACTATACGCTAAGAACGAAATTTTCAACAACATTCTTTATTCAGCAAATCGGATTTTTAGCGCATAGTAAACCACCTAAAAGAACGAGATTTTTAACTGCAGTCCTTATTCGTTAGATCGTTGTAAGATTACAATTAATTTCTATATATCAACAAAAATTGGTAGAAATAACACGTTAATTAACAAACTACCTAGTCAATTTTTTCATTCTTTATTGCCAAAGGATGATAGGTGCAATTCGCAAATAAAGACGATAATGGAACAAAGAAAACCGCTCAAGACAATAAAAAGGAGTTCTGACTTGATATTTCTTACTATTTCTGCTTTGACTTCCTGTAGGCTGCTAACATTCCTGAATTTTGTATTCTAATTTTGTAGATCTTCGAAGCTTTCTATCTTCACCTCTGAATTTGTTGTCAACTTCATCTCCGTCAGCAAGAAAAAAGGGTAGAACTGAAAAAGAGTGATGCGATAAGGAAGGATTCGAAAACAATTCTTTCTCTGGATCTGCGAGGGGATTGAAGAATTCGGACGGCTGAAACAATTTGGAATATATGCAATATTGTCCATACAGTTGCGTCTGATTTTGAGGCGTGGAGGAGGAGCCAATTCAGAACGATTATTGAGCAGATTATGATAATTATGCTGAGTGAAATTGTTAAAGTCGAAGTCGAAGGTGATTCTTCGAAGAAGAAATGTAGCACAGGAATGATTAATGAAAGATCGAATGGATAACTTCTTTCACTTATATCCTCACAGACAGCAATTTTTGAACCCAGATTAGTTATAAATCGAATCTGGTTTTATGCAATCTTGCGTACAATTCCAGTAGTTTTCATCCTATCGCAATCGAAGATGCTCCCGTCTGTATTATTGTACGAAATTTCCTTGATCTTAAAGTTCATTGCATTCAAGCATTTCTTATACATGTGCCTGGTCCCGAAGCATCAATCGGGTATCCAGTTAAATTTCTCATCATGTAAATATAAGGTGGGTCATTGTCTGAAGCCACAAGCATTGCAAATCCATTCATGTCGAGCAGCTTATCAGGGAAGAAAACAAATCTTGATCAGTACTTCTTCCTTACATAAGTTTCTGTAAATGAATTATAATAATGCACCATTGCTATGATTCGATGATTTCCAAGAAGAAGATCCGAATTTGTAGTTTTTTGTACAAGTTCCTGAATCGTGAAGTCCAGAAAGTGTTTGGACCATAATGATCGAAGCAATTATTTCCGATGAATACTATTTTCCTGGTATAGAATAATCAACAAACATTTTTTGTCGAATTCGCCTTGGTGATATTTTACTGATGGAAGCTATCTGGTCAGTTGAACGAGAGGAATACAAATTGTCTCTCAAAAACTGGATAACTATATAAATAGTTTGTCAAGGTAATTTGAAAAGTGGATCGCTGGTGAATTTTGTTGCATTTTCCACCCTCGCTTTCTTGAAAGTGATTTTTCGACTTGGAACACTTCTCAAAATATCGCCAGTGATGATATTAATTCTTGGATATCAATCACCTGACAAGTGACGGAATTTTCTCTAACATATTCTGATATGTCAGTTAGCCAATTACAGTTTTTTTCAATCACTAGACATTGTAATGTTATAGTTAATGACAATAAATTCATGGGAAAAGAAGCGAGATTCATTTCAAGAGAATTTTCCGTTTTAGTTTCACTTTCACACAATTCTAGAATTGTGCGTATGAACTAGCGTGTAATTAATTAAAGAACAAGCTTGAATTATCCTACTAGAGTTGTCTTTTATAAAAAAAAAAGACAGTAGTTTAATAGTTTAATACTTTTGCTGTTTTATTCACTGTTTCAATATATAGTAATTTGATGAACTGATTGTAGAGAATTTCAAGAGAAATAGGTTAACAATGCAAACTACAATATAATAAGTGGACCAAATTTTATAAATGGACATTATTCATAGGTTTCAAACTCATTCATTCTTGGTATGTGCAGATACATATATAATGAACTTCATACGAGTGTTCTTTGATGTTGAAATATAAAGTTTGACTTTGTGATTCGACGATAAATTTGTTGTTGTTCAAATAAAATTATAGTGATATTATGAATTGGCATTGATATCACGTGTATAATTTCCATTTGATCTTCAAAACGTATACGCGTATGATATTTATTTGCTTAATCACTGTGAGATGACTATGTACATTTTTTCTATATCTAGAATAATTGCATTATTACCTATTATTTCTTTCTTTAAATTTGTTTCACTTTCTTTTTAACCAGCGGATCAATCTCAGCCCAGGAAAATCATTGATTATTTTGTCGCAAGAAACATAATTTGAAAAATTTGAAAAGTAGCTGAAGTGAGATTCTCAAAGAGATTAATCAAACTATAGTCTTCAAATTGTCGTCGATTAGTGATTTGGATATTATGCCCGTGGTGAAATGATGTTTTACGTACCTTTCTGTCAAATTTTGTTTCAAAACTTTATTACAGTATATTATTGTAATTTGATAACATGGTATGTAAAAGATCGCTAGTGCGAGTTTAAACCACGCGCTCGGTCTTTGTATTTACCCCACATTCGTGCACAGACCTTTTAAAATTAAAGGTCAAAGCATCGACAACTGTAATTTGGTGATTGTGACTTCTCTTGTGTTGAAGCTCCTTCGGCTTTAACGAAAACATTCTCATCACGTATCTCGTGCTTTGCACTCGATTTTTTCCAAAATCTTAACTTATCTACATTATATTGAACACTTTCATATCAGAAGTATATGATATTTATTTATGTACCTCGGCCTGGAATTGCTTATCCTGATATTGCAAAATAAAGTACAAATTTTATTTATCACGATTAATTTAATATTTGTTTCTTATTCTGCAATTAATTTCATTCTCAGCTACCCTGAAAATGTATAAATTCAACAAATTTATATTATTACAATTCATAATATGCATTGGTATTGAAACATACGTATTTTCATTATCTTGTTTTTGTGATTGAAAAAAGTGCATATCCTATTAGAAAAAAATTTTGTTTGTTATTGAACATTTTATTGGAACTTGTATCGTTTTTCCATACATTTAATTCGTTTATTTTCAATATTATTTTTTTTCAATTTCAAATAAAAACACGCATCCTATCGTAAAGTGGTTTTGAGAAAATTTGTAGATATAATGTAAGCGAAAATTTTTGTTAAATAAAATGTTATTGTAGCTTGTGCCCATTTTTCAAAAATGTGATTTTTTATCTTCAATATATTTTTATACCAAGAGTTTAAAACAAATTTATAGATCATGGGGTCATCGTGGCTTTATCGTGAAAATTTGACTTTTCAAGAAAATTCCAAAATTTATTATCAGAATGTTCTAAGGTGTTTAAAAATCAATGTTTTCTCCTCTTGACTTTTCTTTAATATCGTGCGTTGTATGGCTTAAAATTTTTATTTTCATTTTTTTTTATTTTATAACTACTATAACTCTGGTAATTTTTTTCCAAGAAAGTCATTAGGATGAATTGTTCGTCTTTTTGGATGATACAAACAGTCGTACATAGAATTTTCAAATTCTAAAACAAAGAGGTCTCGCAAATTTTCAAAATGCTCTAACTTCCTGAATTTCCATCCAAAATGGCTGGCTCACGAACTAAGCCTTCATTTCAGGGCAGTAAAACATTATATCAAAGGCCAATCAAATCTGTCAATCCTTTCGAAAGTTATCGTGCTAGCAAACGAAAAGTCTGCAGACATTAACGAACACACAGCCACATTCGCGAAAAACTGTTTTTCGGCTTCAGAGGGTCTCAAAACGTGAAATTTGACGAAAACTGGGGCTCAAATTTTACATAAATCTAATATCTTCTCTGATGAGAATGTAAGAATATCATATGAGGAACATTTAAAAAATGTTATGCAAAGCTGGAGATGGAAAACTATCAATAAAGGCGGCAAAATACGTAATGAAGAATATTTTCACAAATGAAGATAAAAATTTATGTTTTTCAAATGGTCCAAGTTCCGGACAAGTCCCCTTTAGAAACCTCGAGGTTATGCTTCAACCCCATAATAATTTTCAGCCACACCAACAAGATATATTAAAATCAATAACAATCACACCAGTCAGCTTTCTAAGAATCTATTGGATGTTCTCATCCCAAAAATAACATTCGGCAACCACAAAAAGTCACCCCTAGTTCAATTAACGCACCCCATCCTAGCAGCCTTCAACTAAAATCGCCAAAAAGTTTCGAAATTGAAAATAATCATATCACTCACTTTCCAAAACTCTAACTAGATATTCTCATCACATGAGTAATAATAATAAACAACCCCGTGAAATCACCTCTAGCGTATCTAAAAAAACCCATCTCAGCCTTCAACTAAAAACACAACAAAAAATGCAATTGAAAATATTCATGTCCATACTTTCTAAATACGTGAGGGGTGTTTTTGGGGATTGTTGAATATTACTTTCAGGTTTGGATGCAACTAGATGTATTGTAAAGGTTACTTGTGTGACTATTTTTTATTCTAAATTTAATGACTATTTTGCATGGTTACACTTCGTTTTGTTTCATTAAAAGCGCTAGGGGTGGCTTTTTGAAGTTTTTGAATATTATTATTATTTCGGAAATATAACCTTAAGTTTTTTAAAGGAGCCAGAGGTGGATTTCGGGGATTGTTGATTATTAATATAAGGTTAGGAAGATAATATGTAGTCTTGTGAAGGTTACTTGTCTGATTGTTTTCGATTTTTAACTATTATGGTTTTTTTACATGGAAAGACTTTAGAATTTATTCGTTAAAGGTACTAGGGCTGGGTTTTGGGGGGTTGTTGAATGTTTACTTTTGAGAGCAATTATTGGTCGAATGTATTCGGGCGGTGAATTACAGTACGAATCAAGAGTATAAGACAACCTGCTTTTTAATTATAACCCGAGTTCTTTTAAAATTAATTATAAATATAAAATTTTGTCTCTTGAATATATTAAAACTTCAAAAGCGATTAAAATTTTCTATAAAACGAGCCCAGAATGAAGTAATTTTGTCAATTGTTTAAAGAAGATATTGCAGAAATAGTGCAGATTTCAATGTTTTGTTAAAATTTAAATAAGAATTAGGTTGAAAGAAATATTTATGTGACATATGTAAAATAAGTTATCATGAAGTTTCTATACAATTTATTCGAAATATATCTTCTTACACCATTCAAGCCATTTTAATGAGCCCGGAAATATTACAAAAAGTTCATTATTTTAAATGTTATTTGAATTTTAAGAAAACATTGAAATTTTTTCTATTTTTGTAATCTTTTTTTAAAGAATTGATAAAATGTGTTCATCCTAGACTTCTTTTATAGAGAATTTTGATATCTCTGAATCTACTCAAGAGAACAAATTTCAGTCCATATAATTAACATGAACAGAACTTAAGCAATCGTCAAAAATCAGGTAGTTTTGTATTCAAGTAACTGAAAATAAGTTTAAAGTTACTAAAAGATTGGAACTTAGTAACACTGTGATATTTTGGTTTACTTTTCAATGCAAATCAGGCAATAATGAATTCAAGTTAACAAACATAATTGTGTAAGTAATTTATTATTATGATTTATAATATTCTCTTTGAATAAGGCTAGAAAGTTGTGGTTTTTTTCTTAAATGTATAACATTGCTTGGGCTTTTTAGTTATGAAAAAATAATAAATAAACAATGAAGCGAATCATTTTTTAAACAATCTCTTTCTTTCTGGTCAATATATTTTTCTAAAATAAAACAGATATTTGCAATATTCTTCAAATTTTCTATATGAATCATATTAAATGTAAATTTTCCTTGAAGGGGTTACTGAGATCTACTATCTAGCATTAACAAAGGAGAAGATAGTTATAAACAATAGTAATTTCTTTAAACAATTATCTTTGTTGAATTTCATTAATTTTTAGCCTTCTTTATTCACAGCATTATTCAAAGATAATATTATATAAAATAATAATAAATTATTTGAAGGCATGAGAATGACAACTGTATAAGGGTTATTTCAAGTTGGCACCTTGAATACTTTATTTTAAATTTAATAAAGTGCCAACCTCATATGGTCATTATCTAGTTGTCATTATCATGCCCCAACTATCTTGCATTACTATGTGAGAAGATGGTTATAAATAAGAATAATTTGTTTGAATAATGAGTTTTGATAAATTGCATTAATTTTTACCTCGCACTAAGAGAAAAGTGGACGAAAATGTAAATATTTCAGAAAAAACCGCAACTTTCTAGTAATAATAGGAAAGAACATTATCAAAAAAAAAAAAAATGGTTCAAAAAATTATTTTTGTTAACACGAATTAATTACTCCCTCATTTTAATTGAAAAGTGGACGCAAAGTGGAAAATTTTAGAAAAAAACTGCTACCATCTAGCATTATTCTAGCAGAATATTATTAAAAATAATAATAACTTGTTGGAACAATTATTTCCGTTAAATTCAATTGATTATTGCCTCGCTCTAACTGACAAATTAAAAATAAGTTGAAACATTATTATTAGTAGAAAGTAGTATCTTATGTATTATGACTAATTTGTGTTTGAAAACCGCAAAAAAATCATAATTAGCGCCAGAAACTCACGAAACCTAATTTTTCACTTATAGGGTTTTTTAGGACCCTATAAGACAGACTCATACGGATGATATTTAAAAAGTTATTATTCATTTGTATTCTATAGCTGATTATGAAAAGAAAAGTTGAGTTTCAACTCAATTCGCCTAATATTGCAGATTCGAAGTAAAATTTACAAAAACATCTTTTTTTCTCATGGGAAATACGCTTTTTTAACAAAAAACGCGTTTATTTTTTTGTGGATTCAAAAAAATTTGAGGGCGATATGCATGAAAATACGAAATAAACATTTTCCAATGTATTTTTAGACCAGCCTATAATTAAATACTCATTGCTATTAATGGAATTGTTGCGCAAACTGATAAAATAGCAATATCAACTAATAAAATGGCAGTACCATATCTTACTAAGTAGTTGACCCAACTAATCATTTTTTCAGTGTACAGTAGGGTGGTGCAAATTTTGTTTCTTCAAATTTTCATGCATATTGCCCTGAAATTTGACTAATAAAAAAAACTAAAACTAAAAATAAAAACTAATAAAATATTAGGCGCTAATCATGACTCTTTTGCGGTTTTTTTAATGAAAGCTGTTTCTAATACATAAAATACAACTTTATACTGATAATTAAATGTTTACATAAATTGCTAAACAATTTATTGTTTTTAGTAATTTTATTTCAAAATAGTGTTAGAAACTCGCGGTTTTTATAAAAATTTCCACTTTTCGACCAATTTTCAATTAGAGTGAGGAAAATGATTAATTAAAGTGAAAAAATTAATTGTTTGAACAATTTATTATTATTGTTAATAATATTCAATTTTAATAATGCTAGAAGGTTGCGGGTTTTTCTACAATTTCTACAAGTATGATTCTCTCAAATGTTTATTTATTATCTATTCATAACTAAAATGGCAGAGCAATATTCAACATTTCAGAACTATTATATTAATTATTAATTATTAAGTCATTCCAAGTGAAAAATAGACAAATAATTACAAATTTCAGAAAAAACCGCAACTTTCTAGTATCAATATAGAAGAAGATAGCTATAAATACAACATATATTATTATCATTAAGAAAATTCTTCATTTATCTCCTTTTCTTCACAATCCTAACCTCTTACAAAATTGCAAACAATATCAATTTTATTAAGAACAAGACAGCTTAGCAAACTAAAATTAAAATCGACTTTTCCTCTCCTTACTAAACTCTATGAAGAAAAAACATCTTCCACTTATCACGTCAAACCGTTAAAGAACACTATAACCACGGCATCAGTTTTCATGCATTTTTCAAACAAAATAGACGTCCAAACAGAACCGCTCCACATTTCAGTCTGTCAGAATGCATACACATTGAAATTTCACAAAGTTGGTTGACAAAAATCTCATTAATTATTACACGTTCAAATTTCAAATTTGGATACAATATCATATTTATCACTTCATTATATTGCCACACTTTTTTAAATTGATTATTTTGTCTAATTATTGTAAGGGCAGAACACATTTTAATTTTGTTCAAAAATTACCAAATACATCTAAGACTGTACTGAACAAAATTCGAAACAATTTTCTCATTTAAACTACATTCGTACACTGCGTCTCTAACAAATAATTTTTTGTAAATGTTTTTTCCAGAACAAAAATTAACCACTGATGAGGGCCACCATTGTACGCCGAAACGATTGGTTTGATTACAAAGTATTTGAATTATTTATTCTGATCCTGAAGCCAGAATTAACATACAATATTATAAACGATTTATAATAATTTGTTGAAACAATTATTTTTGCTAAACTAAATTAAATATCTATCTCTATTCTAATATAATTTATAAAAATGGATTTATTTTTGTGTGGATTTAAACCAATTTCCGGGCGATATGCATAAAAATTCGAGAAAAAAATGCTTAATGCATTTTTGGATCACCCTCGTGTACAGTGCGTGTTTATGTAGCTTCAATTCACACAATCAAGCGAAGCATATCCTTATCACAACAATCATACACTTTGCATTCTGCATGTCGATGTCGTAATCTGCATTCCACTGGCAGAGTACATCCAGTATAATATCACTGGATAAGGATTCGCATTGTGAAAGAGGTCATACAGCCAATCAATATGATGCCCTGCAAACTTATAAATAAAATATTCTAGCGCACTTGCCGAAGATATGATTGGATTCCCATGGGAAAATATGTATACAATAAGAGATATCGGATAAGGCATCTCATTCGACTCTGTTTCATTTTTATTCTTACTAGCTACTACAAAATGCAAAGAGTAGTCTAGAGTTTTCAATTATCATAACTCCAGCGCATCTCTTTATAATAGTAGATTGTACAACAAGCGGGATACAGCGTCGATTACCAACGAGCATGAAGTTTTAAATGTTCAATTATTTATAAAAAATAAAATAATAGCTACACTTGGAAAGGGTGACGGGTGTGCCCGAACTTGCGCATTAATTCTTTATAATTCCCAAGAATTTATTATGAATTCAAGATTAATTCCAACAGGTTTGAAAATTCATGTCTTATTTCGACAACGAGACCTTATCAGTCGTGTGTACTGGTGGTTACCAAAAAAAATGAATACGTATTTTTTCTGCTTTCGATCGGACTTAAAATCTTTTCCTTGAATGTGACGTATACATTGAATTTTTTCCACCTTCCCACCCCATTTCATTTTGCCCCAAAAACTACCCTCAAGACAAGGATAAGGTATTTCGTGTGATATGTCGCTCATTATGGTAAATGTTTCTTTTAAGTAATTATTTTCACGAATCATTTTCAATGGAATCCAGATCAATGATATTACACTCCCTTAAATATGCTCAAATTCTTCAAAATCTTTGGAAATTCTATAAAACCGTTAAAGTCCTATGAAATCCTTCGAAATCGCGTGAGGTATCATAAAATCTAATGAAACTTCTTGCAGTCCACTAGACTCTTTTAAAATCCCTTGGAATCTTTAAAATTTTTGAAAATCCACTGTATCACTATGTACAACAATACGATATTCTTCGCTGTCGCATAAAAACTCGTAAATGCACCGGAAAAAAATTATGCAAATAGGAATTCTTTAAACAATTGAAAAATATGTTGAACAGAAAATATTATTTTTTACATTCGTGAAATATATTGTTTATCTATAAAAATAGTGACTTTCCACGATTTACTAGGAAAAAAATTGTTTGAACCATTGAAAATTATTTTTTTAAGACTTGAAAACTTGTCACTTATTGAATAAAAATAAATATTGTTGAAAAAAATTCAAAAAATATCGTCCTTATCACGAATTTGACATAAAACTGCTATTTTTCATTTGATTGAAATATTAGAAAATCCCGTGAAGTTACATGAATTGTGATATTTCTTAAAATTCTTTAAAGTTTTTTAAATCACTTGAAACTTCCTTAAAATCTCTCAAATTACCACCAAAGATTGTCAATCCTTTAAAATCTTTTCAAATTCTTTCAAATTTTTTTAAGCTTCTTAAAATTCCTTTGAATCTTTTCAAATTCGTTGAAATATACATTGAAATATTGAAAATCTCTTCAAATATTTGAAATCCCTCAATTCTTGTAAATAAATTCTTTAAAATTTCATTGAAATTTTGCGAACTCCCTTGAAATCTCATGAAGTTACATATAAATTTTGATCAATTATAAAAAATGTTGTCCGTGCTTTTCTTTCCTATTATTTTGGACAATAGATACCAATAAATACAAAATATGATGCTAATATCAATTTTATGTCTTAATTTAAAAATGGCACGAGACAAAAAGTAATAATAATTGCGCGCGTAGTGCGCATGTTTTTTCCAGCACAATAAAAAGATGTATTAGGAACAAACCATTTATTTCTCATATAAGAAGAGAAAACTTACGCTGAAACTACTATAATGAAGTTTCATCTCACTTACTAAAGAGTACTCTCAAGTTATAAGAAGAAAAGTTTTCTTATAACTTCACGGCTTGTTTCTCAAAGCGCGCCACTTTAAGACAAAACTTTTTAAACGAACCTAGGGCATAGTTAGCTAATCGAATGTATCACTTAAATTATCGATCTCTCTCTCCAACTTCTAATTCAATTATCGGAACTTTTTGTTTGACTCTGCGCGAAAGCAATTCATTAAGATGGTTAATCACGGAAAAGATCAAGTAAAATAATATTGCAGTTCTGATTGCGAGTATGAAAAGATAGCATAGCGGAAAAAATGAAGTAGAAGAGCTTTGATAAATGCAAGAAAGAGTTCCAATCTGTTTGGAATAAAATCGACTTTTCAAGCAAGGGAGGTAGCATACTACATTGAATCATGGGAAGTCGCGCCGGACGTTACGCAAGCTGGTATCTCTGGGATTTTCAATTATCATACACAATAGCTGCAACATGCAAACCGTGTATTACCTTTGGAGATACAGTCGTGCATCGTAGAGATGGAATATACCGAGGGAGCAACTTGGATTACGGGCAACCCCGAGGGTCTATCGTGAATATAACTAGAAATAAACTGAAGGAATGACTCGCGAAAATCGATCCCGCAATTCTGTATCTACTTTTTTACAAGAGCGACATCAGAATGAAAAAGAATCTATACCACACGTTATTAAAAATTCGTCAAAGTAGGCGCCAGGTGCCTAGAAAAACAGGTTTCGTAACCTATTGAGACGTTAATTAATTCGTCCAAACCTCCCCATCTGATACTCTCCCTACCCTTATCCCCTACATTCCACTAATTCACCTCCCGTCACATCATCTTTTGCCACCTCTACCCAAATTCTTGCTCATTTCTAATCATTTCCCCTGCCTCCCCTCCCTAATTTTCTCTCACTTTCCCTACCCTTATTTCTCCTCACCACACCTACTCTTTCTCACTTCCCCTCACCACCTTTACACCACCTTGTCTTTCCTTACCCTCATTTCACCTTATTTACACCTACTGCTCCTTATTTGCCTCCCCTCATTTTCTCTAGTTTCCCTCTTCTTATTTTCTCTCACTCCTCCTACTTCTCCCATTATTTCCCCTCCTCAAATTTCGTCTACTTCTACTCTCATCATTTCCCCTCACTTTCTCTCCTTGGAAAGAAGTACGACGGACGAAGAGACATCCAAGGGACACTATAAGGGTTCCTGTCCGGGGCTATGAATCTCTAAAAAGGCTTCGTAGCCTATTAAAGCGTTAATTGAGTCGTTGAAATCTTCCCTTACCACCTATCACTCCCCCCTCTCTCTTCTCTTCTATCCTATCCTGTCCTGCCCAGTCATATCTTATCAACTCCTCCACTGCGCTCCATCCTCAACTTACTTCCTCCACTTTCCTCATCCGGGACCCCTTTCCTCCCTTTTTACGCCCCTCCCCATCACTTCCCATCATTTCCTTCTCCTGCTTCCCCTCCTTGACGTTCCCTTCCGTAACTAATCTTCATCATCTCTCCCCCCACAATCATCTTACTTCCCCACCACTCCATTCCCGCTCCTCCTTCCCTACTTCCCAATCCCTATTTTCCCTATTGCTACTTACTCCACTTCCCCTCCTTTCACGTTTCTTCTCGGGGAAAAACACGACGTATGGACGGACGGACGCACAGTGGGGAAAAAATTAGTTTCTGTGGAAAATCAATTTTCAGCCTAGAGTATTTATTCGATTTGAACCTGTTTTTAATTAAAGTTTTTTTTAATTACGCAAAGATTTGCATGTTTCGATTAATTATAAAAAATGTAATTATTTTTTTATTTAACAGCAAAACTACCATTTTTTAATAACTTTTCATGAGTACCATATTTTTAAAAATTCAAATTTATTAAACCAAGTCTTATACATGTGCTAAAACTATGTGGAAATAATTATCAAAAGGTGAGCACAATTTAGGAAACTTGTTTATTTCGTTCTAAGCAAATTAATCAACAAAATTTATTTTTGGGGATTGGCCATGTTTAGCTCCCTCATATCCAGAGATTTCGTACAAAATGTTGAAGAAATTAATTTTTCATTAAAATTTACTGAAATAAATGCTATTTGGGAATTGCTTGAACAAATTTTATAAACAAATTCCCAGTAAAGAGATTTTTTAACTAATAGGCTCAATTTGTTGTACGGACTCAACTAAGTCATCGAAAAGAAGCACATTCGTTGTAAAATAGCCAAACTCTGAATTTGTTTATGAATATTATCTAAGTACTCAACAATTATTATCAATTTGGAAAGTATCATACCGAAAAGTCATCGCAAAGACATTCTTTATTAATTCCGTAAAGAATTGAGCCTATTTGTTGAAAAATAGCTAAGCTTTGATATTGTTTATGAAAATTGCTTACATATTTAATAATTGTTGTCAATTTGCAAATTATCGTAGCAAAGAATTTTCGAAAAGACATTCTTAGTTGATCCTGTAACAAAATGCCAATATTCTTTGAAAGAAAGTCAAAAAATTAATTTGTTTATGAAAATTGTTAAAATAATTATTAATTCTTGGAAATTTGCAATTTAGCACAGCGAAAAGTCATCAAAAATACATTCTTAGTTTATTCCATATGAAAATTGAACGTATTCTTAGAAAAATAGTCAAACTCTGAATTTGATTATAAAAATTATTTCAATACTAAGTAATTTTTGTAAATTTATAGAGTATCATAGCAAAAAGTATTTGAAAATAAATTTTTATTCTTATTCTCAGACAAGATATAAAACAAGAGTATTAACAATTTTGTCATTCAAATTAATTTGAGTCGACAAACAAAATTCTGCGTAATTCGGATTATTCACTACGCGGAAAAGTAGCGTATTGAGATCCTAAAAAAGTATAATTAATTTGAAATCAATGGATATGCAGCTTGGTTAGCCACACTGAAAAAAAAATGGTTAAAAAAATTTCTTGTATGCAGAGAGAATGAGGATTTTTTTCGAAGAAAGGCAGTGAATTGAACAGTAATTATCTCTTGAAAAATGATTTATTGAAACTCGCAAAAAATTTGGAAAGAATTTGCTAACCACCAGGAATATAAATAAATTAAACTCAGAAAATCTCCATAATCCACATACTCACATATTTTTGTGAGACATAATGAAATAGATTTTTTTAAAGAAAACTATATAATTGAAAATGTGTTTCTTTCATTATCTCAAAAGAAAACATTCAAAATGGTAAAATATCAAATCATAAGCCTTCAATATTCTTCAAATTGAAATTGTAAGCGTGAAAAATTATTGATTTTTGCTTCCTCATAGAGGAAGCTTTGTAATGGTAACATTTTCCAAAAATTTTTAATTAATTTAATTAAAACTTTCTCAATTTAATAATGTCTGATACAATGTTCTTAGCAATTGTCCGGATGTATGTGGGGATGTGTTTGGGGATGTCACACTTTTCTGTGAACACGATAACTTGAAAACGGTTACAGATAAGTTAATGAAATTTGAAGGGCTTCTTTTCACCACTAATATCTTGAAACTGACCAAAGAATTGCTAAAAATATCTTTTAGATTTTTTTTAGCACTCAATAATATTTTGAAAATCGGTTTTTTATAGTAAAACTCTTTTCATTGACATAATTCAAAGTTGATGCAAGAATATAAAGGATTCATTGTTTCGAGACGAATCGATTGACCTAGAATATTAATACATTTTATCAACGAGTAGAGAAGTTATGGTAATTTGTAAATTTTGAAAAAAGGTTTTTGGATATACTTCCGAAAAGGGCATGTGTCCGATTTTCTTCGGGCTCCGTGTACCTATGTATTTTGACGCGCTGGTAACGAATATGATAGTGAAAATTGGCGACTAGTCGATTTTCATGGTAAAAACCATGAAAAATCCATAAAAATCATGGTTTTTTTGCGTTTATCTCAGCTAATATGCAAAATAACAAAAAAAATTTAGATAAAAGTTGTAGATCTCATCGAAACACACTTTTTTTATTTAAAACATTTTTTCGTACGAGTGATAGTTTTCGAGAAGAAAAAAATTAGAACAATGTAGTTCAACTTTCAACCGAGAAATTGAATTTTCAATTAAAAAAGATAAATTTTCAACAAAATCGTTAAACGTTCAAAGACAAGAATTTTCAACTAAGGTGATGAATCTTCAACTGGAATAGTTAAATTTTCAACAAAAATGATGAATTTTCAGCAAACGAAGAAAAAACAATTTGAATAAAGTAGTTCAGTTTTCAAATCATAAATTGAAGTTTCAATTAAAAAAGATCAATTTTCAACTAAATCGTTAAACGTTCAAAGAAAAAAAATTTCAACTAAAGCGATAAATCTTCAACTAGCATAGTTAAATTTTTAACTGAGATGATGAATCTTCAGAAAAAAATTAGAACAATGTAGTTCAACTTTCAACCGAGAAATTGAATTTTCAATTAAAAAAGATAAATTTTCAACACAATCGTTAAACGTTCAAAGACAAGAATTTTCAACTAAGGTGATGAATCTTTAACTGGAATAGTTAAATTTTCAACAAAAATGATGAATTTTCAGCAAACGAAAAAAAAACAATTTGAATAAAGTAGTTCAGTTTTCAAATCAGAAATTGAAGTTTCAATTAAAAAATATAAAGTTTCAACTAAATCGTTAAACGTTAAAGAAAAAAATTTCAACTAAAGCGATAAATCTTCAACTAGCATAGTTAAATTTTCAACTGAGATGATGAATCTTCCGAAAAAAATTAGAACAATGTAGTTCAACTTTCAACCGAGAAATTGAATTTTCAATTAAAAAAGATAAATTTCCAACGAAATCGTTAAACGTTCAAAGAGAAGAATTTTAAACTAAGGTGATGAATCTTCAACTGGAATAGTTAAATTATCAACTAAGATGATGAATCTTTAGCAAACAAATAAAAACTTTGAACAAAGTAGTTCAACTTTAAAATTAGAAATTTAATTTTCAATTAAAAAAGATAAATTTTCAACAAAATCGTTAGCCGTCCAAAGAGAAGAATTTTGAAATAAGATGATGAATCTTCAATTGGAATAGTTGAATCTTCATCTAAAATGATAAATCTTTATAAAAAACAAAATTTACAACAAAGTAGTTCAACTTTCAACCGAGAAGATGAATTTTCAAATAAAAAAGATAAATTTTCAACAAAATCATCAAACGTTCAAAGAGAAGCATTTTCAACTAAGGTGATGAATCTTCAACTGGAATAATTAAATTTTCAACAAAAATGATGAATTTTTAGCAAACAAAAAAATAAATTTTGAATAAAGTAGTTCAAACTTAAAACCTGAAATTGAATTTTCAATTGAAAAAGATACATTTTCAACAAAATCGTCAAACGTTCAAAGTGAAGGATTTTCAACTAAGGTGATGAATCTTCAATTGGAATAGTTAAATTTTCAACTAAGATGATGAATCCTTAGCAAGCAAATAAAAACTTGGAACAAAGTAGTTCAACTTTAAAATTAGAAATTGAATTTTCAATTAAAAAAGATAAATTTTCAACAAAATTGTTAGCCGTTCAAAGAGAAGAATTTTCAAAAAAGATGATGAGTCTTCAACTTGAATAGTTAAATTTTTAACTAAAATTATAAATCATTAAAAAACAAAAATTGACAACAAAGTAGTTCAATTTTCAACCGAGAAGTTGAATTTTCAATTAAAAAAGATACATTTTCAACAAAATCGTCAAACGTTCAAAGAGACGGATTTTAAACTAAGGTGATGAATCTTCAACTGGAATAGTTAAATTTTCAACAAAAATGATGAATCTTCAGCAAACAAAAATTAGAACAAAGTAGTTCAACTTTAAATCGAGAAGTGTAATTTTGAATTAAAAAAGATTCAAAGAGAAGGATTTTCAACTAAGATGATGAATCTTTAGCAGACAAAAAATAAATTTGGAACAAAGTAGTTTAACCTTAAGACCAGGAATTGAATTTTCAATTAAAAAACATAAATTTTCAACAAAATCGTTAAACATTCAAAGAAAAGTTTTTTTTTCGTTTTTCAATGAAAATTCAACTAAAATTATGAATTTTCAGCCAAAAAAAAAGAAAAGAATTTTTATCAAAGTAGTTCCACTTTCACGTAAGTAGTTGAATTTTCAATTAAAAAAGAAAAATTTTCAACAAAATCGTCAAACGTTCAAAGAGAAGAATTGTCAAATAAGATGATGAATCTTCAACTGGAATAGCTTAATTTTCAACTAAGATGATGAATCTTTAGCAAACAAAAAAAATAAATTGCAAACAAAGTAGTTCAGCTTTCAAATCAGAAATTGAATTTTAAATTAAAAAATATGTATTTCCAACAAAATCGTTAAACCTTCAAAGAGAAGAATTTTCAACTAAGATGATGAATCTTACGCAAACAAAAAAAAACATTTTGAACAAAATGCTTCAAGTTTCAAACAAGAAATTGAATTTTCAATTAAAAAGGGCAAATTTTCAACAAAATCGTCAAACGTTCAAAGAGAAGAATTTTCAACTAAGATGATGAATCTTCAACTAGTATAGGTAAATTTTCAACTAAAATGATAAATCTTTAGTAAACAACAAATTTAGAACAAAGTAGTTCAACTTTCAAGCGAGAAGTTGAATTTTTAATTTAAAAAAATTAATTTTCAACAAAATCGTCAAGCGTTCAAGGAGAAGAATTTTCCATTAAGGTGATGAATCTTCAACTGGAATAGTTGAATTTTTAATTAGAAAAGATAAATTTGCAACAAAATCGTCAAACGTTCAAAGAGAAGAGTTTTCAACTAAGGTGATGAATTTTCAACTGGAATAGTTAAATTTTCAACTAAAATGATAAATGTTTAGCAAAAAAAAAAAATTTGAACAAAGTAGTTCAACTTTCAAACAAAAAATTGAATTTTCAATTAAAAAAGACAAATTTTCAACAAAATCGTCAAACGTTCAAAGAGAAGCATTTTCAACTAAGATGATGAATCTTTAGCAAACAAAAAAATACATTTTGAACAAAATGCTTCAACTTAAAAATAAGAAATTGAATTTTCAATTAAAAAAGACAAATTTTCAACAAAATCGTCAAACGTTCAAAGAGAACATTTTTCAAACAAAGTGATGAATCTTCAACTGGAATAGGTAAATTTTCAACTTAGATGATGAATCTTTAGTAAACAAAAAAAAATCAATTTTGAAAAAAGTAGTTCAACTTTCAAATTAGAAATTGAATTTGCTATTAAAAATGATAAATTTCAAACAAAATCGTCAAACGTTCAAAGAGAAGAATTTTCAACTAAGATGATGAATCTTCAACTGGAATAATTAAATTTTCAACTAAAATGATAAATCTTTAGTAAACAAAAAATTTAGAACAAAGTAGTTCAACTTTCAACCGAGAAGTTGAATTTTGAATTAAAAAAGATTCAAAGATAAGAATTTTCAACTAAGATGCTGAATCTTCAGCAAACAAAAAAATTGAAATTTTGAACAATGTAGTTCAACTTTTAAATCAGAAATTGAATTTTCAATTGAAAAAGATAAATTTCCAACTAAATCGTCAAACTTTTAAAGAGAAAAATTTTCAAATAAGATGATGAATCTTCAACTGGAATAATTAAATTTTCAACAAAAATGATGAATCTTTATAAAACAAAAAAATAAATTTTGAACAAAGTAGTTCAACTTTCAAATCAGAAGTTGAAATTTCAATTAAAAAATATAAATTTCCAACAAAATAGTTAAACTTTCAACCAAAAAGACGTTCAACTCATTCCAAAGAAATTCGGTCAAACTTCAAAGCCTTTAAATTAAAAATTAGAGCCCACCCATCTGGTCATTTAATAAATTCCTGTTCCACATGTTCCAAAAAATTGTTAAATACCCTGCCCCAATTTTAGAATTGAGAGACCTACTTCTAATCACCTTGAAGTAATATTTCCTTTCCAGAAATTAAATTTCTGAAGGTTTCCAGCACCCAAATCCCGAACTAAACTAGATCTCTTACCTGAAAACAGGCAAACTTGCATAGAAAAGTGATTTAGTATTTAAAAGTTTTCGGCCCATTTTCATCATCTCCCATAACTTAAGCACTGCGGTCGTTCCGCAAAGGCTTCAGTGGACTCCCATAACAATAATTACCGTTTACGACAATTTTTATCCCTCCCAGTTTTTTTTTTTTTTTTTTTTCTTGAACTTTGAGACTCGAGAGTAATTTATGAAGCGAAACGTTACCCGGCACTGGACAGATAGCGGCTCTTCACGGGATTTTACGGGTTTTCAATGGAACTGCACGTCGTGACGAATTAGTTCACACACGGCAACTTGGCCGCCGCTGAGATTCGCCGTAGATTTCAAGGACTAGGCTAGAAAAAAAAAGGTAAAAAAAGAAAAAAAAATTGAAAAGGAAAGAATCGAATAGAAAAAAGTGGTCCGGTCCACAAAAGAGGGCATTATACAATCTACATGACAGTTTTCTTCATTTTCGTCCTTGGATATTGTTTGATTTAGAAAAAAAATCTACAATTGAAAATTTGTGAAATTGGGTGTACCGAAAATTAAAAATACTTTTTATTTTGAAAAATTAAATTTCCAGCAAAAAAATTTTTTTTCGATGAAATAGTCAAATTTGCAACCAAAAAAATGAATTTTGAACTAAAAGGATGAATTTTCAACACAGACAAATTCAGTTAAATTTTCAACACCAAAATAAGAATTCTCTACTGATAGATTTTCAAGAAAAAATGAAACGGTTATATTTTTAGTTAATGAAATAAATTTTCAACCAAAAAGATGAATTTTCAACAACATGCATGAGATCACGATTTCCGAGTTGATTCAAAAAAAGAAATACAAAATTTAAATTTTCAAACAAAAAATTATTTTTTTGAGGAAAAAAGCGGATTTTCATTAAAATAGTTAAATTTTAAACAAAAAAGATGTATTTTTAAACTAAAATTATGATTCTTCAAAGTAAAAAATGAATTTTCAACCAGTAAGATTAATTTTCTACCACAAAAGACGAATTTTCAACAAAATACATGAATTATCAACAAAATAGTTAAATTTTCAAACAAAAAAATAAATTTTCAAGTAAAGTGATTAATTCTTAAACCAAAAATTAATTTTCAACTGAATGGTTGAATTTTAGATCAAAAAGATGAATTTTCAATCAAGAAGATTATTCTTCTACAAAAAAAAATGAATTTTGACCAAAATACATGAATTATCAACAAAATAGTGAAATTTTCACCCAAAAAAATGATTTTTTTACTAAAATGACTAATCTTTAACCAAAAAATTAATTTTTAACAAATCAGTTGAATTTTAGATCAAAAAGATGATAGCTTTACAAGAAAAAATGGAACAGTTATATTTTTAGTTAAAGAAATAAATCTTTAACCAAAAAATTATTTTTGAACTAAAATTACTAATCTTTAACCAAAAAGTAAACTTCCAACTAAATGGTTGAATTTTAGATTAAAAAAAATTAATTTTCAACCAAAAGGGGAGTTATATTTTCAAATTGAAAATTATTTTTATCAAAATATTTAGATTTTATGCTAAAGTATTAAATTTTCATAAAAAAAATGAATTTTTAAACAAGAAGATTAATTTTCCATCACAAAAGTCGAATTTTTAACAACATACATGAATTTTCATTTTAAAAAAATATGAATAAATGACATTTTTAATACAGCAGTTCAACTTTCAAATAAGTTGAATATTCAAAAAAAAAAGAAGAATTTTCCGACTAGAATATTAATTTTCTACCCAAAAAGAATCTTCAACGAAACTCATGTGTTTGGGTTAAAAATTGAAATATTTTATTAAAAATTCGTTTCTTTTTTTGAATAAAAAAAAAATTCAACCGAAGGGATGAATTTTTGACAAAACAGTTCAATTTTCAATCAATTAATTAAATTTTCGGAAAACTATTCAAATTTTCAACCAATTAATCAAATTTTCAAACAATTATTCAAATTTTCAACCAATTAATCAAATTTTCAAACTACAAAGATTAAACTTTAACCAAAAATAAAATTAAAAAATATTAGCTATAGAGATGAATTTCAACTAAACAAACAATTTTTTGATAAATTAGTTAAACTTATACATGACTAGTTAAATTTTTGATGAGAATAGATGAATTTTGAAGTAAAAAGAGAAATCTTTATTAAAACAGTTGAATTTTCAACCGAAAAGTATCAGTTTTCATAAAAATACTTAAATTTTTAACAAGTTGTGGAATTTTTTACCAAAAAAGTCAAATTTTCAACCAATCAATAAAATTTTCAAACGAAAAATATTAAACTTCAACCAAAAACAGTTGCATGTTCAACCCGAAAAGTTGAATTTTCAACTAAAAGTTGAATTCTCAAGGGAAACTATAATATTTGGCATTTCAACAACAGCAAAATAAATAAATAAATTTTGAACAAAATACACGAATTTCCAAACAAATAGTTGCATTTTCAACTAAGAAAGGATAAATTTTTCAACCAAAAATGTAAGAGTTAAATTTGCAGCAAAAAAAAATAATTTTCAACAACAACAATTTTTCAACACAAACAATTAATTTTTAACTGAAATTATTCTGCATGAACTTCCTGAATAATAAAATTCCTGACAGAAAATTGCCGAATTATAAAATATTTTATTTCTGGATGAAAAATTTATCAATTATTGTTATTTTAAATTCAAACAATAACTTTAGGATCTTCAAACTTTTAAAATGGTTTTCCGAATGAAAATATTTGATTATTGTAATTTCACATTTCAGTGATATAATAAGCTCTCGGGAAATGTATTATTGGAGAAATTCCAAATTCGCTCATATTACTAACTGCCTGGGAATTTTATTATTCAGGAATTCGATTTTGCGGGAACTTTATTATCCGAAAATTTTCCAATTCGGGAATTTTTATTATTCGGGAATTTTATTACTCGGGAATTTTCTAATTCGGGAATTTTTATTATTCGGAAAGTGTATTATTCGAGAATGATATTTTTCGGGATTTTCCAGTCGCCCCATAAACTGTTCGTGAATTTTCCAATTTGGGAATTTTATTATTTGGAAATTTTATTATTCGGGAATTTTATTATTCAGTAACTTTTAAATTCGGTGATCTAAACTCTCAGGAATTGTCTTATTCGGGAATTTCCCAATTCGGGAATTTTGTTTTTCGGGAATTGTATTACTCGGGAATTTCATAATTAGGGAATTTCCCATTCGGGAAAGTTTTTATCATGAAATTTTATAATTCGGGAATTTTCACATTCAGTAATATTATAAACTCTCAGGAATTGTATTATTCTGGAATTTTCCAATTCGGAAATTTTATTTTTCGGAACTTTTATTATTCGGGAATTTCCCAATTCGGGAATTTTGTTTTTCGAGAATTTTTACACTCGGGAATTTCATAATTAGGGAATTTCCCATTCGGGAAAGTTATTATCATGAAATTTTATAATTCGGGAATTTTCAAATTCAGTAATATTATAAACTCTCAGGAATTGTATTATTCTCGAATTTTCCAATTCGGGAATTTTCATATTCGGTAATATTGTAAATTATCGGGAATTTTATTATTCGGGAATTTTCCAATTCGGCAGTTTTAATTTTCGATAATTTGTTCAATCGCGAACTTTATTATTAGGGAATTTTTCAATTCGGAAATTTTATTTTTCGGGAATTTTGTTATTCGGAAATTTTATTATTCGGGAATTTTTAAATTTGGTAATATTATGAACTGTCGCGAATTTTATTAATCGGGAATTTTCCCATTCGGGAATTTCATTATTCGGGAATTTTTAAATTTGGTAATATTATAAACTGTCGGGAATTTTCCAATGCGGGAATTTTATTTTTCTGGAATTTTATTTGTCGGGAATTTTACTATTCGAGAATTTTCCAATTCAAGAATTTTACAATTGGGAAACTTTATTATTCGGAAATTATCCAATTAGGAAATTTTATCATTGAGGAAATATTCCAATTAGAGAATTTTACGATTGGAAAATTTTATTATTCGGAAATTTTCCAATTCGAAAATTTTCTAGTTTGGATCTTTATTAATTCGGCAAATTTCTGTCGGGAATTTTGTTATTCAGCAAATTTCAAATTCAGTAATATTACAAACTCTCCGAAATTGTATTATTCGGGAATTTACCAATTCGCTAATATTATAAACTATTCAGGAATGTTATTATTTTATAATTTTCCAAATCGAAAAATTTATTATTCGGAAATTTGATCATATATTCGGGAATTTTCCAATTCGGTAATATTATAAACTGTTCAGAAATTTTATTATTTGGGAATTTTCCAATTCGGGAGTTTTATTTTTCGAAAATTTCATTAATCGAGAACTTTATTATTCGGACATTTTAGTATTCAGGAATTTTCCGATTCGGGTATCTTGTAATTCGGGATTTCCTAATCCGGAAAATTTATTATTCGAGAATTTTATTTTGCGGGAATTTTATTATTCAGAACTTTTTTCCCGGGAATTTTTCAATTCGAGAAATTTATTATTCGGGAATTTTCCAATTCAGAAATTTTATTTTTTGGGAATTTTATCATTCGGAAATTTTCAATTCGTGAAATTCAATATTCGGAAATTTTATTTTCTGGGAATAATTTCAATTTGGGAAATTTACTATTCGGGAGTTTTCAAATCCGGGAATTTTACAGTGTCGGGAATTTTTTCGGTATTTTTCAGTCGTCCCATTGTTTAATTTAAAAAAATTCTGGGTTGTATCATAACCTAATTAAAAACTTTTACAATTTGTACAATTCGTGTGTGTTTAATGGTGAATCAAAAAATATCAATTAAGTCAAAAGAATTTAGCAAATCCAGAGTCTCAATTAATATAATCGTCGGTAGAATCGCATTTCTAACCAAAGAGTCGTCAGAGATCAAAGGAAGAGATAAAAAAAAATTTCTAGACTGTGGGAAATTTTATTGTTCGGGAATTTTCCAATTCGGGAATTTCTTTAATCGGGAACTTCATTATTATGGAATTTTCCAATTCAGAAATTTTATTTTTCGGGAATTTTATTATTCGGGAATTTTATTATTCTGAAATTTTATTGTTCGGGAATTTTCCGATTCGGGAATTTTATAATTTGGGATTTCCCAATCCGCAAAATTTATTTTTCGAGAATTTCCCAATTAGGGAATTTTATTTGCGGGAATTTTATTTTGCGGGAATTTTATTATTCAGAAATTTTATTTCACGTGAATTTTATTATTTGGGAACTTTTCAGTTCGAGAAATTTATTATTCGAAAATTTTGTTTTTCGAGAATAATTTCAATTCGGGAAAATGTTTTATTCGGGAATTTTACATTGTCGAGAATGTTATTTTGCGGTATTTTTCATTTGTCTCATTGTTTAATTTAAAAAAAAAGAGTGATCAGAGATCAAAGGAGGTGATACAAAAAATTCTAGACTGTCGGGAATTTTATTGTTCGGGAATTTTATTATTCAGGAATTTTCAAATTTAGTTATATTATAAACTATCGGGAATTTTATTATTCGGGAATTTTTCAATTCGGAAGTTTTATTTTTCGATAATTTTATTATTCTGAAATATTATTGTCCGGGAATTTTCCGATTCGGGAATTTTATAATTTGGGATTTCCCGATCCGGATAATTTATTATTCGAAAATTTTCCAATCAGGGAATTTTATTATTCAGAAATTTTATTTTCTGTGAATTTTATTATTCGGGAATTTTTCAGTTCGAGAAATTTATTATTCGGAAATTTTGTTTTTCGGGAATAATTTCAATTCGGGAAATTTACTATACGGGAATTTCACATTGTCCAGAATGTTATTTTTCGGTATTTTTCATTTGTCTCCTTGTTTAATTAAAAAAAATAGTCATCAGAGATCAAAGGAGGTGATAAAAAAAAATTCTAAACTGTCGGGAATTTTATTGTTCGGGAATTTTCCAATTCGGGAATTTTATTTTGCAGGAATTTCATTATTCAGAAATTATATTTTTCGGGAATTTTATTATTCGGGAATTTTCCAATTCGGACATTTTATTTTTCGGGAATTTTCCAATTCGGGAGTTTTATTTTTCGATAATTTTATTAATCGGGAACTTTATGATTCGGAAATTTTATTATTCAGGAATTTTTCAATTCGGGAGTTTTACTTTTCGGGAATTTTATTATTCAGGAATTTAATTATTCGGTAATTTTATTATCTGGAAATTTTCAAATTTGGTAATATTATAAACTATCAGGAATTTTATTATTCGGGAATTTTAATATTCGAGAATTTTATTCTTCGGGAATTTTAATATTCGAGAATTGTATTATTCAGGAATTTTCGAATTTGGTAATATTATAAACTATCGGGAATTTTATTATTTGGCAATTTTCCAATTTGGAAGTTTTACTTTTCGGGAATTTAATTATTAAGGAATTTTATTATTCGGGAATTTTATTATTCGGTCATTTTATTATCCGGGATTTTTCAAATTTGGTAATATTATAAACTATCAGGAATTTTATTATTCGGAAATTTTAATATTCGAGAATTATATTATTCAGGAATTTTCAAATTTGGTAATATTATAAACTGTCGGGAATTTTATTCTTCGGGAATTTTCCAATTTGGGAATTTCCTTAATCGGGAACTTTATTATTAGGGAATTTTCCAATTCGGAAATTTTATTTTTCGGGAATTTTATTATTCGGGAATTTTCAAATTTGGTAATATTATAAAATATCGGGAATTTTATTATTCGGGAATTTTTCGATTCGGGAATTTTATAATTCGGGATTTCCCAATCCGGAAAATTTATTATTCGGGAATTTTACAATTCCGAAATTTTATGTTGCGGTAATTTTATTATTCGGGAAGTTTATTATTCGGGAATTTTATTATTCGGTAATTTTATTATTCGGGAATTTTCAAATTTGGTAATAATATAAACTATCGGGAATTTTATTATTCGGGAATTTTCCAATTCGGGAGTTTTATTTTTCGGGAATTTTATTATTCAGGAAGTTTATTATTCGGGAATTTTATTATTCGGTAATTTTATTTTCCGGGAATTTTCAAATTTGTTAATATTATAAACTATCAGGAATTTTATTATTCGGGAATTTTAATATTCGAGAATTGTATTATTCAGGAATTTTCAAATTAAGAAATTTTATTTTGCGGGAATTTTATTATTCGGGAAGTTTATTATTCGGGAATTTTATTATTCGGTAAATTTATTATGCGGGAATTTTATTATTCGGGAATTGTCCTATTTGGAAGTTTTATTTTTCGGGAATTTTATTAATAAGGAAGTTTATTATTCGGGAATTCTAATATTCGAGAATTGTATTATTCAGGAATTTTCAAATTTGGTAATATTATAAACTGTCGGGAATTTTATTCTTCGGGAATTTTCCAATTTGGGAATTTCCTTAATCGGAAACTTTATTATTAGGGAATTTTCCAATTCGGAAATTTTATTTTGTTGGGAATTTTATTATTCGGGAATTTTCAAATTTGGTAATATTATAAACTATCGGGAATTTTATTATTCGGGAATTCTCCGATTCGGGAATTTTATAATTCGGGATTTCCCAATCCGGAAAATTTATTATTCGGGAATTTTCCAATCCGGAAATTTTATTTTGCGGAAATTTTATTATTCGGGAAGTATATTATTCGGGAATTTTTCAATTCGGGAGTTTTACTTTTCGGGAATTTTATTATTCAGGAATTTTATTATTCGGTAATTTTATTATCTGGGAATTTTCAAATTTGGTAATATTATAAACTATCATGAATTTTATTATTCGGGAATTTTAATATTCGAGAATTGTATTATTCAGGAATTTTCGAATTCGGTAATATTATAAACTATCGGGAATTTTATTATTCGGGAATTTTCCAATTTGGGAATTTTATTTTTCGGGGATTTTATTATTAAGGAAGTTTATTATTCGGGAATTTAATTATTCGGTACTTTTATTATCTGGGAATTTTCAAATTTGGTAATATTATAAACTATCAGGAATTATATTATTCGGGAATTTTAATATTCGAGAATTTTATTATTCAGGAATTTTCAAATTTGGTAATATTATTAACTGTCGGGAATTTTATTCTTCGGGAATTTTCCAATTTGGGAATTTTATGTTTCGGGAATTTTATTATTAAGAAAGTTTATTATTCGGTAATTTTATTATCTGGGAATTTTCAAATTTGGTAATATTATAAACTATCAGGAATTTTATTATTCGGGAATTTTAATATTCGAGAATTTTATTATTCAGGATTTTTCAAATTTGGCAATATTATAAACTGTCGGGAATTTTATTCTTCGGGAATTTTCCAATTTGGGAATTTTATTATTCAGAAATTTTCAAATTTTTTCATATTATAAACTATCAGGAATTTTATTATTCAGGCATTTTTATATTCGAGAATTTTATTATTCAGGATTTTTCAAATTTGATTATATTATAAATTGTCGGGAATTTTATTCTTCTGGAATTTTCCGATTCGGAAATTTTTTTTTCAGAAATATTTATTATTCGAGAATTTTCCAAATCGGGAATTTTATTATTCGGGAATTTTTCAATTCGAGAATTTTACCATCGGGAAACCTTATTATTCGGAATTTTTCCAATTCGGGAAATTTATTATTCTGGAATTTTCTAATTCAGGAATTTTATTATTCTATAATATTATAAACTGTTCAGGAATTTTATCATCTGGGAATTTTTAAATTCGGGCATTTTATTATTCGAAAATTTTATTATTTCGGAATTGTGCAATGTCGGGAATGTTATTTTTCAGGATTTTTCATTTGTGTCATTGTTTAATTTTAAAAAATCTAGATTAGTATATCCTAATTAAAAAATCGTTCAATTTGTACAACTTCTTGGTGTGTTTAATGATGAATCAATAAATATTAATTAATTCAAAAGAATTTAGCAAATCCAGAGTCTCAATTAATATAATCGTCGGTGGAATCGCATTTCTAACCAAAGAGTCATCAGAGATCAAAGGAGGAGATTAAAAAAAAAAAAAAAAAAAAATCTAGACGGTAGATGGTAGATAAAATAATACCTTGGTCTCGAGAACGGTGTGAACGGCTTCGGCGACCCGTGCGAAATTTCCTTTCCCCAAAATCCTCAGCATGCGGTAGTTGCCCACGCTGCTCAGCACCTTTTTGTTGTTGCCACTGTTGCTGCCATTCACCCCTGATGTTGATCGCATCATCCTGATTTGCTGATTCCTCCCGGAAAAATCGATCGCCGAGCTTCCACTTCCCTAAACAAAAACTCACTCAAAAAACACTTATTTTCCCGCCGGGCAAGGGGAATTAAAATCCCGAATCCCAGTTTTTCAGGGGGAAAATAATCCACTAAATAAAGGATATTCTGACACGACAAAACTAGGTTTGGTTATCGTTATCGCTTCGCGAAAAGAAAAGACGATCGAGAGTCGAAAGTGGAAGATCAATTAGGAATCATATTGATTTAAATTTCGTTTTTGTAATAAATTCTTCGAATAATAATATTTCCGAATAATAAAATTCCCGAATTGGAAAATTGCAAAATAATAAACTTCCTGAACAGTTAATAGTATTAGCGAATTGTGAAATTCCCGAATAATACAATTCCGGAGAGTTTGTGATATCACTGAATTTCAAAGTTGGTGAATGACAAAATTCCCGACTAAATTGCCGAATTATACAATTCCCGAATTGGAAAATTACCGAATAATAAAATTTCCCAATAATAAAATTGCCGAAATATTAAACTCCCGAACTGGACAATTCCCGAATAATAAAATTCCTGAACAGTCTATAATATTAACAAATTGGAAAATTCCCGAAGAATAAAAATCCCGACAGTTTCTAATATTACCAAATTTGAAAATTCCCGAAAATTAAAATTAATGAATGGGAAAATTCCTGAATAATAAAATTCCCAAAAAATAATATTCCTGAACAGTTTATAATATTACCGAATTATAAAATTCAAGAATATGTAATCAAATTTCCGAAAAGTAAAATTTTAGAATTGGACAAGTTCAAAATACTAAGAATTAAAAATTCCCGAACAATAAAATTCCCGACAGTATCTAATATTACCAAATTGAAAAAATCCCGAATAATACATTTTTCGAATGATAAAATTGCCGAATAATAAAATTTCCGAGAAATGAAACTTGCGATTTGGAAAATGCCCAAATAATAAAATTCCCGAACAGTTTATCTTATTACCGAATTGGAAATTTGATGAAGAATAAAATTCCCGACAGTATCTAATATTACCAAATTGGAATAATTCCCGAATTATAAAATTCCCGAAAATGCATTTTTAGAATAATAAAATTCCATTTCTGAAAAATTAAACTCGCCAACTGGAAAATTCCCGAATAATAAAATTCCAGAACAGTTTTTAATATTACCAAATTGGAATAATCCCGAAGAATAAAAATCCCGACAGTTTCTAATATTATCAAATTTGACAATTGCCGAATAATAAAATTTTTGAATAATAAAATTACCGAATGGGTAAATTC
Source organism: Andricus grossulariae (assembly GCA_011634705.1). Lineage (NCBI taxonomy): Eukaryota > Metazoa > Arthropoda > Insecta > Hymenoptera > Cynipidae > Andricus > Andricus grossulariae. The sequence goes on from JAABKJ010007545.1 coordinate 121,030,105, forward strand.
CCGAATTATGAAATTCCCGAATAATAAAATTCCCGGATTGGAAGATTCCCAAACAAAAAAATTCCTGAACAGTTTATAATATTACCGAATTAGAACATTCCTGAAGAATAAAAATCCCGACAGTATCTAATATTACCAAATTGAAAAATTCCCGAACAATACATTGTCGAATAATAAAATTTCCGAGAAATGAAACTACCGATTTGGAAAATGCCCAAATAATAAAATTCCTGAACAGTTTATCTTATTACCGAATTGGAAATTTGATGAAGAATAAATTTCCCGACAGTATGTAATATTACCAAATTGGAAAATTCCCGAATTATAAAATTCCCGAAAATGCATTTTTAGAATAATAAAATTTCCGAAAAATTAAAGTCGCGAACTGGAAAATTCAAGAATAATAAAATTCCAGAACAGTTTATAATATTACCGAATTGTAAAAATCCCAACAGTTTCTAATATAATCAAATTTGACCATTCCCGAATAATAAAATTTTTGAATAATAAAATTACCGAATGGGTAAATTCCCGAATAATAAAATTCCTGGATTGAAAGATTCCCAAAAAATAAAATTACTGAACAGCTTATAATATTACCGAATTCGAACATTCCTGAAGAATAAAAATCCCGACAGTTTCTAATATTACCAAATTTGAAAATTCCCGAAAAATAAAATTCCCGAATTGAAAAATTCCCAAATAATAATATTCCTGAACGGTTTATAATATTACCTAATTATAAAATTCACGAATATGTAATCAAAATTCCGAAAAGTAAAATTTTAGAATTGGGCAATTTCAAAATAATAAGGATTAAAAATTCCCGAAGAATAAAATTCCCAACAATATCTAATATTACCAAATTGGAAAATTCACGAATAATACATTTTTCGAATAATAAAATTGGCAAATAATAAAATTTCCGAGAAATGAAACTCCCGATTTGGAAAATCCCCAAAGAATAAAATTCCTGAACAGATTATCTTATTATCGAATTGGAAATTTCATGAAGAATAAAATTCCCGACAGTATCTAATATTACCAAATTGGAAAATTCCCGAAATATAAAATTCCCGAAAATGCATTTTTAGAATAATAAAATTTCCGAAAAATTAAACTCGCGAACTGGAAAATTAAAAAATAATAAAATTCCAGAACAGTTTATAATATTACCAAATTGTAAAAATCCCGACAGGTTCTAATAATATCAAATTTGACAATTCCCGAATAATAAAATTTTTGAATAATAAAATTACTGAATGGGTAAATTCCCGAATTATAAAATTTCCGAATAATAAAATTCCCGAATTGAAAGATTTCCAAAAAATAAAATTCCTGAACAGTTTATAATATTAACAAATTGGAAAATTCCCGAAGAATGAAAATCCCGACAGTCTCTAATATTAACAAATTTGAAAATTCCCGAAAAATCAAATTACCAAATGGGAAAATTCCTGAATAATAAAATTCCCGAACTGAAAAATTCCCAAATAATAATATTCCTGAACAGTTTATAATATTACCGAATTATAAAATTCACGAATATGTAATCAAATTTCCGAAAAGTAAAATTTTAGAATTGGACAATTTCCAAATAATAAGAATTAAAAATTCCCGAACAATAAAATTCCCGTCAGTATCTAATATTACCAAATTGAAAAAATCCCGAATAATACATTTTTCGAATAATAAAATTTGCGAAATAATAAAATTTCCGAGAAATGAAACTTCCGATTTGGAAAATGGCCAGATAATAAAATTCCTGAACAGTTTATCTTATTACCGAATTGGAAATTTGATGAAGAATAAAATTCCCGACAGTATGTAATATTACAAAATTGGAGAATTCCCGAATTATAAAATTCCCGAAAATGCATTTTTAGAATAATCAAATTTCCGAAAAAACCCCTCCTGTATCAATGTATGTAAGGTAGGAATGCATGATGACGTCATCAAGAATGCCGGTAAGGTAGGAATGCATAATGACGTCATCATGACCCGCGGGAATATCCTGGAAGCTTAGCACGGACATGAACCACTTTTCTAGAAAAATTTAGCACGGACACAAACCACTACAGCTAGAATCTTCTTGATGTCGGTAAGGTAAGAATTTATAATTAGAACCGGCCCTATACATCTACTAATATTCATTTTTCAGTAACACAAAAAAATTGTTTCTCCTCTCCAAGGTGCGGGCGCAAGATAAAAAAATCAGACAATTTTTTCATAAATTGCGTTACGAGTTTTGAAAGCGAAAATACTCATAACTATGCCAAAAGAAAAATTTCTATCAAATCGGTGAAACATGAGTCGTCTAAAATCCTTTGAAAAACAACATATTTCATGCGTAGATTACTCTGTAACTTGAACGTTTTCAGCCTGCATAATTGGAAATTATTTCAGCCAAAAGTGAATATTCAAAGTTGGACTTGTAGTAAATAATTCGTATTTAAATATTCGCAGAGCTGTACAATAGTTCGTTCGGCTTGTTTAACAACTCTGAGTCAACTGACCCTTTCGCAGGGGTTGCGGGTACAAGCGTTTGAAAATTGCAACAGTATATATTGAAGATTGAATGTTGAAATACATTATTTCGCTTATTGACAAAAAATAATTCTGCTGGTTACTTGACCTGGTTGATGTACAGAACTAAAGCCCTGCCGTTGATAGCCTATACTGTGCGCGCGCAAGGAACACTAACATCCGTCTTGTCTCGGCCAATCAGAATCGCCGTGTGCATAGAAAATCTGATAAATACGAACCGGGTATATGGTTGACGAATCGCAATTTAACGCGGGTTTAATCATTGATGGAAAAATATTCATGATTTGTTAATAGCCCATTTAATCGCTGCTGGTGAAAGCGTCCCTAACAGTTTGTAGTCCGAAACAAACTTAAAGGGAATGTTGTTGAGGTTGGTTCATGGAGGTGTGAATTGGAAGGACCCAGCGTGAATGGCACGCGGGCATAAATATAATCGGTAAGGGGGAATGTATATATATATATATGCCACAACATGGCGGCTATGCATGCGCCTTTCAAGCTGAGTCCTTCTAATCCAGTGGTCGGCAAACTTTTTGCTCACTTTTCAGGTGTGGTCAGGCTCGTCCCGGAATAATTTTTTCTACTACTTTTGGGTCTGTTCATGAACCTCAGTGTGAGTGAGCTTACTCCAGCAAGGGTCTTTTGTCCACAGGCAGGTCAATGTAAGGAAATTTAAAAACTTTTAATTTTTCAACTAGCGATTTGAAAATTGCATAATCAGCATCTACGAATTTTTCCGATTCCAATGATATATTACTTGCCTAGAAAAGTTGAAAATTTGAAGGAGTTTAATATCAAGAAACTTTAGCTCAATATTCAATTTAATACTAAATACTTCTCAAATTTTCAACCTTTATAGACAAATTACATGTCGTTGGAATCGAAAAAATATGTAGAATCCAAATACATTACTTTTAAATCGCGGATTGCAGAATTAAGAAACTTTTAATTTCAAATTTTTCTCCAATTTTCCAACAAAGGACCCCTGAGGGAAGGGTTGGTCTGCCCAAGCTAGCAGGTACCTGACCAGAAAGTAGGTCGTTGGTCAGGCTGGTTAGGCTACCCTGACTTGGTCAAGAGCGTGCCGACCACTGTTCTAATCCATACGTCTATGGGTCGGTCAAGTTGAATATGAGTTTAACGTTTTCATACATTTCTTTTATTTGAGGCACGACGCAAGGCAATAAAAGTTTATGAAAACTTGTCAACTTTGCCTTATTACCATTATTACCACCTTCAGAATACAAAAGTTCTTTTTGATAGGTCATTTTGAATCTGCTTCTAGATCCGAATCATTAACACTACCCTCTGATTCAGGTAAATAATTTACTGGCAATACTACCATGTAGATTTTGAAAAAACCTTGACCACCATCAGCCATAACTTTAAGAACGTAATTACCAACTTTGCTTTTTCACAACAGCTTCCTATAGTTCCTCAGCATCAGTCCAAACAACAGGTCTTTTTCTTTTGCTTCCTTATTTTCAGTTTCAAATTCGAATATGCCATCTTTGTAAACATCTGGTAACTTTTTTTATTCTTGAGAAATATGCTTGTTATAATATGTAGGCACATACTGTTTACCGGCAGCACATCTCAGGAATTTTGTCATCTCATTGAATGGTGCACCGGTATTGATATGATAATTATCTAAACTTTCAGCAAAAAGACCATTTTTTGGTTTTCCTTCAACTTAAAATCGATTTTTGTCTTAGAACCAGAAGAACTCAAATTGAAATAATTTTCTCGTTGCTTATGCTATGACCGTTACTTTCGATTTGCGTACCAATTTACTGGAATTTTTTCTAAAATGTGCTTCTCATTTTGCGGAGCAAAATTACGAATTTGTATCGAATTTATTAATTCATTATTGATTTCTTTAGTACTTGGGATCTACATGATACTTGAAGTACAATGATGTCCATTAGATGCATAATCGTGGTTGGATACTTGACACATGTGACCTTTGTCTTTCTCGAATTTTAGTTGACCTTTAAATGTTCCTGTAAAACCTATGTAACAGTTACAGTCACTGTCTTTGGCCCTGATTCCAGTCTCTTGTTACTGACTGCCCTGCTCAAATGCCTAATAGGATCCGATAGAAACCAGATACGACCCAGATAAAAACATGATAAGTCTTGTACACGGGCCTATCCAGGCTCTATACAGATACTTATTTTTAATCCGGCAATTGTATGTTTATCCGCGTCCATCCGGGACCAATTTGCAACACGGAAAAAGAAACTCATCTTCTCGAAAGCGTATATCCGGGTTTATTGTGGACCTATCTGGGAGCTTTTCATTGAAAAAAGAAACAAGGCCTACCGTGTATATTTACCCGGGACCAATCTGGAACACCGAAACCAAAATGCGTTACATCTAAGTCCATAAGAAGCGTCTATCCAGCTTTATCCGACACCTATCTGTGCATTTACCTTCGAAAAAACAAACAACTCCTACCACGCATGTTTAGTATGGTCTATCCGGGAACAATTTGGAAAACGGAAAAAGAAATTAATTTCCTCAAGGTTCAAAAGAAGCTTCTATTCGGGCTTATCCGGGATCTATTTGAGAGTTTACCGTTGAAAAAAGAAACAATTCCTACAGCATATGTTTATATAGGTCTATCCGGTACCTATTTGGGATAAAATAATATTCATTCATTCCCTTTAAGTTTAAAAGAAGCATCTATCCAGGTTTATTCGGGACCCATCTGGGAGTTTACCATCGAAGAAAGAAGCAAGTCCTACCGTGTATGTTTATCCGGGACCAATTTGGAAGACCGAAACAGAAATTCATTACCCCTAAGTTCAAGAGAAGCGTCTATCCGGCACCTATCTGTGCGTTTACCTACGCGTACATTAAATACTCATATCCATGTACGAATACGGATGTAAATCACCCTATGACGGAGATAGTGCATAAAAGCCGTATCATAAGTTTTGATCCGAGCAAAAGAAAGGAAAAATTATTTTGGGTGACATGTGGCCAGTCACGTTGCTAAGCAAGAACTGGGAGCATAGCAGGAAAGAGCTAGGGTGACCAGGCGTCTGATTTATCAGGACATTTTCTGATTTTGTATCGCTATACTATACATACCCGAAAACCAAAATTAGCCAATTTTATTGCGCCGGTCCAAATTTTGTTTACAATTTCTGACTGTTCAATTCAATTTCAGAAACTGGACATTTGTGGAATTTTACTAATATTTAAAAAGAAAGAAAAACATAAAAAAATCAACAATTTTGATAAAAACAAAAAATACAATCTTGTTGGTTGAAAATTCAACTTTTGTTCTAAATGCTTTTCTTTGGGTTGAAAAGTCAACTATTTAGTCGAATAGTAACTTTTTTGTTGGAAATTCAACTTTTTTGTAGAAAGTTCGTCCTTTTGGTATGAAAACTTATGTATTTTGTGGAAGTTTCGTCTTTTTTGGTAGAAAATTAATCTCTATGGTTAAGAATTCATCTTGTTGGTCGAAAATTCGACCATTTGGTTCAAAATTATTATTTTTTATTAAAGATTCATCATCATAGTTAAAAATTCATTTCTTGGCTTAGAAATGTAAATACATTAAACTTCCGTTTACTTTAAGGTCCTTGAAGCGCGGGTGATTTGAAATCAATAATAAATACTATCAATAATAATACAAATAAATGCACTCGACATTCCTAGAACTGCTAGCTCACGCAGTTTCTCAGCTCGTAGGGCGAGAGACGGTTGCGACTCTCGCCTCGGAAGGGCCGAGTGCGCCAGTACTCTGTCGAGTGCATATATTGCGCAATATTATGGAAACGGTTCGGGCGAATGGATATCCGGCTTATTGCGCATTTGAAAAAGTCGCATCAGTTATTCTTTGTTGCCGTTAGTTGTTGTGTTGGCATACGACCATTTTCCAACTAAAAATCAATATTATAAAATCAAAAAACGACGAAAATATTTCGCGGAATAGTGAGTTTTGTGGCATGATGTCAATAGGTGGAAATGTCAGCCGTCAGGGAGGTTAGTGAAGGGTACTGCAACCGCATACGACTTTTTGGAGAAAGTCTCCGAAACGTAAAGGTACGTTATAAAGATCTCGATAGTAATATTTTTCAAGTGTTTTAAGTGTTTAGCGAAATACAATCAACTATACGAAATTTAAGGTGAGAGTACCAATGCCGTCGTGAAAAAATACTCAATTTAAGCCAACGAGGGCGCTCTTCGGGCTTCTTTTTTTTTATTGGTCATCCACTGAAGCGGAGGTGAGTGTACAGGGATGGTAGTGGGAGATGACGAAACTGCGCAATTTAAAATAAGAGCGTGTAGGGGGTTTAAATTAAGTCAACTTTAAAATAAGCGGTCCTTGAAATAGACGGAAGTTTACTGAATTTTGTTGAAAATTATTTTGTTTGAAGATTAGATTCTTTGGCTGAAAATTTAACCTGAAAGAAAAATTTATAATGGTCAGGGAAAATGAAAAATTGGTCAGGGTTGATTCAGACTTTTAAAACTATGTTATAAATAACAAAAACGAAGCCAAGTATGTTTCCCCCCAATAATTACGTTTTTACTGCAGATAGAAATGCAGGTTCTTGCCCGTCACTTTTGTGTGTCGTTTGGCCTGTCATTTTGATGACATTTTTCTGTGGCTGCGAAAATCTATAGGGAAAAAATGACTGGCCTGTCATATATTTTCGTAAGGGTTTATCTGTTATATATATATATATATATATATAATTAAAAACTAAAGGTTAACAACCACCGCAGGGTCCCATTGGGAGTAACTGTCATCTAAAAAATGACATCGGCTCCCAGTAGGACCGCGGTAAATCCCATTCATGGCCACGTCTCACAACCGCGAGATGAGTGGTATATATATATATATATATATATTACATATATATACCAGAGGGGAGGAAAAAGGGAAATTTACGTACGCTGGTATAGGGGACACCGTAATAGACTACATTCTGGAAGTAAGAATATCGGGTTAAGGAAATTGAAAATGGGCAGATGGGTGAAGAAGAAGTTGAGAGAATTTCAAGAAAAAATAGAGAACGAGGAGTTAGGGAGTATGGAAGAGGAAGGAGTAGACACGCTGCTAGAAAAACTGAAAGAAGCGATTGATAAGGTGAGGAAAGAGATGAGACCGAGAGAAGGAGGCAAGGGGGTTAGGAGACGTTGGTGGGACAATGAATTACCCTTGAAAGTAAATATACGATAAAGGAGAATGAAGAAAAATAGAGGAAAGAGAAAATGGAAACTCAACAAGAGAAGAAAAAGCATGAAAGAATGATAAGGGAGAAAAGACAGAAGGAGCAAGAAAGCTACATGGAAGAGGTAGAGAAAGCGGTAAAGGAAGGGTGAGTGGGAAGTGATAAACAGGGAAAGAGGAGGAACGAAAGACGTAAATGAAGAAATCACGATAAAAGTGTGAACGAAGTATTTCAAGGATCTACTAGAGGATGTGAAAAATAGGGTAAAGGAAGAAGGAAGAAAAACAGTAGCTCCAATGAAACAAGGCCAGAGGAGAGGATGTCATGCAAAATGAAACACTGAAATACGGAAGATTAGAGATGAAACAAAGGATGTGGAGGATTTGCAACAAGGTGTGGAGAGGAAAAGGGTGGACGGAGGAATGAAAGACAGGCCTAGTAATACCGTTGATTAAAAAACGAGAGGGCAAACAATTGGAGGAATAGAGAGGTATTAGACTCATGTCGGTGGGATATAAAATGTACTCGAAAGTGCTTAGAAGGAGGTTGGAAAGACAGGTGGAAGAGAAGGGATGCCGTACAACCAATCTGGGTTTGAGAAAGAGATAAGGATCACAGATAACATCTACGTGCTCAACTTTTTAGTCAATAGGAATCTAGGGCGGAAGAAAGGGAAATTAGTCGCACTCTTTGTGGATTTTAGGGCAGTATTTGACTTAGTTAAAAGGAAGGTGTTATGGACAGCCATGAAAGAGAAAAGACAAAGGTTTAATAGAGGATAAAAGAAATATTTGTGTAAACTAAGATAAGGGTCAAGATAGGAGAAAAGAAAGGATTGGAATTATGAACAGGGAGGGGGCTCAAGCAAGGGTGCGCGTTGAGCTCACTACTATTAGTGTTCTTCTGGCAGATTTAGAGGAGAAGATGGGAGGAGAGGGAAAGGGAGGATAACATTAGGAACAGGCAAAACGTATTCACTAGCAAATGCAGATGACGTGGTGCTAGCAGGAAATGATGGAAGAGGGATGAATCTCATGATCAAATCATTCGAAGAGTATGTGAGAGTGTTACCTGGGATTTTGGTTCGAAACGAGAAGGTTCGAGGACGACTGGAGTATGAGAGTGGGGATGTTCGATGTGTTAGTATCGTCAGTGTTAAGTTATTGAGTGAAAATTTGGGGATGGAAAGAGCATAAGAGAGTGGAAAGTCTGCATGAGAGATTTTTGAGATGGGTCATGGAAGTGAGTTGGAGCTGTCCAGGTAATATGCTGAGGAAAGAAATAGGAAAAGAGAAAATGATTGTCAGGCATTTGAAAAGAGTCTGGAAACTCAAAGAGAAACTAAGGTGGGAAAAGGGAAGCAGAATCGCACAAGCGCATGTCCGCGAGGTTGTTGATAAAAAGAGAAGGGATAACATTAGACGTTCGAAATCGGAGGAGAAGAGATATGAAACAAGGTTTGAATGTGGTATGAAAGTGAGAGGTAGAGAGTGGCAGGGAATAGAGTAAGAGATAACGGAAAGGCAAGAAGAAGAAAGACGGGAAAAAATCGCGGATTCAAGCTACAACAGCTGGTATCGAATGGTTAAGATGCAGGAGGAACCAGAGTACCTGGTTAAGATTAAAAAGGAGAGCCGATGGAATAGAGTGGTGAGATTCAGGATGGGACTAGGTGTAAGAGCATGCAGCTATTGGATGAATCAAGAAGGAATCTGTGTATAGTTTGTATCTTTGACTAGGAAACATGGTTGCATGTTTAGAGAGGTTACAGGTGACAAAGGGGGAGGGGTTAGTATGAAAGAGAGAGTGAAGTGGATTTGAATGGAAATGGTCAGGGGGAAGAATGGATGGAGAAGCTGGAAAATCTGAGAGAGATAGAGAGATTCTTCTGGAGTAGAATTAGAAAGTAGTGTTGCGGAATAGAATCCAATTTTGAGATTAATAATGATAAAGGGAAACTGAAGCCCAGGGCAAAGTCACAAGTGCTTACAAGGAAGAATAGTCATTAAGACGATATGTACGAAATAGATGGTAAGATAGTATATAAGGCTTGTTTAGAAGAATACATGTAATGTTCATGTAGAGACTCTCAAACCCGAGAAAGGAAGAGATTATGAACAGAATAAAGAAGAATGTAAGTGGGGAGTTCAGTATATTAATTTAATCAGACATCACAGAAGTATTTGCCGTGTGTGCCTACAGCTTTCCCATAGCGAGGAGGTCTTCACTTCAATATATACCCTCGAATAGAATAGACTCAATAAAAAATATATCAAATAAATTATAAGGATTCATTTCGATTATCAAAATGTTTACGGACAAGTCTTTCGGCAGATTAGAATACTTGGGTGGACGTGACCCTGCATAAAGAGGGATAAACTTTACACAATTATGTGCAACGGATGTTACAGCTAGTTTTTGCGTTTAAGTTTATCAAATATATTGTGCTGGAGCGCGTTTTCTTCTGCCTTATGTTCATGAGTTACAAATTTATTATTTTTCATATGTAAACTAAACCACTTAGACCGCAATATGGAGTGACAAGCTTGTGGGAACGTAGGCAATCTTTTTCGGGTTATCCCAGGCTCCCCAAGCTGCAATGTATTTGCCAGCCTTAAAATTTTTCTATGAGTTTCGTAGAAAAAAGGGCCGATGGACGGTGAGAGAGAGGAAGAGAGATACACTACACATGTGTACTTACTTATATTCGCGTGTTGTTTTAGTCCGATGTTTGCCAGTATGATATTTTGAAATACTCATATTTGAAAGTACAAAGAGTTTCCTAACGAAAGTAAATGAAAACCGTCTGAAGTAATTAGCTTGTACGTTTATATATTTGCAGGTAAGTAATTTGCTCGTTAGAATTATGTATATATCGTACATGCTGTGGTCACTAATATAGGCGACCGCGAAGACACATTCTGATCCTGTTTCGCGGGCTCGTTACATGGCTCTGTAGGTGTTTCCCCACTACACGTCGCCCAGTGGCCATAGTTTGATCTATCTCTTTTACTCTTTCATTATTTGCTGAACGGTGTCAACCTTATTATTTACTAGGCATTGACTATGAAGCAGTGTTCGTGGGCCGGTACACTCATTATTAAATATACAAAATTAACGAACGTTATAGCCCACGAATAAAGTGTATGTTTTCTTACAACGTACGCACCGGCCTTCGAACACTTCGTAAAAATATGATTACAAGTTTCAAATAAAAACTGCTTTCAAGCATAGTTCCATCATGTTTTGCTTTTCCTTAAAACACACTTTTATGGAAAACAAATGAAAAAACGAACAGAAATTCATAAATAATTTTTCAGTAATTACTTGTGTATTTCTATTTGTTTTTTAATGGTTGTTTCTATTTATCTAGTTTTTTAATTACGTTATATAGAAATCATCTGGATATAAACTTAAGCATCTATTATTCTATCTTAAATAACTGCAGGCTCATCTGATGGCGCCACCAACGAACATGTGTCTGCACTTTTAAAGCATTGAGTAACCACAGCCTGATATCGGATGACTGCTAACTGAACTCATTTGCGAATTGAAACTAAATATATCGTCAAATAAGTTAAAATAAGTATTAAATTTTGAAGTTTATGGCTATGTAATATCTTAAGGTTGGGGAATTAATAAATCACAAAAAATAAACATGTCAGAATACTATTTGTCTGTTTTTTGAATTACAAATTTTTTAGGTTGCTTTGTATTTACAATTAGGGGTCTGCTCTAGATATTTACAAAAAAAATTGCGATCGTTATAAATGTAAAGACAAAATTACATCAGTATCTCATGCAATGTGTTTAAAAGTCAATAATTTTATTCGAATTAGAAAAAAGTAAAATATTAATTTCATAATTAAATTTAAAAAATGAAATTTAGTTGATGAAAGTTACAATTTCGTTAATAAAAATTGAGATACAAAATTTGAACAATTGTTCTAATTATTAGTTTTGAGGCAAAATAAAATAATGAATCCTAATATTTTAATGAAAATGAATTTTAAATTTCAGGGTACAGCAGTTTTGTTGAAAGTTCAATGGTTTCATTCGAAATTGAACTATTTTGTTTCTTTTGGGGGGGGGGTGTACTTTTTGGTTTTCCTTCGTCTTCTGCTATGTTTATTTTTATAGAATATTACAATTTTCACCAATCAAATATAACTTTCCCATTTGCTCGATCTTTTGCGCAATTAGTTTTAAAATTATTTTCCCGAATACGAACAATATAATACGTTTTCATAAGAAAGTATTAGCCGCGAAATCAAAAGTGATACCCATAAATTAAGAAGAATTTTGATACTCGTGTCCGATAATATACAACATTTAATGACTTTGACAGCTTTTTTAGAGGTTTATGGAATCTACGAAAATTTGTGGAAATGCTCGAAAAATTATGATATGTTCGGGAATTTTTGGAAGTTCATGAAGCTTTGTCGAAAAGTTATGAACAGTTATGTAATTCATATAAATTTCTAGAAATGCTTGGAAATTGTGAGATGAATAAGATTGTGGGAATTTATGAAAAATTACGAGAACTTGTGAAATTTTAAAACCTATAAAATTTATAGAAACATATCTAATTTGAGCTTATTTTCGAAAACTTTAGAATGATATACACATTTTCTCAACTATTTATAATCTGCTGAAGGCAGGTGCCCTTCTCAGTAAACAATACAAAACCAACCGTGACTCATTCGGGTCTCGTTCTGTCCCTACACTACCCCTTCTTTGACTGGAGTTAGATTGGACTGACATTATAACTAGACTCTGGACCTTACGAAAACTAGCTAATTAATTTGTACATGATTTCGACTCGCAAAATACAGTTTTTGCATGAATTTGGTAGTTGGGTGTACACTTTACGCAATGAATAATTAAAACAATAGAGTAGCCTCGGAATCGATTGAAACTTTGGTTGACGAAAGGCATTCATCCGGTGAAGGTAAAGGTAAAGTTTCAGGCGCTGAATAAAGACTGTCTGTTTAGAACGCTGGAGGGGTGAATGACCTTAAGGGAAGAGAATTGCGAGAAACTACGTGGGTGAGGAAGCTAGATATTTGAGGTGTACCTGACACAAAGGAAAAGGGGATGCGGCATTAGACAGATATGAAATGAGGAGCTAAAGAACGGACTTGAAATATGGTCAGGAGTAGATAATGAATCACCTGGTAGTCAAGGGGTCGGTCTGATTACGGGTGAGAAAGCGACACAGCATTTCAGGAAGCATGCACTCTTATCTCTCAGATCGTTGTGAGTTAAAATAAAAGTGTGAATCTGAAGATTATTTACGAGTATCATAGCGTGCTACGCTCCAGTTGATAATGAAAGGAGGGTAGTAAAAGACGCCTTCTGGGACACTTCAAATGATACTATAGGTACTTGCGATCATGGGGGAAGAATCATTCTGCTAGGAGATATGAATGGATGGGTTGGTGTCAAGCGTCAGGGTACGGAAAGGGCGATAGGTAGTTTTGAGGATCCAAAAAGATGACAAGAAAGACAGATTAGCTAGATTATGCTTAGAAAAGAACTTGTTTATTACAAATACTTCATTTAGGCGTAAAATGATCTACATGTACACCTTATGCAGAGGAGGTAGCCTCAGTATAATTGACTTTGTTGTTGCGGATGAAAGACTGAGAGAGCTAGTAAAAGATACAAGGATTATGAGGGGTTCTAAATGTATAACTGATCATTACCTTCTAGTCTGAAAAATGAACTCAGGCCAAGGATTGAGAAGAAAGAGAACCAAAAAGACAAAACGAACGCGAATCAAAATTGACAATTCACAGAACCCGGAAGTGAAAATAGATTTTTGGAACAAGATATGCAAACGTCGTCTACGAAGAGAAGCAAGCGTATCTAAGAAAGTTGAGCATTACAGGCCTTAGCAATGAGGAGAGAAGAAGACATGAAAATGATTACAGAGACAGAAACAGATAAGTGAAAGTACTAGTTACAGAATGTAAAGATAAACCAGGACAGAAGAAAATGCAAATCGATTTTAAAGGTAACTAGAAACTGTTTCTAAAATTTGCGTTGATCAATATGAAAGGAAGTAGCAGTAAAGAGTTAGTCAGCATGAGAAATACAAAGGGCGAAATGGTATATCATACAGACGGAATACTAGACGCATTGAGGGAATCTTTCAAGAAATTATTGGGGGTGAAGCTATATGGCAGGACAACTTCCAGGAAAACCCAGTTGAGAACATTTGTGCCTCTGAGGTTAGGGATATAATTAAGAACTTCAAAAATGGTGAGGCTGCTGGTGTAGACAGTATTAATGCTGAAATGCTTGAATACGGTGGCGACTATATACCTCGCAGGTTGTGCGAGTTTATAAATTTACGTGCCGAATTGAGAAAAGTTGCAGATAACAGGAAAAAGGCAATTAACGTCCCAATATACAAAAGAAAAGGAGATAAATGCAACTGCAATAATTACAGAGGTATTAACTTATTAAGTACCGTAGGCAAAATGTATTTAAAAATACTAATTCGTAGGTTAATAGAAACAACAGAAAAAAGATGTGGGAAGTCCAAAATGTATTTATGCCAGGAGGATCATGTAAGTATCAGATACTTAGCTTATGACGTTGGGAAGTCCTGGAAGAGTACAGAGTCAATGGACGGCTCCTATACAAATAATAAAAACAATATATGCAGTTAGCGAAGCGAGTGCAAAGGTAAATGGGATACTGAGTGAATGGTTTAATATTATGAAAGGTGTTAGGCAAGGATGCGTTATGTCCTTATTGCTATTTATTATATTCATGGACAAGTTTCTACGAATGGCCCTCCTCGACAAATAAGTTGTGGATCTTGGGACAGTAAGGGTGCGTTGGTTAGCGTTAGCAGATAATAAGGTTATTATGGCTAAGTCAATTGAAGTCTTGCAAATAATGTCGAAGAAACTGAATACAATACCACCCCCCCCCCTTAATCACTATTCCGCCTAGGACAATTCCCTCCAACAGCGAGGGAGTCACGTTCGCCCCAAAAGGGGGTTCTCCAGGTCTTGCAGTCAGCCACGTTGCTTTCGGCTAACTCCCAAATACAAGGAATTATGAGGTTACGTCACCAGTATCGCGCAGTGCTACCCACAATTGGCCTCTCTCGGTTGGAGCCCATGGTTCAGTTAGGAGTGGCAATAGGACCGAACCGAGGCGACGTGGACGACCAGGCAATGGCCCCGGAAAAAACGCGCGAACAATGATTTAAATGGTCAGAACAACTCAGAAGGGACATCCTTACCTGTTGGCACAGAAGCTCACCGGCTCGAAGAGGATTCTTGCAAAGGTTACATGACCGTTGGGTCAATATGCACCGGGAATAGGCTAATAAAACGCCTTAGTATTAAGGAGATCAGGAATCCTTTTTGCTCGAAAACTATTTTGAAGCTCTTTATTCAGCAAGAAGACGAGCAACATTCTCCAGCGAACATACCACCCGTTCCAGCAAAACCACCTTTACAGATAACCGATAATGCCAACATGAGAAGGAGGAGATCTATCCACCAAAAAGTGTTTCTCAGGATGGAATCTGAAGTGTGCAGTTTACGAGAAGGCGGTCTCCCTGCTTAGCGACAATAGAAGTAATGTGACTTCAGTACGCCTGAGTAAGACTTGCGAGTGTATTGCACAGCTTCAGTCTAAAATTATAACGGCGAAATGGCATGCATCAAATGTTTAGTGTGCGATTAACTACATAACATCAAATAAAAAATCTGAACTGCTGACCACCAAGGAGCACTACCTATCAGCTAGATGAAGAAGGTTCAGATATATCACTCTTTCGTAACGTTTGCCGAAGGCAAAGGTTCATCTCTACGCACCAACATCTAGCTCGTATGTTTACTGCTTTCTTAAACGGAGAACAAACCATCCCACAGTGTTTAACGGAAGATCGCACGGTATTGATCCCTAAGACCGGATTTTTGTCAAGTCAAAAGAACTACAAACCCATAGCTTGTTTAAACACCAGCTAAAAGCTATTCACTGGCATACTCGAAAAGAGGATATTAACATATATCGAGCCGATATGGAGTGCAATAGTTGAAAAACGTGAATGCAAGAGAGGGCTGGCAGGTAGCAGGAAGAACCTGTTCATAGACGGGTGTCTATTAATCTCGATCAGGTATCGACGCAATCTGTCCATGGCTTGGATTGACTGCCGTGAGGCATTCGATAACACCAACCATGAGCTACTTAAAAAGCTTCTTGAGTACCTGGAGATTGAAACGACAGTCTGCGCTTAACGATCCAAGCAACAGCACGTTTGGCTTTTGTCTCCTAAAATTCTCAGGGGTTTCTAAGAATTTTGTTCTCCAGGTTGAAGGGTCGCGATCGTAAATAAGGTAACGAGCTATCAATATGTACTGAGGATAGCTACTAGATTCTCTAATTTAAAAAGAACATAATAAACTTTTATCCACTTACCCCTCATCTGACCTATCACAAGCAAAATTTATTACACTGTAAAAATAAATCAATTGAATTTTACATCGCTGGACGATGTAAATAAAAGGACCCTTGTGTGTCAGAGTAAGTTTACGAAATTTGGTAAAAATCCACCTAGCGATTAATTTTGCAATTGCAGCTGTTGTGGTATTCCAATTCAATCGGTAATTTTACACACGAAAAATTAAAATTCAATCGGTGAAAAAATTGAATGAAATAAAAATTATTTGGTGATAGGATCCGAACCCTCAAAGCTTGAACTTAGCACAATTTCATGGAGATTGAAAACACACAAGCCGGACACGTTACCACCTACCTAAAATACATAAGATACTATGGCTATTTATTTGCAGTTGATATATTCTGTAACAAAAATATAAAATATACATTTTAAATAGCCGAATTTTTTCGTTCCAATCGCAGCCAATGTAAAAGACAAAATAGGAATAGCTAGAATTTGATCTATTTTTGTGTGAAAGCTGTCAACAAAGTTCAACATAGTTTACAATTTCTTCGTATTAACCATCAAAATGCTCCAAAATTAGAGGACTAACACATCGATGAACAACGAAAACGAGAGACACTTGTGTATTCAAATATTATTTGATTAATTATTCTAAATTTGCAATTAATTATAAATCCAAAATGTTAGTTTCTGTCAGGGTAAAATTAAAAAGCTTGATGTAATTTTCAATCTCAGGAATGCGATTTTACCGACCCATGGTATTTTTACACGCTATGACTGAATTTTCCTTTCTGAACGTAAATTTCGTACGAGTGAATGTGTAATTTTGTTTGTACCTAGTGTGCAATATTACACTGGTGTTCGAGGGTCCTTTTATTTACATCGCTAAAGGTTGTAATTTCACACACTTTTTTAAAATCACACAATGAGCTGTGTGAAATTTACCCTGATGCAATATGTAATTTTCCGAAACTTTGTAATTTTACACAAATCTTTTTTTACAGTGTATACTGCGTCCCAACACCAGCCACTGCGAAATGGGCGTCTCCTACTTTAAATATGATGTGAATATGCGGGCCAAATGTTGGTGTGTAGAAGTAAACTTCTTTCATCAGAAGTTCTTAATACAATCTGGTCCAACAGCAGAAAAGTTCTTCAAGCCTCTAAGTGCTTTTTTCACTTCTTCGACAGTGATTGATGGACATTCCTCCTCAGATGTTATGAGGTTGTCGCAAAACCCCTTGAAGCGGATTATATTATCACTATCTTCTTTCAAATCCAGTATTTTTGGGATCTTGTATACCTCTCTCCAAAAAATCTCTAACTCGTTGGGCTTGGGTGGATTCTTGACAGAAACAGGGTGATCACTGAAGAGGCGAGATGGGTCCGAGAGAAACTTTTGATTCTTCCTGATCCATCTCTTCCTCTTCTTTATTATTCTCCTTGCATCACTTAACAGCTGTATTTTGTCAACAATATGCTGCTTGATTATCAGCAGCTTTGACTTGTTAAGTGTGTGATTCAAGATCCTCAGTTCTTCGACGAAATTTCAAACCTTTTCCGTGAACGGTCTACCAGATGTTATGTAGTCAATCACACATTGAACACGGGACGCATTCTTTCTTGACCATTCAATATTCTTGTTCACTTGATTCAAGCGTCATCCATTTCAGCCAGATCTTGGGGCTTAGAAGGAACTTTCATGATAATGTTCCTTCTTGTCCTGAAATCGCGATCGTCTCTCAGAAGGTGCCTGCTCTCCGCAGTTGGTCTTAATGTCGCTTTCTCATCTTTGGCTGCAGCTTGATTTAGCAGCGGTTAGGGAAGCGCTCCGCGTACATATCCATTTTTCCAGAGGTAGGCACGTTGATTTCGCAATGATTGAATCGAAAGGTGCTGAAGCTCCTTGAGTTGATTCGTCCACTCAATGTGGGCGTTTCGCCGGTTCTTCGTCGTGTTTCGATATAAATTATTTTCAGCACCCCAAACTCTAGGTAGATCGGCATCGTTTGCCGACCCATTGTCGGGTGCTCTACGCGTTCGATCGTTTTGAACCGCATCTACAACTTTTTTATGTTTTCGTGGTGCCATTGTTGTTCCCACGAGCAGCTAGGGAAAGGGTTGGTCCATCCTTGTAGAGCCCCGCGTGCACTTTACCTTTATACACCTGTTTGGTCAGTCGTTCATCTTTCATTCTTTCAAGGTGTCCGAACCACCTTAACTGATTTATTTCTCATATATCAACTAGTGTCTCCCCTGTATCATTCCGAGGATCCATGATCCTTCTGCTATACGTCCGCGCTCTAATTTTCGACGGCCGATCTTGCACTCATCAATTTTTCCTACCATTTCGCCGACACATCCGATACAACCTTCCTCTTCGAATTGACTGTCAGGAGCACTCATGCTGATCTCTCTACAAAAAGAGAAGCGGTAATAGTAAGAAATGAGCATAGAGGCCGCTGCAGAAGTGTGGAACTTCTCAAAACACGTATTTTCCGCAACGGTATTAGTGTGACAATACTTTCCTGTCTTATATCATAAGAACTGGCCGCAAGTCATTTTAGATTCCACAAGAGTCATCTTTTTCTTGTGTTTTGAGCAGAATCGTTCAGTTGAAATCAGTTAGTTTTGTCGCAACCATTGAAACGTTTTTCTCCATTCTGGAGGATCATACTCAGACTGAAAATATTAAATTTTTTATTCATCTTGATGAGAACTCGGGAAAAGGAAGCCTAAAATATAATAACTGCACGTGAAAAACACACGCCCGTAAGTACTATGAGCGCGGACGGTGAAAAAAGACCTGACGCTTATTGCATCGAAATCTGTTACATTTTATCAGATGTATCACTAGTTTTCGCGGAAACTATCAATCGTGAAAAAAATGAATGCAACAAAGAATTTGTGTCTCGATAAGATCTACAACTTTGGTATGAAAAATTTTGCGAAATTTCGCGTATTGGCTGAGATCAACGCAAAATACCATGACTTTTATGGGTTTTTTTCCTGAAAATCGATGTATCACTAATTTGCTCGTAAACTATTTGTTATTAGCGCGTCAAAATACATAGGCATACAGAGGTTTAGGGAAATCGGAGAATTCACCTATTCGAAGTCTGTTGTGAACCTATTTACCATTAAGCTAAGATATGATTGTGTAACTTGAAATTATTAAGACACTTTTTTGAGACTATTGAGAACAGATTTAAAAAAAATTGAGTAACCTTTAATTTTCATGAAGAAAACCCAAAGCTGCAATACAAAAATTGAATCTCGGTTGGGCCGGTCATTGTACACCTTATTTGCTACGGTCCCAAGCTTTCTGAAGGTATTGTGTACAGTTTACACAAAGGGCGTCGCTCGTAAAAGGATAACTTACTGACAATTACTTAAATTTCAGAGTAATAGTAAGTTAATAAGTCTATAGCTGCTCTCTGGGTCGAACCTGTGGCTGCTGTTAGGACTTCTCTACTTTAAATGGTACATTAACAGAAAACTTTTGAGCCTTTCAGCAAGTACTACGAATAAGTTCTTTTAAGATAAATGTACACGTATACATTTATTTGCTCGCAAGAACGATTTGGTGAAGGGGCCCGTTGAAATTTCTAAAATATGATTTTTGCACCACCCTAATGGAGCCACATCCTCTCAAGTCACTATTGTTATTATTATTATTATTGCAAATGGGCAGGGTCATCAACGTCCCATAGCACTGAGGTTATCTTATGTAACCTATTCTACTGTACACTTGAATCTAATCCTCTCTGATCAGGCAGGCTTCCTCCATATAGGCGTTTATTACCACATAGGGGATGTTTGAAAAATCATCTGGGTCACAAAAATCATTTCCAAAATGCTTCACTCTAAGGCTTACAAGCAAATCACAGTCGTAGAGGATATGATGCGCTGCCTCCTCACGGAAGCCGCACTTTTCAAAATCGAGGATCGCTGTCGATCTTCATGTTAGTCAGATGCTTTTTTAAACAGCAATGACCCGTGAGAATTTCAATCAATATTTTCACCTGTTTTCTTTCCATGCTTAAGAGTTTTTTTCAGACTTTCCTAAACATAGTTCTATGATAAACTTTTTAGAGCGTATCATACTTTCAGTCATGTTCCAATACCTCGCGTGTTCCTCCAGGAGCCACTTTTAAATTGCATACTTAGACGAAGCGTATGAAGCTCCGCAGTATGTTTCAGGTCCTTGACGGCTTTTGTAGCTCCGATTTTCGCCAGCATAATTGCTTACTCGTTACCTTCAATGTTCTCATGTCCAGGAACGAAGATAAAGTTAACCCAGTTTTTCCCGGACCCTACGAGAAGCTCTTTTAGACAACTCCAGACAAGTCTGGATGTAAATTTTCCAATTGGAGAGCTTCCAAAGCAGCTTGACTATCGAAGCATAAGTAAATGTGGTGCTTAGCAAACTCACGTTTACGAATCTCCTCTAGGCAGGTCTTAATAACCGCGATTTCAGTTTGGAATACGGTAAGAAATTTTCCCAGTGCGATTGTTATCTCCGCACTAGGTTTCATCCCAAATACTCCATCTGCAGAACCGTCTGTATACAAGACGAGTTCTCCCGTTGTAAATAAGTTACTTCTTCTCTGCTCATCATGCCAGTTCTCCCTTTTTGGGGAGATCATCTTGAAGGGCTTCATGGACGTGTATTCGTTCAGCATGTTATCCGAGTATATGCAAATGATTTCATCCTTCGACAATAAGCTCTTTATCAAATCATGCAGATCAAGGGAAACGGCATTTCTACGACCTTCTCTCAGGGAAAATCTGTATGCCTGCGCTGTGGCCCCCTGCTTAGTAAGAAGGTGCAGCGGTGATATACATAAGATGGACTCCAATGCCGCTATTGGGATTGTTCTCATTGATCTAGTAATTGCCAGACAAAAGACCCTTTGTAAGCTCTTCAGCTGTTTCCTGGAACTAACCAAACTAGTTCTCGACACCCAGATCAATGAGGCATAAGTTATAATTGCTTTAATGGTTACAGAATACAACCAATAAAATACCTTGGCTTTGAGTCCCCAGGTTTTTTCAATTCCGCCTGTAAAAGCCCAAAAGGTTGCTTTGACCTTTTTTACAACCGCATCAATATGTATTTCCCAGGTTAGTTCAGTGTCCAAAAACACTCCTAATATTTAGCTGACGTGGAGGAATTGACCTTCTTGCCATAGAACTTAGGGTTGACGAGATCAGGTAGTTTCCTGCGTCTCGTAAAAACCAACAATTCAGTTTTATCTGGGTTAACAGATAGGCCACGGTCGTTGCACCAATCCTCAACGATTTTGAGAGCATTTTGCATTAGTTAGACTAAATTTCACTCAGGTTTTCCTCTAACTAGTATAACAAGGTCATTTATATACCCTTTTGTATTGAAACCTGATTCATTTAACCTACAAATCAAATCATCAATGACGAGTGCCCACAGGGTGGAGGATAAAACTTCGCCCTGTGGACATCCCCTTCTTTAACTTCTCTCTCACGTTGCAACCATGGAGCGAAGACTGGACAATCCTGCAGCATAGCATAGAGCGCATCTACCTATTAACAGCGGTAGCTACACCATGTTCCTCAGCAGAATTGAATATAGATTCAGTAGGCGTGTTACTGAAGGCACCCTCTATTCCAAAAAAGCTGCTTCCGCTATATCCCCTGTTCGCTCTGCTTTTTGAATGCGGGATGTAAATTCATGAAGTGCGTCAATAGCGGATTTGCCTTTCTGCGAGGCAAACTGATTACTATAAAGTCTTGACTTAGGGAGTTCTTTTGGGAGTCGAGAGCCCTCCGACATTCACTGCTTAGTCGAATTCACGCTGACACTTCCACCTTACTAACCACGAACTCCTACCCATTAAATTTCGTCCTTGCTGTGGTTTCCAAGTTGTCTTCACCCGCAGGAGTTCTCAGGCCTCCTCACCACGGCCAGGTGCGAAGTCAACTTCTCTTTGGGTATGGAAATTAAATTCCCCACCATAAGGAGTAGTCGCGTTCACGCGTGCCACAGAGAAGGTCCTAAGTCACTAATCCTTTCCCTGTACAACCAGGGTTCTTGGATTAGGGCTATGCCTGTGGGCACTACTGACGTAAGCTTGTTTAGAACCACCAAGTGGCTTTGCTGTGGTGCAAATTAATCAGCATCATTGAGATTCCGTCTTAGCCATTAATTGACTAATTCGAAACGTTTCTGGACACGTTCCCTGTGTATTGAAGTAAACTCTTTGTACACAAATGTTTGAGCAATAAAAGAGTTCTTATCCTTTATGATATGAAAAAAGAGGTGAGACTAATCAATTGTTACATGAAATAAAACGTGTTCCTTTGTACATCAACAACTGAGGTGTTCTACGACACACTCTCACACAGTTAACAATACTAATTGCAAAAATTCAATAGAACGCGGAAGATAAAGTGATGATAAAATTTGAATACAGGAATCGATATTCATGAATGGATAAAATTAAAAGCGTTCAGAAAAAAGTAATTAACAGATAGCTAAAATAAATATATATCATAGATAACATATTAATAAGGATCAAAAATGTATGTCAAAAAAACAAATGAATCGGTCAATTCCAAACACACTCCGAAAATCTGTTCTTAGGGTAGGCTTTTGGAAAGTCAGACGCTTTGCGGAACCTTTGGAAACACTCATTTCCCCAGATCACCTTGTTTAGTCCCTCCTTGAGCCTGAGAGTTAGCGTCCCCTTCACCAGACAATCCCTCGATTACATATCGGCACGCTCCTCACGGGGTAATGCGACAACCTCTTTCGAAATATTCTTTCTCAGCTTGCCCAGCTCCTTTGGGGCTAGGCAGGTCTCAGGATAACCCGATGGGCGTATGTCGAGAAAATGGAATTGCTCTAGATGATCTTAGATTTGCCCAGTCATCCCTTCTTCCAGGGTGACTTGGTTGTTGTCAACCCTGAAATTGTTTTCCACCACTTCCGGGGGACGACCCCTACGGATCCGCCATCCTTTTGCAATGCGCTAAACGAAGAGCCCGAGACAGAGCCCTCATTAAAACATATTTGCATTTTTTCTCCTTTGATCATATTAAGACCCACGAGTAGCTAAGGTAATAAAGATCATCCCGCTTACATGGAAGGTGGTCTAAATACTAAGGGATGCGACCTGTTATCCCAAAGTCTCCATTCAGATACCTCTTCTGTGACCCTGCCGTGTTCGCCTCGATCGACGGGGGCAAGCTTGGGAATCGGAGAACTTGCGCCCTCGATAATCCAGGGGGCTTTACTAATACTTCCTCGAAGGCTTGCTCCTTAGTTCAGGTCCACGAAACCAGAGTCCCTTAGATCCCCAGAGCTGCCCTACCTCGCGATGAGATCCCCCTGGTTCATTTTCTCTAGGTCCAAAAAGGTGTAATGAAAAATCATACAAATTATTTTCGAATCTAAATTGTAAAAAATGTCCTCATGAAGTATAAATACATACTAAATAGTAAGCATCTCTGGAGATCTAAACAGGGGAGACTACCCTATACAGTAGATAATAATTAACAGCAGTTATTTTTAATTAACTATAAAACTAGCAAAAATGTTAATTGGTTCCTTTAGTACACTGGAAATACCATTAAAGTGCGGTTTCGGTTCTGGTCCTGAAGGACCTTCACTTAAATCGGACACAGCGTACGTAACATACGTAAACATTCAGGGGCGTATGAAACATTTCTGTTGGATTTGGATGCATGCTGACAGCTGACGTTACTAGCGCGCTGAGGGTACTGCCCGCTTTGTCGCTATGCTGCGGTTTGTGACAGCATGACTGAGCGCCACCTCTCTTTCGGTGCAAACTTAGGGTGTTTGGTGTTCGAGTGAAACGAGCAATTCGAGTAATTTTGAAAAAATGGATGAAAGAGATGTGCATGAGAAAGATGGGTGCAGCGATTGCTCACAGTTGACCAAAAACGAAATCGTGTGACGTGTTCTAAGGATCGTTTTCAGCTGTATTAGTGAAATACGCAAGACCTCAGGCGTCGTTTCGTCACTGCAGATGAAACTTGAATACACCACTACATGCCTGAGGCCAAGGAACTGTCCAAATAATAGGTTGCCAGAGAGGAATCTGCACGAAAGTAGACGAAGCCCGTTTCTTCAATCGGGAAGTTTATGGCAACTGTCTTTTGGTATTCGCAAGAAATAATATTCAAGGACTATTTGGAAAAGGTTAAAATTATGACAGGTATATACTGTACAAAAACGTCCTGTTTCATCATGTCAACGCACCAGCTCACAACCCTGCAGTTATGACCGCAAACTTGGTGGAGTTAAGGATTTTAACTTATTCTGTTCATTGATCTAATTAATGGTCTTCTTATTCCATTTATTTGTCCTTCAAACTAATTTTCTTAGGAAATATGTATCCACATACAGCAACATATTTCTTCCAATAAAATGCATTTTTTCTTGAACAAATCCTAAATGCAACGTGGTTCTTGAACACAAAGTGAAAGAACATAAAAGAATGAGAATCTCCTTCGTCGGAGAGACCGTCCGAAGTGTGAATCCATTGTATTCCATACTTTTTTGTGTCAAAAGCTTTCAAACATTTTTGTAAAATCGGTCGAAAGTAGGACTACATGTTGATAATGAGGAAGAGGCTCGTAATATAATTAAACAACTTTTCATGCATGTCCTACATGGATTAAATGTTCAACATTGAAATCGGATGTTAATTTTTTTTAACTTCCTTTTTATTATTTATACAAAAAAATAATTAATAATAACAAACTGTCTTCTATTACCGAATTTTCCACAAAACTAACTCATTTCCAGTAATATTAGGCAAAATTCTGTAATAGTATTCAGTGCCTAGTAACAATAACAAATGTTGTAAAATAATAAATAATTATAATAATAAAACAATTCCCCGAATGCCATTCAGCCTAAGTTTCATTTGACCGACAAAAAGTTGCCAAACAGGGATTTTTCATTATTTTATTTTATTTTTTTTTAATTTTCAGGTGACATAACCTCTGTTTGTCGTAACTATCAGTTATCATAAATTCTACTATACCGATTCCTCATTTGGCATCATTTTCATATTTTCGAATTTCTATTCCCCATAATATTTATTATTCCTAATTTCAATTTATTAAAATTTCGGGTTTTCCGAGTTTGTATTTAACATAACTGAAATATTTCCGATTTTTCACATGACCTAATACTTATTTACATGCATTTTTACTTGTCATATTTAACATTTATTTGACTTCTCATTTGACATAATTTATTCTTTACCGTATAACCACATAACGTAGCATTCATTCACACGAATCGTATTTTCTTTGTATCTAAACTGTTAACCACATCGATTGAACTATGTTGTTAAAAAATCAATAGCATGGGGCATAAACGTAGATATGAAGAAATAGATTAAAGACTTTCAAAAAAGTTGAGAAGATTGAAGGACAAAACGAAGGATCGGGAAAAATAACTTCTCAGGCTGCAAGAGAAAAGTGAGTATAACCTCACTTTTGTTACAGAGACTTAGCATCAGCAGGAGTGTGCAATCGCATCATACGTCTTATCGAAAGATTAAAAGTCTCTCGATTTTGAAGTGCAGTCAACTACTCACTGTACGGAACAGAAAGATATTGTTTTCACAATCCTTTATTTTCTAGTTGTTTTATAGGCAAGAACATCAACTTCAATTCTCCAGCCAGAATAAGATTTCAAGGAAGAAATCGATCTGTAAGTCAAGATGGAAGCTCGCAGATCTCTTCAAGGATTTTCCGGAACCGATGATACGACGCGCCACCAAAATAGGCATCAAGTTATGATTTTCTCAAGGAATCCCATTGTGGAAACAGATTCCGATATGACAGATCGCGACATCGATATGACAGATCACCATCTCGATGTGCCAGATCGCGATCACTATATGACAAACGTTCACTCAGTTTCTCTCCAGGAAGATTATACCAACGTTATTCAGATACAACGGCAAAAGATTCGT
The DNA here is from genome assembly GCA_011634705.1 of Andricus grossulariae. NCBI lineage: Eukaryota > Metazoa > Arthropoda > Insecta > Hymenoptera > Cynipidae > Andricus > Andricus grossulariae. The sequence goes on from JAABKJ010007545.1 coordinate 121,056,279, forward strand.
CTGATAAATCCTCAAGTGAGTCAAAATCCCCGCCACATCAGCAGGGGTAAAACAGCTTACTCCGTAACAAATTTTCGAGGAAACTTCCTCCAAAAATAATAGCGGTCTTGGTCCTTCCGGTAAGAATTCCATAGAGAATGTTACTTTTGACCCAAAATCAAACCGAGAGAAGCAGACAGACCAAGTGATAGTCTAGAGTTGGAGAATAAACTAAGGCCAGCGATTCACACGGATATCGTAGTATGCTGGGATGAGATATTGGAAAAAGGTTTACCAAAGGCGGACCGTAAAAAATTATACGAAACATATCTTATTCCTAATAATTACGTTCATTACGAGCCTCCTAAGCTGAACAAAGAAATTAAGGCTTCTCTGACTGAACCTATTGTCACGAGAGATAATCGAATGATTGATAAACAAGAAAAAGTATCAGTGTGCTTAACAGCATTGAGCACAGCTTTATCAAAAGTACTATTAAATGAAACAGTTGAAAGTTTTGATTTTATAAGGATTTGAAGTGACGTTTCTCGCATCCTGGCAGTCCTGCAGCATGATGAAACCCTTACAAGATGTCTTATACTTATATGTAAAAAAATTCGAAGGGCCCCACTCGCCAGAAGACTTAGCAATCAGAAGCGGAGGGCATTACAAAACATTTACTCTTGCAGGGAAGAGCTCAAAACGCCGAAGCTACAATCTCCCGAGCTATAATCGCCTGAGCTACAATCTGACTAACTTCGATCGCCCGATGACTTCGAGGATGTACAGTAGACCGAACTAATACAGGAAATAACATTAGATCACAAAGTAAGTACTTCACCAGGTAGTTTAAAATTATTTCGACCAGGACCGCCGGGAGGGGGTGGTAGGTGGAGATAAAAACCCAGGGTCCTCCAGAGGATCCGCGGTCCTGAAATTTAAAATTTTTTATTTTCGAACTCTAGCAATTTAGATATCTTAGTTAGACTCAATGAGTTTTTTTTAGTTTTAGTTATAAATGATTTCAAGATCCACCAAAAATTGATTGCATAATTTGATTTAAAAAATTCCGTTTCTTACAACTCGCCAGGACATAATCACGTTTCTCTATAAAGTTTTTGACGTTTCTACTTCCTATGATATACGTTAGAATCACCTTGTAAACAGAAAATAATATCGAACGACACCGAGGATCGTTCTTAGCCTACACATTTGAGCGGCAGTGGACTTTTATAAACATGTAAGCGATAGCAGATATGTTACGAATTCTTGAGCTAGTTCAATTGTATGTAATTAGCGATTCATTATTTAGTTTTCAGTATTCATTCGTTATGCTACAAGCTATACAAAAAAAGCTACAAACCTAAATCGGGAGCACAGAAGAGGAAGAAAAAAAAGTCCGCGAAAAGGAGTCATCAAAAGGACAACTTCTTTTGAAGAAATTTTTCAAGTTTTCTAGTTTTGAAGCTGAAGTTTTATCAGAGCTTTCTGCAGCATCAATTCCTTTGGTACATCATGAAGACACTGTCTGCTCTATCGACGTTAACTTTGAAAATCGCACTCTCTTAGAAACAGCTTCCAAGGATAATGTCAGTGATAATTTAACTGCACCTTCTTCGTCTCATGAAGACACTGCTCAGTGCTTACTAGGGTATTGCAAAAACAAAATTTTTGAATTTCATGCGAGACCACTTGGATTCTCAAAGAGAATCAAGAAAAAAAATTTCTGTAAAAATTTGAGCATTTGAGCATTGCCATAAAGAAATAGGCGTATTTCATACAAATATCAATGAAAAAGGCTGACATTTTGTTTGCACTACCCTTAATGATTGTTCTAACAACTAATGTTGACTTGAATCCGAAAAACTTTTTCATGATATTTAATAACAAATTAATAATTAGAAAATATAGCTTAGTTAACAAATAATGTTTGCAATAATTTTTTTTCTTCCAAAATATGTAAAAAAAATTGGTAATAGGTGTACAAACAATTATCTATTCGCTAAAACACTTGCTCTCATTGATAAATATGCGACAAAAAGAATTTTCTTCAGAATGTATTATTTTCTACGCATCTGACGATATTGAATACAGAAATTTTCACTTTTCCTAATCATGCGAAACTGTTTCAAATTCCATAGAAATGGATTCTATTTTAGTGCGTGTTATGCATAATTAACATCGATTAACATGATCGTTCATGATCATTTTCCCAACAATTACTGTATGAACACTAACAAGATGAAATGAGCCGACAAAAATATTGAGAACAAGCCCGCATATTTTAGAAATTACCATTTTCACGATACCTCCTGAACATTGAATGATAAATATACTGGCATCATTCCTGTGTAGATTTCACTATGATACTTGTAATATCTGTAATATTTCAAAGTAATACATCAAATAAATTTGCATTTCACTCGAGGTTCGCTTTTTTGAGGTCAATTTTTTTATATGAAACACAGTTAATTTATTCAGAATGTTTTGTGATCATACTTTTTCTATCGTACCTCTCTCAACTGTACAGAAAAAATTCCATTTTCTGTTAGAAACAAGCAAAAATGGTACAAAATAGTTATAATTGATCCCATCAACTTTTAGCAATATTCTCATCCATGGTAACAAAATGTATCTTCTGGTACACGTGTCGGGAAAATAACTCAAAGATCTAATATTTTTTGACAAATAATAATATTTAACAATGAGGGCGATTGCTTTCGCGAATAGATAAATGTTTGTAGACCTATTGACAATGTTTTCACAGATTTTGAAAGAGAATAAATTATTGCAAACATTATTTGTTGACTAAGACATATTTGCTGATTAATAATTCGTCATTATACATCATGAACAATTTTTCGAATTTAAGTCAACATTAGTTGTGAGAAAAATCATTAAGGGTGCAGCAAAAAAAATTCAGTCATTTTCCTTGATATTTGTACGAAATACGTCTATTTCTTTATAGCAATGCATTTGGGGTTCGTGATTTTTAGAAGAAAAAAAAACAATTACGTTGAGCGACCTATAAATATTAATCGATATCGCTCAAATTTTTACAGACATGTTTTTTTTTGCGTCACCCTAGTGCTCACGCTATCGGCGATAAGGTGGGCAGTATCAATTTCTTAGAAACAGCTTTGAAGGATAATTCCAGTGTTCAAGTGAATAGTTACTGCTGCATAATTTGTCTAAATTGCAACTTTTGAATATTTGAACGACCGAAGGAAATTGCCTAAAATCTTGCAACATTTCAACTTGGTGTTTCATTAAGCAGGGTAAAACGAATATCGGCACGTTTTCTTGATACTGTAATTCTCCCTCAATAGACCCTTGACGCGGTCAGTTTTAACATCTTGAACTTTCTATCACTCAGCCTGCTTGATGCATCATCTCAGGAAAAATTTTCGTTGTTGCCATTTTTCCAAATTTTGAAATGTACATAGATTTTATCTCTTGCAACACCGGAATCTAGCCTGCTCCCTTGCCTGCTCCTCAGCGGAGGTTAGTCTTGAACTACCCTCGAACAATTTAACGTTCAGCTTGCACTGTAGCTCGGATCTTGTATCTTATTTAACCACTCATTTTGTAATAAATTTATGCAATGGAATATTTTAATTGTTTGAATAAACAAATTAATCAAATAAAATTTTTCTTCAATATTAGCCTACCGACCTCTATTTTTAAGAAGAAGCTAGGGAATGGTGAAATTGTGCTTAGAGACTGATTGTTATGGATCCGAGCGAAGAAAGCCCTTTATTGTTTACCGTGCAGAATTTACAGCAAACTTTCGCAAGCTCAAAAATTAGCTTTGGCATCGCCTAAAGGGTATTTCGCTCAACGAAAGTGGAAGAAGCTAGACAAAAAAATCACTGAACATGAGAGTAGTGTCTCGCATAAAAATTGTCATATTTAGTGGAAAGTATAACAGAGGAAATTAAAAGCGGAAACTTCGTTGGGAGACTTGTTTTTAGGTCCATACAATACAAGCGAGAAATGTGGAAAGAAATCCTAAGGTGACTTCTTGATGTAACCTTGTTTCTTGCTGGAAGAGGTTTGGCTTTCCGCAGAGACAGTAACAGAATTGGAGGCCCTTGCAACGGTAACTTCCTTGGAATCCTTAGACTTTAAAAAAAATATGACCCACTTCTTAATGACCACCTACGAAAAGTTCGCCACTCTCAAGAATCCGGGAAAAAATTACAGGTGCATTACATATTGGCAGATATTCGGAATGAGTTTATGGTTGTTTGTAAAAAATTGAGTAGTCAATTTTATTCTTCAATAACGCGAAAAAGCAAAGTATTATTCAATGATTGTGGATACAGCTCCAGATTCCGTTTACGTTGAACAAGCTGCATTTTTAATACGCTATGTCAATTTCACCAATGAAGATGGATGAACATATAAAGTCGAAGAGGTGTAAACATTATCTGTGTTATTAAAGAGTGATTTATAAGGAGTGCTGGGATCCTGAATATATGGAGCGGTTCTGGATAACTTTCTAAAACTATGGCAGCTTAAAGGAGCAGTCAGAACTGGACCATTAAGGAGATATATCAGCGTTATAAAATGGATTTCCAGTTTCCGGCCGCACGGTTGAATATTTTTGTCTGATATTTAGCATACCTCATCTAAATATTGGTCTCTTTTGTTGTGAAGTCTCGGTTTTTTGAAAAGATGTTTATATTTGACGTTATAAACAAAAAGAAAAGAACAATGGAAAAAAAATCACTGATTCTCAGTACTAACTCAGTGTGTATTTTCGAGATCTAGCCAATCGACTTCCGTCAAATTTACGAGGCAGACTCCCCGGAGCGTGAGTGGAGACTCGGGAGCGCTTCAAATTACCTGAAACGAATCACACTTTCATTGTTATGAGATGCAGGCCGGTTCAAAATACTAAAATTATTAAAGCATTGCGTGATCCAATTTTAATTAGCAGAAATAGTTTATTCATATAATTTCAAGAAAGTGAAAAGAAGAATCATGAAAGTCGGTCAATATTTGCAGTAATAATAGAAATGTTGAAAGGCACACGATAGTATTCCAAGATGCACAGCGCTATGGGAGGAAACGCATGTTTTTCGTTCAAAAGATCTACAGCCTTCAATATTGCCCCAATCAGCAATTTTTTTCTCTGATTGAAGAGCACTGAATATCAAAGAGCACCTTAATCAGAGATTTTTGAATTTTCATTAGTTTATTTATTATATGTTTACTTGAAGTATGAGAAAATCGAGATTTTTCACAAAATGATTATTTACTCTCCGATAGCGATTTGCATCTAATGAAAATCATCTTAAATCGACGCAAGAGTACTCCCAGAATGCAAATAATTTGATTATTGTCTATTTTAATTGTTATAAGCAAATGACATTAACAAACAGCCACATAGTGTAATTTTTGTTTGAAAAAAATTGTTTTTGTCCGACCCCCCTTGAAAACGCGCCATTGCATGCACGTGAAGGAGGCGTAATGTGGCCGCTTCCAGCCCAGTGACGCTCGCACATGCGATTATGGTTTTGCAAAAAGTTATATTGCACGAGCAAATATTTTTTCTCATTTCTCAGCATATATTGAGTATTGAATTATGTTTTCAGTCTAGATTTGTAGGGTACGATTTTCTTTCTATTTAATGACTTTCAAAATTTCGAAAAATACTTGTATAGATTTGGGAACATGTTAAGCATAAGGTTTTCAATTGAAGATTGAGGTAAAAACACCTCTTACTTTAAAGCCTAATATTTTCCAACATGTTCGTCAAAATTGCTTCAATAGAAGATCATTCGATGCAAATTTTTCTAAACTTTCAATTGCTTCTTCTTTGAAACTCGTATATTTAGTTTCTGAAGAAATATAAGCTATTGAAGTGAAGCTTACATTTTTTAACGAAGAAAGCAAATGTACTCAAATTGTCCGGTGGTAGTGTATGTGGCATATATTGAATATTGATCTATTTACACTTGGTTTCCAATAATGTTTTGGTTAAAATTATCGTTTTTAAATGTGCTAGGGTGCGATAAAAATAGCATTTTCCGTGCATACTAAGGTAGGCCTGCGCACCAAAGGGAAACCTTGCTCAAGGTCATATGTACGCGTCCCATTTGGTGTGTAGGCTTATTCTAAGGTCTGTTCTTTAACATTTAGTTAAATTGTGATTTTTTTATTTTAATCGTACCAAACTGAGTATCTGTATACACGGATGCTGCACCAGCTTCTTTCAGTGTAACATTATTATTATTATTCGAAATATCTGTGCAGGTTCTTATTAATGATCAAGTTTCACTGAGTGAAATTAATATGGAAAGGCTGGAAAATACTCGAAAAGAAACCATGCTAGTCAAACGAGCGGCAGGAATGATCTGGGGAAATACCTTAAAGCAGAAACGTTTCACATTGACTGAAGATGATAAAATAAGGTACCCGGAAAGAAGTCTCTTCGAAGAAGATAAGTTTCAGGCTGTGTACGGTATGCATCATTTTCTGCGAATCAAATCAGTCAGCTTCGGCAGAGAAGGTCGCGTTTACCCGAAAAATGTTTTGACTCTTAACGCCTGGACGCGTTTTCTCAACGCACGATTGAAATGAAATCTCTTTGCTTTCTAAACCTCCGCTGGTTCAAGTCGGAGTGTACTCCTGCGGGAAATGTTTGTACCTTTCTTATTCATTTCATGAATTGATTAATTAACTAGGAATAAACGAAGAAATTTTCTACGTCTCAACTCCTGATAGCAAAGTGGAAATTGTCACACGCACACAACTCTATCACTGCGCTGATTTATGATTGTCTACTTAACTCTCTCCCCCCATTGGCTTAATTTCAATAATTTATTTCTCGGAGACTAATTACTTTTTTAATTTCTTTCACATTATTACCTTTTAACCCTTTGGTCACATGCTGCATCACCAGTGTGTGAACATATCAAATTATTATTTCATAATCTTATTCCTGAGATTCAGACCGACGACCCAGCTGCTGACGAAAAGGGGCGCCAAAAGATTCTGGTGAACAAAGGGTTAAGATAGCTATATTTCACTTGAAGCGTATGATTTACAATTTTGAACACTACAGTTCTAACATTTTATTTGCAGCTATTCTAAAAAAACGAATCTTGAAGAGGAAGCGTTTAGTTCACGACGATTATAGTGTTCCATTCAGTCGAACATACATTTCGCAGAAAGTGAATGATTTGAATAGGAAACGTTTGTCATCAGAAAATATAGCTAAAATATCCATTACTTTTATGTCTTTACTTTTACACATTCAATGTATGAACATCTTTATTTATAGAAAACAACGTTAGGCGAATTGAAGAGTAGAAAATACTCGAAGAAAGATGGCACCTAATGGTTCAAAGTTTTGATATTTAAGAAATAAGGAAGTCTCCAAAGATTGTTAATTACTTTAAAAGCATGTTTCGATTGCTTTAACAGTGCTTCACTTTTGGAGAGGGCGAAAATTATGTTACGATATCAAATACTTACTCGAAGAAACGAAAGACTCATGGAATTTTTCACGCACTGTTTCGATTATTCAAGCATTAGTAAGTATTTGATATCGTTAGACGCTTCTAGCCCTATCCAGAAGTGAAGCACTGTTAAGGTAAATTTGCTGTACTATATTTAACCATGCATTTAAGTTCAAGTACGAGATCCCTGAAATCATACTTGTGATAACAGAAAGAGGCACGTTTAAACCCTCATGTGTCATAAGATAGAATTTCGAATCTTTGAATTTAATATAATTTTTGTTGGATGATACAAAGGTTTCTTTGATCGTATATCCGAAAAATTAATATTTAATTAAAACTCAGTATCAGCAAGCTTCAGAAAAACTACACAGGATCCTTTACAGGTTCCTCCGTATCAGCATGCTTCAGGAAAATGATACAGGATCCTTTACAGGTTCCTGTACAGGAATATTCATGTGGGACAGAAGTAGCACAGGATCCTTCAGAGACTTTTATGCGAATGTGTCCCACTTGCACAGGAACCTGCACAGGCTCCTCCCTAGGGAATTTCTTGCAGCAACATCCACGATTATGCAGGAACCTGTACAGGTATTTTAATACACAGGTTCCTTTAGAGGTTCCTGCACAGGTTCCCTCGATGGATCCGCTGCAGAAACCGGTGTACCAGGAACCTGCGTACGTTCCTGTACAGGAATTTTCAGCTCAAAGAATAAGAAATTCTCTTGCTTTCAGTGTGTCCTTAAGGTTTTTCAAAAAATATTACTGTCGTTTGGCTGTAAAAGAGTGAGATTTAAGCTTAAACAACCCAAAAAAATGATGTCTTTTACAGATGAAGCCGCCCAGTACTTCAAAAATAAGTATAACTTCATCAGTTTGCTCCACCGTGAAATGGATTTTGGTATTCCAGCCAAGTAGCATTACCACGCAACGGAGCACGGAAAAGGCCCTTGTAATGGTATTGTGGAAAATTTAGTCACTCTTTCGTTCCCTCTGCTGAATTAACTATCATGTTGAGAAAATATTCATCATCAAGAGTACGTGATGTTTTCTCGAAAAAAACTGTGAGGCGAAGGAAAACGAGATGTGCACATACAGTGTAATAAGCAAATTATTTGACTGTATTTTTGCCGTTAAGTGATAAAGGACACAACGTTATAAACAAAAGAAAAACAGGCTACGTAGTTTATGGACGACCCCTTATGGAAGATCAAAACTTAACTTCATCCTCTTTTATGATGAATAAATTAAAATTAGAAATTAAACAATATTACAACTTACTGGGGCCATACGGACTGGTTACCGCGGACATCTCGAGCCTTTTGGTCGGTCTGCCTAGTCAGTGCATCCTGAAACAAGAACAAGAATATCGACGTTATGCTACATCGAGCAGAAAAGGAAACAAGAATAAAAAGCACAAATGATCAAAGAAGACTTTCCACAATTATTCTCAGATCTGACTCATTTTCGAAATTGTGTGAACCCACTACATCTACATTTTACACCTAAAACTCCTATTTTTCAAACCATGTACTATAATATCGCAACTAAAATTACCGTAATCTTTGAACAAAAAAATCAATTTCAAGATGCCTACCAGAGTTAATTAATGATTCACGATAATCTACAAATTCCTATTTCTCTCTCTTCGATAATTTATATCTAAGCATTTTAGTGCAGTATCATTATAATTAAAAACTGAAGATTTCATTTCCTGAAGGTAAAACGTTTTTCCATTGATGACTTTCTCCTTTTAAGGTTTACTCCTCTAGTTAGTAAAAAACTATTTCAACCTACATGTGTCTGACAGTTATGATATATACTAGTAATCGCTTAAGGTCAGTGTCCTAAATACATTCCAATGACTGCCAAACCCAGTATTGTATCTCAGACATTTTGACAGAGTACTTTGTTGAAGAATGCCCAAAACATGTTCGAACATTCAGACCAAATTTCAAGGAATCATTTTATGTTTTTAAATTTCATGAAATGCAAATTCTGGATTTAAACATGACAGAGCAGTAAATTTATGTAATAAGGGTACACCAAGATTGGCACAGATGATTTTTAAATCAGAGAAATTGATTCAGTACTTGAATTTATTTACGTGCAATCAAAATTAAATTTCTATTGTTCCGATTTCAAGTAAAATTCTCTAAATATGATTCCATGTTTAAAATTATTTCAGCGGCTGATTTTTCGATGTCACGGTGCTGAAAATGATCTCACGTTTTCAGTTTATCTTTTAGAATCAGGAGCATTGCATAATTGCTAAGGCCAATTAGATGCCGGCAATGGTTGATAAGTCGAGAACATGCTTAACAAGATGGAAAACTTAGTCAAATGCAAGTACACATTTCGATACCAATATAACAGGCTCATAGTGAAAGAGAGAATATCAACACGTGTCTCGGACAGCAATAACGTCTGGAGCTAGTTCGCATAAATAATTATACTCAGAGGAGAGAACATGCGAACATAACATACTTGTCGGAAAAAGAAATTCCGCATGTTGCATCCCCTTTAGAATGCGTTCATAGGCATCTTAAGATGGAGGCTTTAACGACCAAAAAATGCGTAACCACCTGCAGATGAATTTACACAGCCAGAGAAAGATGTAAACAAATGAGTCCATAAAAAATGCACGAGGACGAATAAAAAATGCAGATAAAGCTGCTGTTATTTATTTAAGATGTGGGAATTTTCGCATCGAAGGGTCCAAGTCTTCAATTATTTATAATAGAATTTTACACCAAATAATCGGTAGGATATGTGAATTTTTGAAAGAGAAAGATATCATTTCATATATTTGAAAAAGTGATAAACTGGTAGATATTGTTCACTTTTTATCCAATAATTTGAAATTTTTAAACATTGATGGATTTAATTTCAAAAAATTCAATGTCAACATGATTTTAAAAAGTCCTTCATTATATTATAATATTGCTGTAATAATTTAACAATAACGGAGAAATATTGTGATTATTGGTCAGTCTATATCTATATTGTTGCCAGCAAAGTACACAGTTTATGCATGAGATATTAATAGAAGAGGCACTTACAAGGGTCGAAGTACAGCTTAGAGCTGCGTTACAACCTAACATCATAGAATTTTTATAAATATTATATTTTTATGTTCTACGCTTTTGCACATTATTTAAAAGAAATATACAATGTTATAAAATGTAGTATTTTAACCATTCACGGTTGCAAAAATGGAAATTTTTAGTTTCCAATTAGATCAGAGTAATGTAAAATTTTAGGCATTTTATGAAATTAAAATAGAAATATTTAAAAATTTCGAGTTGAAGAAATTCAGATTAAATAATTTTAAATTGAAGCGGCTAAACTAAAAAAAAGTTAACCTAAAACCGTAAAAACAAAACAATTTCAAATCAGAGGTTTCAAAATTAAATAATTTTTCATTCATTGCGGATACTCAATTATAAACAATTAAAACATTTTGTACGGGCTGATAATTTTGAAATTGCAATGTTCAAAATTGGAACACTTCAAATTAAAGCACTTTTTTTAATCACTTTAATTATCAACGTTTTTTAATTGAAGACAGCAATGTTAAACTAAGAGATGGAAAGCTCAAATGTATATAAAAATGTTCCCTGTTTTCCGTTAATTAATTGTTGTTTATTTGTGAAAAATATAAAAGTATTTATTTCACATCATTCCCCTTAGCGATTGGCTGTATTTTTTTATTAAAATGTTATGGAATGTTAAATCGTCCTAACTCTATTGAAATTTCCATTAAAATTGTAAAATGCGTACGTATTTCTTGACATAGTGTTCAAACTACAAAAAAAAAATATTTTTTTTTCAGTTTGTTACAAACTATTCCTCTGAAAACGATTTTTGCCTCTGCTGTAAAATAAGTTACAATGGAGTTAGCCGGTTTCAGTTTACCATAGCTTAATTATGAACTTTCGAGTATTTCTATATATGAATATTTTTGAATGAGAAGCCTCGAGAAGCAACCATCAGTTTTGTAACGTATTTTACGTGTTCAAAAATAAATCAATGATGTATTTAAATTGTAGTCCTCCAAATACGTACATTTTCAAATAAAAATGTTAAAACTATTAAGCTTTTATATATGAATATTTTAAACTGAGATCGTAAAAAAGTCGATCAATTCAAAGGCTGTAGTTAAAAATTATACGATTTAAAATGGAAAAACTTAGTTATAAAACCAAATATTTTAAACTAAAAAATGTTTACAAACAATTTCATATTGAATGCTCCTTACAGCTTGATCCATTTTCCACGAAAATTAGATTTTTTATAAGGAACTGTCTAGGCTCACCGAAAATATTTGTGCACGCTCGCTGAATTTCTTTGAATCAATATCTGGTTTTGTCCTGTTTTCCGGGAATCACCGAAAATACTTGTTCTACGCTCACCGAATTTCGGTGAACCTAGACTATAAAATTTCAAATTTGAAAAAAAAATTGTACAATTTAAAGTTGCAGAATGTAGGCTTTCTAAAGTAAACATTTTAAACTAAAATTAGTCTTCAGAAATAAAATATTCATATTTAATGCACTCTAAGGTGATTAATTTTTTATTTAAATTCGAATTGATAGATGTAAAAAGAAAATGAAATTGACAGTTTCAGTGAAGATGTACCTCTCAAAAAAATGCTAACACCTAGAAAACAGACGAAATAATTTTCAAAACTTAAGAGGAAAACACAAACTGACCATTTTGGTCGATTGAAAAGGCGTGATAAATTCCTATAACAGTACTTTATTCATTGCCGATTTATAAATTTACATCCAAAGTCATAAAAACGAGAAGAAAATTAATCGAGGAACTTGAAATTTCAATATTTCCAATTTCACACTCGATTTGATTAGCGAGCGAAGTCGTCGAATGGAGATCATTTACGGTAGAAAGGAGCGGATCGAATCGGGGTAGAATCGTGAAAACGAGGCGAAAACAAAGGAACGTCGCGGAAACAAAAGCTTGGTGATATACGAGCCGCAGTGGTTCGTTGGAGCGACTCTGGCGATAACATGCCAAGAAGGCTTGACAATTCGTTATTCGTTTCTAAGTTATTGGAATGCAGGCTAAAGGTTTTTAGTGCCGCGAACATTGCGAACGTGAATGCGAATTGCAAAGCCCGCCCTGGCGAGGGCGCATGCGCGCGCACCACGTGACCGTGTCCGCGAAGAGGTCGAGTTGTGCCGCGCCGAGAGAGCGCGGGGAACCCCATACCCATTGCCATGCATTGCCATTCGAGTCGACTCGACTCTCGAGTTCGCTCTTCTCATCGCGAGTCCCGACTCTTTTTGTCGGCTATACAGAAGGGATAATTAACATCTGTTACAGTACCTATAGCGTGCGGGCCGCCCCGTTTTACCCCACCACGACAGCGTGGGGCGGACCTGAAGTGCATTATCACCCTCGTACACGGACACGTACGCGCAGGATCTCTCCCACTGATCTCAGCAGTACTGCCAGTGCCAGTACTGCATTAAACCAGCGAATTTCAAAGGCCGCTGACGATAGGCTCCGCATATTCATGGGAAAAGCATTGCCTGACACTTTTTTGCAACCTAGTAGCTCTTAGATCATGACACGCGATTGCCTAATATACAATCATTGTAGGGATGCTAAATTCAGGGCTGCTACATTTTACGTTTTGTACGATGTAAGGGGCCGTACATAAATTACGTAAAGTTTTTTTGTTGAGATTTTGAACCCCGCCCCCCCCCCCATTTTTTAGGGTTCGTAAGTTTTGGACGCCCCCCCCCCTTATCTCACGTTTTTTTGTCCAAATAAATTTGTTATTTATTTAGGGGTAAAAGCAACTAATTTTCTACCAAATTTAAACAAAAAAATATTTTTATCTTAAATCCACAACAGCTTAATTTCACCAAAAAAGACCAATTTTCAAACAGTTGAAATTTTAACCAAAAAACTTGATTCTCAACCAAAAAGACGAATTTTCAACAAAATGCATAATTTTTCCACCAAGCAGTTAAATTTTTAACCGATAAGATTTATTTTGTAGCAAAAAACACCACAAAATACATGAATTTTCAACCAAATAGTTGCATTTTCAACCAAATAGTTGAATTTTCAACTTAAAAAAATTCATTTCTACCGAAAATGGAATAGTTCAACTTTGAATTTTTAAAATTTCAACCAAAAAGATAATAAATAATAAATTTCGATAAATATTCAATGACGATTAATTTACTTCAATTATGACGATTTAAAAATTCGAAAGCTTTAAATTTTCATAAATTTTCAATTTGGAAGCCTTCAAATTTTGAAGCTGCTACATGTTTGAGCATACAATTTCGTAATGCCTTCGACTTTAAAAATCTAATCAATTTTTTTTTAAGAATCAGCGAGAAGTGGGTCACTGAACCATGTCAGGAACGTTATTCACCGATTAATTATTGAATCGTACTAATTATGCAGTTTTTTTTTTTTAGACGAGATGGTTAGGCGTTTTTGTGCATGTGTGGGATTCAGCTGTAGCAATACTCACTAACCCCACACTAAATTTTTTAACAGATTAAATTAATTAATTATAATTTCTTTTCAGGACTGTCTAGTACCACCAAATATTCCGTAAATAAAACCCATTTCTAGCCCGTTGGTATCACGGAAATTTCCGTAATACTAGCCCCAGCTCCATACTTGACGGGTTAATTTTACTGAAAATTCCGTAATAATTGACAGTGCCATTCTTTTAACCCTCATTGAGTTTGGTAAACTCTTTTTGTTGTCAAACTTTATGTTAATACTTGATTTAAAACTAAAAAAGTAATATCTTTTCTGCGGAAATAATAAAACAAAAAATAAAAGAATTTTTAAAACATATATTCGCTTGAGATTATTGATGAAAATTTGGTTTCACGGATTTTTACTTTTGGCTTTGAATTTAGCTTCCCCTGAAGCTAAATTTTCATAAACATCTTTACATGAGCACAATCAATCTGAAGGTATAGTTCTTACTGCAACGGTATTATTCAATTGATACGAAAATCTTTATATTCCTTTCAAATAGGAAAGAATAAAAATGTCTGTATTATTTACTACTCGATTGACTATGTCTAAAGATACACAATTCCTTTAAATTAATTGCAAATAACTCAAAAGTCTTATCTCTCAGCGGGTAATTAAAAGCCACAAAAAAACAAATAATAAAGGCCCATAAATCGAAAGTTCTGAAAAATTAAAAATCCATCCTGTAGAAAAGGCAATAAACTAGAGAGACAAAACCCCAGACTATAAAGTTGGAATCTATTATACTCACAAATCTCTTGAATCTTATTGAATTTCTTAAATAAATCTCTGGGATAAGTACACACTTTGAAAGTGGTAAAGTAAACATGAGTTCCTTTCAATAATGAGTGATGCCACTACTGCCACTGCCGTATCATTATCAACGTTGTAAGTTTATTGCAATAATTTGACCTTACATAACGGTAATGCAAAACTGTTGCTTCGTAGCAAACCGTTACATTTTATGCTACCATCGTGGTTCTACATGGAGAACCGAAAATCATTGGTATTTTTAGTTTTTTAAATACGGGCCGATTTAAATTTACTGCAGAGCAGGTCAGAGACTGTCAAGACAAAAAGGGGATTCTAGAGATGCGAGCGATGGGAAAAGGGTCTAGAGGATTTCCGAAAATTCTTCATGTTGGCCTAGATTCTTCGAGAATCATTCCCAGATTCTTCAGGTTCGCAAATTCTTGCGAACATTCGTTTTTTTTTGTTTTCATCTATTTTTGTTCTTGCAAGACCTTCAGATTTTAAAGACGTCAATTCGGAAACGATGTAGAGTTTTAAGAAACTATTGTTTTTCAAATTCACAACTATGTTGACTACTGCATTGACAATTACAACCCCTTAACAACTCTTAATGTAGCAGTGTTTTTATTAAATTTTGAGATAAAAAAAAAGCTTGGAGTGTGAAAAAATATTTTCGATTTGGAAATTTTGAAGGGAAGTGACAAAAATGTGGTGTCCTAATGATCTGGGTACAAGTCCGGAAATATGGAAGAGTTAATCGTGACAACAGACGTCGAGGTAGATAAGGAAAAGATGCGATAAGTGTGTTTTAAAGCCGGACGAGACGAATTTGAATAATCTCTCGATATTCCAGTAGACTCTCCAAAAGCCACTCGTGCCCCTTCCTGGCCTCGAGGTCTGGCAACATTACATGCAAGTGTTTGACGAACGAACGCGTTACGTCGCCGAGTTTTTTGTTTCCTCCTTCTGGCGTCGGCATCAGCGGCGAGCAATGTCGAGTGCTACTGCGCTCTCACGACTGCTCATTCTCTTTCTTTCGTAGATATTCAGCCCGTTCCCTTTTGCAGAATCCTCTGCATGGTGGTCATCCTATCCAGAAACGTCATGTTTTGTCGCTCTGCTTTTATCAATTCTACCAAGGGTTGCTTATACTCTGGGGCGGTCGCAAAAATGAAGAAAAAAAAACGCTGCAAATCGCACGAAATCGGGCTTTAAGTCTGGGAAATGAATTCATCTACGAGAAAATACTTAAAATTAATATCTATTTTTATGATAACAAATTATGGCTTCCAGCTTTAGAAATGATCGAAATTGACTTAATCAACTATGTAAATCATTTTGAATGAAAATGTATTACACAGTTCTTACGAAACATTTTTTAAATCAATATTTGAAAGGTTTCAACAGATTCCAAAAGATTTCAAAAATATATCAAAAATATTTCAAAGATTTTATAAAGATTTCAAAGGATTCACGAAGATTTCAAATATTCCAAAGTTTTCAAAAGATTTCAAAATATTTCACAGTGATTTCAAAAGACTTCAGAAAATTCAAAAGACTTTAAAAGATTTAACAATAAAGATTTCAAAGATTTTACGAAGGCTTAATTATATAAACTCTTTTACAGCAGGAAGAAACAAAAGAACTTGAAAACCTTTTTTGCAATCTTAATTTCTCAGGATTCCAAATATTTATAATATATTTCTCAATTTATAAATAATATGATTGCCCTTTAAAATTAATGTAAGAATTAAAAAAGCTTCACACCCAAGCTTGAAAAAATATTAATTTGATTTAAGTCTAATTAAATGGCATAATTTGATATAATTTCTGTTGAGTACTAAAATGTTGGGATGCATTCCTGTCTAATATAGGACCTTGATCTTAAACAGCTACCCATTTCATATCTTAATAAATGTACTTGCGTGTCAAGCATTACGCGTGCGTTACGGTGCGTGGGGGAGGTAATGGTTCGAGGAAGAGAGAGAGAGAGAGCAAGAGAGAGAAGATGAAAAAGAGAGAAGAAATCCACGAGAGAAAGTAAGCAATGATAATGAAGAAGAGGAAAAAGAAGAAAATTATCAAAAGACAGGAAAAAAATAAATAAGGAAAAAAGTAGATAAAGAAAAACAGAAGGATGCTGCTTAAAGATAAGATTGACTTATTTCCGTGAACGTTAATATTCAAGGCACTCTAATGTCCACTGAGTTTGAAATTACGAATATTATGACTTCAACCAGTTCTCCGAATTCCATGTTTTTCATTCTTTAATCTCCACCTCTCGTGTTTCACACCATATCTTATGAATACATTCACCTCTGTCTTTCTCTTTCCTTCCTATCGCACACTTCCGCACTTATTAAGAACAGTGTGTTCCTTGATTAACGCACTTCATCTGAAATATTTTACAAACCCCTTTTCAAAATTTAAATAGCTCAAATGTAATAAAAATGTTTGTTTACGTTCTAATTTTATCTAGAAGATATTAAAGCTTTTATTGTATAATACCCAACAATAATTAGTTCAAGGATGAGAAAAAATAAGAAACATATGAAGATATTCAATTCTATATTAAATATTAATAATATTATACTTCAACATTTGTGAGGTGATACTTCTTTTTTTGTTAAAATGTTCAAAACTAACTTTTTTTTTAAGTTCTTGATATCTGTTTATTGAATTGCAGAACCTTTCAATTGAATAATTTTAAAATTCGTTCAATTTTCAAGCCTTGAAATTGCGTGTTTTATCTATCTAAAGTAGACAAACTTTAAACGACTTAAAAGTGGTTTAAAGATCGTCTACTTAATTTGATGTATCTGCAAAAAATTGATAAACTGATATTCATTTTTGGCATTTTGAATGCTTTGAATTTTCCATAAAATCCAAATTTGGGAGCCTTCAATTTTCGTAACAAACAAATTCTAAATTTTATAAATTGAAATCGAGATAAAAATTGGTCAGATTTTTTTATTGAATTGGAATTGGACACTACCCAATTCGAAAACATCCAAATTTGTCAGCCCTCAAATTTTGTTAAATCCAAACTTCGACTTTGAAGAAAATCTTCCAATTCTCGTAATTAATAAATTTGGGAATCCTTCATATTTGGTTTAAATTCGTTTTCGATTTTGATGATTTCAAAATATGGATTTGATGTCCAAATTTGGAAGCTTTCGTTTGTGTGAGAGATTGTTATAATTTCTAAATTGGAATGCACCAAATTTTCTATAAAATCCAATTCAGAAAGACTTCAATTTTTAACTTAAAAATTATCCAATTTACAAGAAAAAACCTGGTTATTCGCACCGAAAATTCAGTACAAATAGCACCCTTTTCAAGCCCCACTATTAGTTTCAAAAAGAGTTCCCTTTTGAATTTTTAAAAAAATTTTCACACATAAATAAATATTCTGATTCTACTATTGATAATTGTTAAAATAAAAATGATTGTAATATTGATAAATATATGAATGGTAGATCTTTATCTGCTTATTCCAATTCTAACAATAGGACTTTGTGAGAATTTTATTGAAGCAAAAGTATAGTAGTTATGCTTGAAAGGGCGAAAGTAAAAAGTGTATTTCCGCGTGAATTCTCGAGTCAATTAGAGCGTTTTAGTGTATTTAAAGAAACGAGGCTTTTGATGCTTAACCAGGCGTAACAGGAGAATAAGCGAAGCTCCACTTTGTTGGTTACAGGCTTAGAAAGAGTAACCAGTTCGTGAGCTATTACCGCGATCATATTCAGGTCTAAATAGTTGGTGTTCCGCTAAGTAGCCCTAACCAGATTAGTAAGTCGTTGCGTGCTCTATTTTTATCGTATGTAGTGTTTTACGACGCTGGCGAAGAGGTGGACAAAATACAAGAATTTACCAAAATGAGGATAAAAAACGAAAAAAAGAATTAACATATACAATAGGATACCAAAAACTTTTAAGAAACCCATTTAATAAAAACATGATACCAAATTAAACAGTCTTTTTCGATATTGAAGACAGTTTTTTTAAGAATTGCAATTATTCACTTTAAATTTCATTGTCAGGAACAAAATGTCCTGGACTTGTTTTGTGACTGGAACTATTTTATCGCCTGTTTATTTTATTGGCACAAGAGAGACGACAATGTACGAGAGGTCGAATTCTCGGATGTTTATCGAAAAGAGGAAACCAATCGATCTTGGTACCCCATGTCGCCATGGAGGAAGATTCGACCAGTTCCTTCAGCGAATCTTCGAGTTTTGGAACGTGTTTCCTCCATGTTGTTCCAACTCGTTAGCATTAGTCCTCCTGCGACATGTCCTTAGTACTTATAAAAGTGTTCATTCTTAAAAAAAAAAAATAACAACAAATAATTCTAAAAAAAAATTAGATTGTATTAGAAAATTTTTGATTTAATCATTAATTTTTTTTCGTTTGTTTCGTTTTTTTTTAAAGTAATTTTGGTTAAATCCTTCAGAAAAGACATCCGCAATCTTTAATTATATTAGCTTCAGCGTCAAAATGGCTTTCAATTGATTTTTAAACAATATCCTGGAGATTAAACAAAAATTAAGCCACTGGCATGTGTAGGGCGATCAATTTGTGAGTTAGTGATAATTGAAGTTAACTAGCCCAGAAAATGTTTATCGCGGTCAGTGCTGTTTTAATTTCAATCATCTTGTGAATAAACTTGATTTTCAATGCTTTCGGATACAGAAAAAATATTTTTTTAAATCCGTTTGCGCCATTAAGCACAAAATTTTAGAAGAAAAATTCTTTACCGGACCAAGCAAAAAAGTCCTGGGAAAGGTTCTACAATAAAAAGAAAAATGATGAATTTCAGGACGATAAAAAGTGTATAATTTACCAGAAATCCCCATTTTTCTCAGAAGTTAGAAGACTATTCTGATTGATGTTTCCACCGTGGGACGATCGATATAATTAAGTATCCCTGCAAGAAGGTTCGCCCTTTCGTGCAGGTACCTCAGTAGGGTTTCTCGTGTAATTAAAGAGAGAGTGCCGTGTAATTAATTAATCGTCAGACGTCCCAGGGTGACGTTTGAAATCCTGTTGTTTTGGATTCGACTAAAACTTACTTAGGGTTATGAGTATATTTTTGCAAGTCAGTCTCCCAGAAATTCGAAAAGAAACAAATAATAAAACGTTAAATTTACCACACATCAGCTTTTGAAAGAACATGCAAATAAATTAAAATTTTTAATAAAAAAGAATACAAATTTTGTATATGAACCTGAAAGAATATTAACGAGACACGTTAATTATCCTTACACATCGTCGTTCAGTTCCCGGTTATATTTCCTCCCCTATATTTTTTTTACGTCACCCTGAAGAGGGTGAATAACAACCATTGACATCCCTCGACCCTCGAACTCAAAAAAATCGCCCTTTGATGCATCTTTTACGCATCCTATTTCATTATTCCTCTCTCGTTTTATACAAATAGTATATTGTAAAATAGCAAAGAAATATAAAATACATGAAAGAAAAAAAAAGTATCTTTTAATCCCAGAAAAAGAACTAATTTATTCTTATTGCTAAGGAGTTTATATACCCACAATAAGAAAAATAATCTAAGAAGTCGACCAAATGTTGCCGTTAAGGCGAAACGAGTAATTGATCGTTTGAGCCAATTATTCACTTGGAATAACTTCCATCGACTGAAGTTCACTCATAATTTGCTCACTCGAGAACGCTTTGCGTAAACAAATATTTCTTACGTTTGACTTAACGAGGGACATTCACTCCTTAATTTATTTCAATGACTTTTGACTTGACAAAAGATATTTTATAAATGAAATCCAAATATCAAGATGTGCTGAAAATATTTCCATTACTTATTATTTAAATTGATTATCAAATTTCTGACTTAATGCAGAACGAATTTTGTATTAATTGAATCATTTAGGGTCAGAAATATTCAAAGGCGAGAAATTGGAATGAAAAGTATCAACTTTAGTTATCAATTCAATTCATCTGAGTCAATTTTCGGATGAATAAAAGTGTGCGAGTGGATGAATGCAAAAAAACAGGCGATTGCACGTGCGTCCCCTACAATCTGGCATAAAACGAGATTTCGAAAATCCGTTATTTAAATAGCAGAAAGAGAGGGGGGACGGCTGGCACACCGCATGCCCTTTCGAATGGGCTGAATAATTTTATAAAATTAATAGTAAAGGGTAGGCCATTCGCGCTATTATGTCCGTATGCAAATAAGACAGTGGAGGGGTGGCATTGACGTACTTGTGGTGGGATTTAGAAGGGAGGGATGAAGAACGAGAAGGGAAACTTGCAGGCTGCAAGGCATTAAAAACTTTCGAGATTTATAGCAGTGACGTATGTAGAAACCTGGTCTAGACTCGATTATGCGTATTTCGGGGGTGCAAATGGACCTTCATCACTTTTTTGAAAAAAAAAAAGAAATGTCAAGCTTATGGAGAAAAAAAGTATGCTAATACTTTGGTGCAATCTATCAATATTGTTCGTAGTTACAAATATCCTGGATGTTTCGAAATACTTTTCAATCTTTTTCGAAATGAAATTGTTTGCATATAAATTATTCGGAATAAATTAATAGGACGTTGAAATGATTGTAGAAAATTTTTTATTTCAGGAATTCTGATTTCCATCAATTTTAATTCAAGTTTAAAAGCAGAACAAATGTTTTAACTAGAAAATTTCACATGGGAAAATCCCAAGTAAGAAATAATAAAAATACAACTTTTTTGTTAAAGTATCGGTTAGAGTAGAACTTGAACTATCAAACTGGAAGAAATTCAAACTTATATAAACTTCCGGAAATTTAGTACTTCTACACTAGACTTGAGATCATTTGGAAAATTTCAAATGTAAATGTTGTTAAACATTCTGATTTGGTTGTTCAAATTTGAAGAATTTTTAATAAAAGTATAGAAGTTTGGAAATTTTTTAATAAAAAGGTAGATATACAATTGGAAATTTACAAATATTACAAAAGTTGGGAAACCATGTATAATCTTTAAGACATTAGAATTTTAAGTAAAGCGAAGAAAATCTAGAATAATAAACTAAACCTGTAAATACATACAGTCAGTCATCAGGAATATTACTGTTTTTGGACTATAAGTTACTTCAAGAAAAAATTGACCGATTGGGAAATAAGGAAATGTTATTTTTAATTACACATTGTGCATAGTATACAATCTTAAATGCAAAATTCTTTTTGTCAAATTCATATACTGTGAAATTGGAGCCATTAAGAATGTATTAAATTCCAATTGAAAATTTGCAAATATGGTAAAAGTTGGGAAATTTTTTTTAAATAAGTCATTCATCAATAAACACAAAAGAATTACAAATTGAAATGATTAGAAGTAAATAGATGCAAAAATATAATGTTTTCCAATAATTCACCTTTTAATTTTGAAAATTGATGAATTTCAAATTAGTAACGGTCAGAATTGATGGAATTCCAATTAAACGGTCGTTTAAAATCGTACAAACGCAGAAATCTCCAAATTAAAAAGGTCAAAATGGAAAATTTTCAATCATTGTTGGCAATGTACAAAATTGAAGAATTTTAACTTTCAAGTTGTTTAAGGTTGTACAAATTAAAATTGGAAGCGTAAAAAATTTAACTGTTTTAAACAGAAATATTAGAAAATGGACAATTTTGAATATATGTATAAATTGCATGATAACAACTAAAATCTCGATTTCTAGAAAAACCTAACTAATTTTTCTCCTTAGACTCATTTTCGACAATGAGATACAGGTCATGATTTAGCTTGTATCTTTCTTTATGTAGGGCATTTTTTTAATTTATAAAATTATTGTTCTTTCACGTGCTTGAACTAATTTTTAGCTTTCTGACTATCGAAGTATTCATCCTATAATTCCCATTGCATTTCTATTATCTTTCTGATAACGATAACGAGTTACTCTTAAGATGTAATTTGCCGAACACTCATGGTGATTGCTAATTAATGTTGTTGAGATTCTGCTATGCAAATGTTGGATATCAACTAGTTTTTAAGGTTGTACAACTTGAGTATCTGGATCATAGCCCGGATGTGGATTCTAGATGGAAAACATACTAAGTATACGAGAAAACAGTAAACACATGATTCAGGAAGCGGAGCAGGTGTTTCAGACGTACCTGTTATATTATTATTGATATCTCTCTCATCTTTTACAAGTGATTATTCATTTCTCTCCTTATTTTTACTTATCTTACTTTTGACCCATATTCCACTCCTATTTTATAAATATTTAACACCCAGATATCTCAATTAAATCTGCATCGTGAAGAAAATGATAATCTGTAAAATGGGTAAATGATTTGTATTTAAAGTGCAGTTGGTCTCTGGACGTAGATAAAAGTATAGTTGATGACAAAGGAGAATCGTTCAAAGTCCAAAGTAAATCGAGTTGTTTGAATAAAAGAGGAAAGGAGGTAGAAAAAAGTGAAATGGTGGAGGAAAGGTATAATAACGGTAAAGAGCAGGTATTCTAGGAGTTAAAATTGGCAAGGTTTCACTTGGACTGGAAGGCATACAATTTCTCATTTCATCGCCTCAATTAGCACTGGCTCGTAAAATGCACCAGCAAAAGACAGAGCGTTCTCCCCGGATCTTTATGATTGCTTCATTGGCCGTGCATTTCTGCACCTTTGTGCGAAGTCGGCGCGATTTTTAAATGTCCGTTCTGCACTTTTCCACATATACCTATAGTACCGGCGCATGCATCGACCTCGAGAAATAATTAGAGTTCACTCGCAGACATTCGTTAAGAAGCGAAAGATTGCTCGAGAATAATACGAGAGCGTATTAACTTTTAGCCTCCGAAAATGTTTGCAAATAGAGATCATCTTTTTTCTGCCAGGGGCGAATTTTTTGGAGAGGTTTGGAGGTATTTCATGTGTGGAACATCTGCGGATTTAATTAAGCAGAGAAAAAATATTTTGGAGGATAGTCCAGCTGCCACTAATACTTTTGTATGCACTGAGAGGTCTAGAGGATAATTTGGCTTAAAATATCGAAAAAAGCCCTTGATTATGAATATCGAAAGAACTTTTTCGAAAAGTTGGTAGTTAATTTTTTAACAAAGTTTTTTAAACAAATAAATTAGTTAGGCGAAAAAACGATCCTGTAAAATATGTTTTTGAATGTTGACTTTCGCCTGTTTACACGTGTTTAGTATAATTAACAATCTTGTGAATCTGTAGAGTTTGAAATTCACCAATTTTAAGTTTAAACTTCAATAGTGTATACACACTCGAATATCGTATCTAATTAAAATAATTAGACACTACTCGTAAAATAAAAAATTCAAATAAAATAAACAAGCCTGAACAATTTGACTGTCTTGGAATGAGAATCACTTAAAACTATTAGTTCAAATTGAATAATTAAAAATTCGAAGGGCATAAAATTAAATATTTGTCAAGCCCGGTGTTTAATAGACAATATTAAATCAGAAGCCTTTAAAATTTTGCAATTTTAAATTCGAAATAACCTACAAAATTCAACAATTTAACAAATGAATGCCGCCGAAATTTAACAAATTTCGAAAAAGCATTGAATGAAAGTTTTTCCATTTTTAACCTCCTGGATTCAACATTAATAGCTAGGAAACTCAAAAACTAATACTTTCAAATTCAAGCAAAACTTAAAAATATAAATTATTTTGAAAACGTTAAAATGAAATAAGTTCTAATTGGAAACGTTGAAAACTAAATAATATAAATTACGTAGCAATCAAATTTCAACGAATCCCAAATATCCTGAAATTAAGTCGCTTAAAATTTTAATAAGTTAATTATTCAAATCTTGAAATAAAATTTGTTTAGTTTGGAAAATTTATTTTTGCAATAGATAAATTAGACATTTTTGACACACTAAAAAAATATACAAATTTGTTGGCATTGAATTTGGTAAAATTTGTCTGTATTCAAGAAAAACGTGTTCATACGCTTTTAATTTGAAATTTTGCAAGCATTGAAAACGGTTTTGCGTAATGTTTTAATTTGAAAATGAACAACTAAAGACAATTTTTATAATTAAGCCTTTGAAATCAATGATGGTTAATTCGAGGTCATTAAAAGTAAACGATAGTCGGATTAGTATATTTCACATTGAATAATTGAAAAAATTTTAAAAGCTCCTGATGAAATATCCAAATTTCATTTCAAGTGTTAGCGCCATGTGACGAGTGGGTCACGTGACCGGCTTCCTACCTTACCGAAACTTTTTTTATTTGTAAACTTATTTTCACACGAATAGCCACCCTAATTTTTGAAAATCAAAAATAAATTTGACTTTTTTTTCAAATTTCGACACTTTTTTTTTCTTCAAAATAGTTTTAAAATAAAGCTGAGATTCTTTCCTATAAGACCTTCAATTTTCAAATTGGCAAATTGATTCGTCTTCGAGTAATAGAAGGATACGTGAACAAGATGCCATGATAGAGCGGGTGGCGCGCGATCTCCCCTAGTGCTCTCACGCCAAGGATCTTTCCGCAACGCTTTAGTGCCAGTTTTTTGAAGTTGAGTAATATTATATGCTACTTACATAACTGATCCTTTCAAAAAGTGAGGCATAAAGCAACTAATCTTAAACTCCGTTGTGTTGCCCACGACTTGCGTTCAAAGTTTCCTGCCATACCATAAGTAGCTCAAATTTGCAGTTCATGTAGATACAAACTCATCAACTCAGCGGGAATATCATTCTTTGCCTATGGTGATATTACAGATCCTTCTGGTAGAGACAAGGTAGATACTGAGAATCATGAAATAATTTCTGACGATGATGAAGATCATCCATATGGCAGCGAAAAAGATTGAGATGTCTTAGAGACCAAACTGCCGTATGAAAAAAATATCATAAAGCTGGTGTTCAAGTACTTGGTCAAATCATCGGAAAATTCAATGCATCTAAAGATCTTCAAGAAAAAGTTCAACTTGTCTTGCTTGCGCCAAAATCTTGAGACGAAGAAAATTGATGCAGGTGTTCAATACATCAGAGCGAAAAGCATAAAATGTCAAAAAATTATTTTCAGAGCATGGAATTCTTACGCTTCAGAATCCAAAAAGAGTAGGAGCATTGACTCCTGAAACTAAAAATCTAGTGGAAAACTTTGATGAACGCGATGAAACAAGTCGAATGATGCTAGGGATGAAAGACTTTGTGTCGATCAAGAATTAGGATGAAACTCGTTCACGTATTAAGAAAAGGTTACTACTGTGTAATGTCAATCAGTTATATGCTCAATTTACACCAGACCAGGCCTGAAGATCAGTATTTCGAAATTCACAAAACTCATACCTCGTCAGTGTGTTCAAGCAGGAAGCAGTAGCACTTATGATGTGTGCGTTTCCGTGCATCATGAGGATATCGAGTTGATGTTGAATAAAATTAATATCCAATATTTAACCGAGGATACTGCCATGGTGTTCATAAATCAGCGCGACTTTTTGGGTTCTATTTTATGTCCTAACTCTTCAAGTTCCTGTCACTTAGTAGTGTGAGCTTTTGATGAACATTGTATTAATGAAGTGAGATTTGAAATTTGGTTACAGAACGACAGATGTAATGGATACTGATGAACTCCTAGATGATTTATGTGAAAGGCTGTTAAAATTAAAAACTCATCACTTTAATTCAAAGGAGCAATCTTTTTTCAAAAACCTGAAGAAAAATTATTGGCCTGGGCAGTTTTTCATTTACTTCGATTTTGCTGAAAATTATGCGATCATAATCCATAATGAAGCTCAATCATTCCACTGGAATAAGGACCAAGCAGCAATATTCTCTGGTTGATTTATTATAAAAAAGATGGAGAGCTCAAGCATCTAAATATCGTTATCATATCTGATAACTTAGTTCATGACATGGTGGCTGTTCATGAGTATCAGAAGATAATAGTAGATTACTTAAAAACTCATTCCAGGCTAAAGAAAATCCACTATTTCACTGATGGTGCAAGGCAACATTTCAAATATAAGAGTCGCTTTACTAATCTACAATCCCATGGAGAAGATTTTGGTATCCAAGTTGAATGGCAGTTCCATGGTACATCTCATGGTAAGGGTGCATGTGATGGTATAGGATCAAATATAAGAAGACAAGCAGCACGTTCGAGCTTACAATGTTCTCCGAAACATCACATACTCACTCCTCATGTTTTATATCAGTGGGCCAAGACTAACTGTAAGGAAACCGAACTTTTCTTCAGCAGTAAAGAAAATCATCCCTTAGCCACCGAGTTACTGAAAGCCAGATATGACAAAGCTGTTACGATACCAGGTACATTACAGTACTACACTTTCATTTACACTCAAGGTAAAAAACTTCAACTCAAAATATTTTCATCCTCTGAGAAACACGACATCTTCTCGAATGGCAAAAAAAAGAAATCGCAAAAGAGGTCTGAGAAGAAAACAACTGTTGAAACCATAGCCTGAAAATCGAACGGGAGGACACATAATATTACCATATAATATTACTTAACTTAAATGCCTGACACTAAAGCGTTGCACAACGATCCTCGGCGTGAGCGCACTAGCGGAGATCGCGCGTCACCCGCTCTAGCATGGCATCTTGTTTACGTATCGTTCTATTACACAGAGACAAATTGATTTAACACTCTGAAAATTGAAGGTTTTATAGAAAAGAATCTCAGCTTTCTTTTAAATTTATTTTGAAGAAAAAAAAGTGTCCAAATTTGAAAAAAAGTCAAAATCATTTTTAGATTTCAAAAATTAGGGTAAAATTTTGACTTTCTTCAAAAAAAATTACTACCACCAACACTTTTGTGAAAAAATCTATCAAAAACATTTGAAACGAAATTTTGTTCAAAGCAACAGGATAAACGATACAAAAGTTTGAAAGTAAGGCTTTGCTTGAAAAATCCAAAAATTGTACCCCCTCCACTTTGATAAATAATTATCAAAATGAATTTATTTTCAGTGTGAGTAGTACTATCTAATAGGACAACAACTGGGCCCATTTTTACCCCGATCGGACAACCTTTATTTTCCAGGTGGGTAACACTGATAAATTATGCCCCAAATATAAATTTCCAATTTCATGTCAAGCTACTTCCTTGATAAATAATTGAAATAATTTAGCATTACCGTATCTAGAAAAACCTTTGAAATTTTGATCTAGGATTTACCCTTTCTTATCTTTACAGTATCACCAGCATGGTAAATTTAACTAAAGGTTCCCAATTTCAAGTCACGCTGTTTCCGTTCTAAATAATTGACATGATTTACCGTGACCAAAGCTAGAAACACCTTTGTTACTTTGGTCCTGGCTTGTCCCATTCTTCTTTTTATAATAGGACCAGCAGAGGAAGTATTAATATAGCTTTCCAGTTTCAAGTCAAGCTGCTTCCATCGTAAATAATTAACATGATTTAGCATTACCGAAACTAGAAAAACCTCTGCAATTTTGATCCAGGACTGAGCCATTCTCCTCTATATAATGGCAACAGAAGTGTGAATATGAATGAACGTTCTCACTTTTGAGTCAAGCTGTTTTCTTTCTAACCACATGGCATGAATACGTGCTAACGTAACTAGAATAACCTTTGCAATTTTGATCCAGGCTTGTCCCATTCTTCTTCTTGTAATGGCACCAGCAAGGTAAATATAAATATAGGGTTGCAATTTCAAACCAAGCTGCTTCCTTCCTAAGTCATTCGCATGATTCAGCTTTACAGAAGCTAGAAAAGCCTTTGCAATTTTTATCCAGGCTTGCCCCATTCTTCTCTTTATAATGGCACCAGCAGTGTAAATCTAAATATAGGTTTCTAATTTCAAATCAAGCAGCTTCCATCATAAATAACTGACATGATTAAGTGCTACCGTAGCCAGAAAAAGCTTTGCAATTTGTATCCAGGCTTGTCCCATTCTTCTCTCTATGATGGCACCAGCAGGGTAAAATAAATGTAGGTTTCCAATTTCAAGTCTGCTGCTTCCGTCCCAATTAATTGACATGATTTAGCGTTACCGAAGCTAGTAAAACCTTTGCAATTTGGATCCAAGCTTGTCCTATTCTTCTCTTCATAATGGTACCAGCAGCGTAAATATGAATAAATATTCCCAATTTCCAGTCAAGCTGCTTCCTTCCTAAATAATTGATTCAGCGTCACCGAAGCTAGAAAAACCTTTGCAATTTCGATCCAGGCTTCTTCCATTCTTCTCTTTTGTAATGGCACCGGCAGGGGAAATATAAATACAGGCCTCCAATTTGAAGTCAAGCTGTTTCCTTTTTATATAATTGACATGATTCAGCATCACCAAAGCTAGAAAGACCTTTGCTGTTTTGATGCAGGCTTGTTCCATTCTTTTGCGTATAATACCACATGAAGGTTGGATACAAAGATAGGTTTCCCATTTCAAGTCAAGCTGTTTCCGTTCTAAATACTTGACATAATCAAGTGATACCGTAGCTAGAAGAGCCTTTGCAGTATCGAACCAGGCTTGTCCCTCTCTTCTCTTCATATTAGCACCAGAATAATAAATATAAATATAGGTTTCCAATTTCAAGTCAAGCTGTTTCCTTTCCAAATACTTGGTATGATTATTTGCTACCGTCGCTAGAATAACTTTTGTAATTTTGATCCAGGATTGACATATTATTCTCGTCATAATGACGCTAGCAGGGTAAATATAAATAAATACTTCTAATTTCAGTTCGAACTGTTTCCTTTCTCAATAATTGACATGATTTTGCGTTATCGAAGACAGAAAAACCTTTGTTATTTTGATCCGGGCTTTTCTCATCCTTCTCTTTATAATAGCAGCAGCAGGGTAAATATAACTATATGTTTCCAATTTCCAGTCAAGCTGCTTTCTTCCTAAAAAATTAATACCTTTCAGTGTTATCAAAGCCAGAAAAACCTTGGCAATTTTGATCTAGGCTTGTAACATTCATCTCTTTATAATGGCACCAGGAGGGTAAACATAAATATAGATTAAAAATTTTAAGTCAAGGTGTTTCCTTTCTAAATAATTTACATGATCCAACGTTACCGAAACTAGAAAAACCTTTGAAATTTTGATCCGGGCTTATCCCATTCTTCTCTTTATAATGGCACCAGCAGGCCAAATATAATTATAGGTTTCCGATTCCAAAAGAAGCTGATTCCTTCCTGAATAATTGACATGATTCACCGCTACCGGAGCTAGAAAAACCTTAGCCATTTTGCTCCAGGCTTGTCACATTCCTCTCTGTATAATGGCACCAGAAGGGTAAACATAAATATAGGTTTTCTAATTTCAAATCAAGATGTTTCCTTTCTAAATACATGACATGATTAAGTGTTACAGTAGCTAGAATAACCTTTGCAGTTTTGATCCAGGCTTGTCTCATTCTTCTCTTTATAATGCCACCAGTAGGGTAAATATAAATATATAGGTGTCCAATTTGAAGTCGAGCTGTTTCCTTGCTAAATACTTGAAATGCGTAAGTGCTACCTTAGTTAGAATAGCCTTTGCAATATCGAGCCAAGCCTGTCCCATTCCTCTCTTCATATTGGCACCAGAAAAATAAATGTAAGTATAGGGTTCCAATTTCAACCCAAACTGCTTCCGTCCTGAATAATTGACGTGATTAAGCGTTACCTAGGCTAGGAAAACCTTTGCTATGTTGAAGACGCTTACCTCGTTGTTCCCTTTATAATGGTATAAGCAGGGTAAATATAAATAAATATTTCCAATTTCAAGTCAAGCTGTTTCCTTGTTAAATAATTCACATGATTTGGCATCACCAATGCTAGAAAAACCTTTGCTTTTCTGATTCAGGCGTGTCCGATTCTTCGCTTTAGAATGACACCAGCAGGGTAAATATTAGTATAGCTTTCCAGTTTCTAGTCAAGCTGCTTCCTCCCTGAATAATTGACATAATTTAGCGTTACCGAAGCTGGAGAAACCTTTGTTATTTTGATCCAGGCTTGTCTCATTCTTCTCCTTATAGTATCACCACCAGGGTGAATATAAATATCGGTTTCCAATTTAAAATCAAGCTGCTTCCTTTCTGAATAATTGCCATGATTCGCCGTTACCGAAGCTAGAAAAGCCTTTGCAATTTTGATCCAGGCTTGTCTCATTCCTCCCTGTATAATGGTAGTAGCAGGGTAAATAATAATATAGCTTTCCAATTTCATGTCAAGCAGTTACCTTTCTGAATATTTGATATGATTATGCGCTACCGTAGCTAGAAAAATCTTTGCTATTTTAATCCAGGCTTGGCCTATTCTTCTTATTATAATGGCAACAGCAGGGTAAGTATAAATATTGGTTTCCAGTTTCAAGCCAAGCCGCTTCCGTCCTAAGTAATTGACATGATTTCGCATCACCAACGCTAGAAAAACCTTTGCTTTTTTTTATCGAGACTTGTCTCTCTATTCCCTTTATAATGACACCAGCAGGGTAAATATTTGTATAGATTTCCAGCTTCAAGTCAAGCTGCTTCCTTTCTAAATAATTGACATGATTCGGCGTTACCGAAGCTAGAAAAACCTTTGCAATTTTGATCTAGGCTTTTCTCATTCTTCTCTTTATAATGGCACCAGAAGTGTAAATATGAATATAGCATTCCAATTTCAAGTCAAGCTGCTTCCCTCCTAAATGATTGATATGATTCAGCGTTAACGAAGCCAGAAAAACCTTTGCTATTTTGATCCAGGTTTGTCACATATCTCTCTATATAATGGCACCAGAAGGGTAAACACAAATATAGGTTAGTAATTTCAAATTAAGATGTTTCCTTTCTAAATACATGACATGATTAAGTATTACAGTAGCTAAAATAACCTTTGCAATTTTGATCCAGGTGTGTTGTATTCTTCTCCTTATAATGGAACGAGCAAGGTCAATATAAATACAGGTGTGCAATTTCAAGCCAAACTGCTGCCTTCCTAAGTAATTTAGATGATTCAACGTTACCGAAGCTAGAAAAACCTTTGCTTGTTTGATCCAGGCTTGTCCCATTCTTCTCTTAATAATGACAAAAGCAGGGTAAATACAAATATATAGGTTTCCAATTTCGAGTCAAACTGCATCCTTTCTAAATACTTGACATGGTTAGGTGTTACCGTAGCTAGAAAAATCTTTTGCAATTTGGATCCAGACTTATCTCATTCTTCTCTTCATAATGGTGCCAGCAGGGTGAATATAAATAAATATTTTCAATTTCAGGTAAAGCTGTTTCTTTTCAAAATAATTCACATGATTTCGCATTACCAAAGCTATAAAAACCATTGCTATTTGGATCCAGGCTTGTCCCATTTTTCTTTTTATAATAGCACGTATAGGGTAGATATAAATACAGGTTTACAATTTCATGTAAAGCTGCTTGCTTCCTAAATAATTGAAATGATTTAACCTTACTGACTCTGGAAAAACTTTTGCAATTTGATGCAGGCTTGTCCATTTCTTCTCTTAATAATGACGCAAGCAGTGTCAATATAAATATATAGGCTTCCAATTTCAAGCCAAGCAGTTACCTTTCTGAATATTTGATATGATTATGCGCTACCGTAGCTAGAAAAAGCTATGCTATTTTAATCCAGGCTTGGAATATTCTTCTTATTATAATGGCACCAGCAGGTTAAGTATAAATATAGGTTTTCAGTTTCAAGCCAAGCCGCTTCCGTCCTAAGTAATTGACATGATGTTGCATCACCAACACTAGAAAAACCTTTGCTTTTTTTATCGAGACTGGTCCCACTCTTCCCTTTATAATGACACCAGCAGGGTAAATATTTGTACAGATTTTCAGCTTCAAGTCAAGCTACTTCCTTTCTAAATAATTGACATGATTCGGCGTTACCGAATCTAGAAAAACCTTTGCAATTTTGATCTAGGCTTTTCTCATTCTTCTCTTTATAATGGCACCAGAAGTGTAAATATGAATATAGCATTCCAATTTCAAGTCAAGCTGCTTGCCTCGTAAATAATTGATGTGATTTAGCGTTACCGAAAGAAGAAAAACCTCTGCTATTTTATCCTGGCTTGTCTCATTCTTCTCTTTATAATGTCACCAGCAGGATAAATATAAATATATAGGTGTCCAATTTCAAGTCAAGCTGTTTCCTTGCTAAATACTTGGAATGCTTAAGTGCTACCGTAGTTAGAATAGACTTTGCAATATCGAGCCAAGCTTGTCGCATTCTTCGCTTCATATTAGCACCAGAAAAATAAATTTAAGTACAGTGTTCCAATTTCAAGCCAAGCTGCTTCCCTCCTAAATAACTGACATGATTAAGCATTACCTAGGCTAGAAAAACCTGTGATATGTTGAACACGCTTGCTTCGTTCTGTTTTTTTAATGTCACAAGCAGGGTTAATATAAATAAATACATCCAATTTCAAGTTAAGCTGTTTCCTTTCTAGATGATTCACATGATTTGGCATCACCGAAGCTAGAAAAATCTTTACTCTCTTGATCCAGGCGTGTCCCATTCTTCTCTTCATAACGACACCAGCAGGGTGAATATTAGTATAGCTTTTCAGTTTTGAGTCAAGCTATTTCCTCCCTGAATAATTCACATGGCTTGGCGTTACCGAAGCTGGAAAAACCTTTGTTATTTTGATCCAGGTTTGTCTCATTCTTTTCCTCAAAATATCACCATCAGGGTAAATATAAATATAGGTTTCCAATTTTAAATCAACCTGCTTCCTTTCTAAATAATTCACATGATCCAACGTTACCGAAGGTAGAAAAACCTTCGCAAGTTTGATCTAGGCTTGTTCCCTCCTTCCCTTTATAATGGCACCAGAAGGATGAATATAATTATAGGTTTACAATTTCATGCCAAGCTGTTTTCTTCCTTAATAATTCAAATGATTTAGCGTTACCGAATCTAGAAAAGCTTTAAAGATTTTGATCCAGGCTTGTCCCATCCTTCTCTTCATAATGGGGTTATCAGTGTAAATATAAATAAATATTTCCAATTCCAGGTCATGCTGTTTCGTTTCTAAATGATTCATATGCTTTGGCATCACGAAAGCTAGAAAAACCTTTACTTTTTTGGTCCAGGCTTGTCCCATTCTTCTCTTTATAATGGCATCAGCAATGTAAATATAAATATTGGTTTGCAATTTCAAGCTTAGCTGCTTCCATTCTAAATAATTGACATAATTTGCGGTCAAGGAAGCTTGAAAAACCTTTGCAATTTTTATCAAGGCTTGTCTCATTCTTCTCTTTAAAATGACACCAGCAATGTAAATATAAATGTAGGCTTTCAAGTTCAAGTCAAGCTGTTTGCTTTATAAATACCTGACATGATTAAGTGCTACCTTAGCTAGAAAACCCTTTGCAATTTTGAGCCGGGCTTGTCCCATTCTTTCTTTTAAATTGGCACCAGTAGGGTAAATATACATGTAGGCTTCCAACTTCAAGTCAAGCTGTTTCCTTTCTAAATACCTGACAGGATTAAGTGCTACGTTAGCTAGAACACTCTTTGCAATTTTGAGCAAAGCTTGTCCCATTCTTCCCTTCATAATGGCGCCAGCAGGGTGAATATAGTTATAGGGATCCATTTTCAAGTCAAGATGTTTACTTTCTAAACAATTGGCATGACTGTGCGCTACCGAAGCCTGAAAAACCTTTGCGATTTTGATCCAGGTTTGCCGCATTCTTCTCTTTGTAATGGCATTATCAATTTCAAGTCACGCTATTTTCTTTCTAAATACTTGACATAATTAAGTGCTACAGTAGCTAGAATAGCCTTTGCAATTTTGATCCAGGCTTGTCCCATTCTTCTCCTTATAATGGCACCAGCAAGGTGAATATAAATATAGGTTAGCGATTCCAAGCCAAGCTGTTTCCTTTCTAAATAATCGACATGATCCTGCGTTACCGAAGCCAGAAAAACGTTTGTACTTTTGATCTAGGTTTGCCCGATTCTTACACTTATAACGGCAGCAGCTGTGTAAATATAAATATATATTCCAAATTTCTAGTCATGCCGTTTTCTTCCTAACTAATTCACATGATTTAGCCTCACCAAAGCTAGAAAAACGTTAGCTATTTTGAACTAGGCTTGACCCGCTCTTCTCTTTATAATAGCACTGGAAAGGTAGGTATAAATATGGGTTTCCAATCTCCTTTCAAGCTGCTTCCTTCCTGAATAATTGACATGATTCAGCATTACCAAAGATAGAAAAACCTTTGCAATTTTGATTAAGGCTTGTCCATTTCTTCTCCTTATAATGGCACTAGCAATGTTAATATAAATATAGGCTTGCAATTCCAAGCCAAGCAGCTTCCTAGCTGAATAATTGACATGATTCAGCGTCAGGGAAGCTGGAAAAATCTTTGAAATTTTGATCAATACTTGTGCCATTTTTCTTTCTAATGGCTCCAGCAGGGCAAATACAAAGGTAGGTTTCCAATTCCAGCCCAAGCTGATTCCTTTCCAAATACCTGACATGACTAAGTGCTAACGTAGCTAGGAAAACCTTTGCTATTTTGATCCAGGCTTGGCCCATTCGTCTCTTTATAATAGCACTAGCAAGGTAAATATGAATATAGGTTTGCAATTTTAAGCCAAGCTGCTACCTTTCTGAATGATTAACGTGATTCAGCAAAACCAAAGCCACACAAACCTTTGCAATTTTGACCTAGACTTGTCCCATTCTTCTACTTATAATGGCACCAGCAAAATAAATATAAATATATGTTTGCAATTTCAAGCCAAGCTGCTTCCTTCCACAATAATTGAAATCATTCAGCGTTACGTAAGCTAGTAAAACCTTTGCAATTTTGATCCAGGTTTGCTTAGTTCTTCTCTTTATAATGGCACCAGAAGGGTAGATGTAAATATGGGTTACGATTTGCAAGTCAAGCCTCATCCTTTCTATATAATTGGCATGATTCAGCGTTACTGAAGCCAGAAAAACCCTTGCAATTTTGAGCCAGGCTTGTCCTATTCTTCCCTTCATATTGGCACCAGTAGGGTGAATATGCATGTAGGCTTCCAACTTCAAGTCAAGCTGTTTCCTTTCTAAATACCTGACAGGATTAAGTGCTACCTTAGCTAGAACACTCTTTTCTATTTTGAGCAAGGCTTGTCCCATTCTTCCCTTCATATTGGCGCCAGCAGGGTGAATATAGTTATAGGCATCCAATTTCAAGTCAAGCTGTTTACTTTCTAAACAATTGGCATGATTGTGCGTTACCGAAGCCTGAAAAACCTTTGCGATTTTGATCCAGGTTTGCCGCATTCTTCTCTTTGTAATGGCACCTGAAAGGTAAATATAAATATAGGTTATCAATTTCAAGTCAAGCTATTTTCTTTCTAAATACTTGACATAATTAAGTGCTACAGTAGCTAGAATAACCTTTGCAATTTTGATCCAGGTTTGTCCCATTCTGCTCCTTATAATGGCACCAGCAAGGTGAATATAAATATAGGTTAGCGATTCCAAGCCAAGCTGTTTCCTTTCTAAATAATCGACATTATCCTGCGTTAACGAAGCCAGAAAAACGTTTGGAATGTTGATCCAGGTTTGCCCGATTCTTACACTTATAACGGCAGCAGCTGGGTAAATATAAATATATATTCCAAATTTCAAGTCATGCCGTTTCCTTCCTGAATAATTTACATTATTCAGACTCACCAAAGCTAGAAAAACGTTAGCTATTTTGATCCAGGCTTGTCCCACCCTTCTTTTTATAATAGCACCGGAAAGCATTACCAAAGACAGAAAAACCTTTGCAATTTTGATTAAGGCTTGTCCCATTCTTCTCCTTATAATGGCACTAGCAATGTAAATATAAATATAGGCTTGCAATTCCAAGCCAAGCAGCTTCCTTGCTAAATAATTCACATGGTTCAGCGTCAGGGAAGTTTGAAAAATCTTTGCAATTTTGATCAATGCTTGTCCCATTATTCTCTCAAATGGCTCCAGAAGGGCAAATATAAAGGTAGGTTTCAAATTCCAACCCAAGCTGATTCCTTTCCAAATACCTGACATGACAAAGTAATAACGTAGCTAGAAAAACCTTTACAATTCTGATCCAGGCTTGTCCCATTCTTCTCTGTATAATGGCACCAGCAAGGTTAATATAAATATAGGTTTGCAATTTCAAGGCAAGCTGCTTCTTTACTAAATAATTCACCTGATTCAGCGTTACCGACGGTAGCAAGACCTTTCCAATTTTCATCCAGGCGTGTCCCATCCTTCTCTTCATAATGGCACCAACATGGTGAATATACATGTAGATTCCCAATTTCAAGTTGAGTTTTTCCGTTCTAAATACATTGTATGATTAAGTGGTGTCTTAGCTATAAAAACCTTTGCCATTTTGATCCAGGCTTGACCCATTCTTCTCTTTATAATGCCGCCAGGTGGGTAAATATATATTTCCAATTTCAAGTCATGCTGTTTCCTTTCTAAATAATTCACATGGACTGCATTACCGTAGCCGGGAGAAAATTTGCTTTTTTGATTCAGGCTTTTCCCATTATTCTCTTTATGATAGCACCAGAAGGGCAGATATAAATATAGGTTTCCAATTTCAAGTCAGGCAGTTTCCCTCCTAAATAATTGAAATGATTTATCGTTACGAAATCTAGAATAACCTTTGCAATATCGATTCTGGCTTGTCCCATTCTTCTCTTTCCACTGGCACCAGCAAAATAAATTTAAATATATTATTCAAGCTGATTCCTTTCCCAATGATTTACATGATTAGGCGTTATCAAAGCTAGAGAAACCTTTGCTATTCTGATCCAGGCTTGTCCTATTCTTCCCCTTATTATGGCACTAGCACTGTAAATATAAATATAGGTTTGCAATTTCAAGCCAAGCTGCTCCCTTCCTAAATAAATCTCATGATTCAGATGATGGCAACAGCAAGGTAAATATAAACATATGTTTTCAATTTTAAGCCAAGTTGCTTCCTCCTAAATAATTGACATGATTCAGCGCTACGGACGGTAGCAAGACCTTTGAATTTTGATCCACGCTTGACCCATTCTTCTCTTTATAATGCCGCCAGGTGGGTGAATATATATTTCCAATTTCAAGTCAAGCTGTTTCCTTTATAAACAATTGACATGAACTGCACTACCGTAGGCGGACAAACCTTTGCTTTTTTTATCCAGGCTTTGCCATTATTCTCTTTATGATAGCACCAGCAAGGGTGAATATAAATATAGGTTTGCAATTCCAAGCCAAGCTGCTCCCTTCTTAAATAATTTACATCATTTAACGTGACAGAAGCTAGATAAACCTTTGCAATTTTGATCAAGTCTTGTCCCATTCTTCTCCT
Source organism: Andricus grossulariae (assembly GCA_011634705.1). Classification (NCBI taxonomy): domain Eukaryota; kingdom Metazoa; phylum Arthropoda; class Insecta; order Hymenoptera; family Cynipidae; genus Andricus; species Andricus grossulariae. The sequence goes on from JAABKJ010007545.1 coordinate 121,094,287, forward strand.
TATAATGGCACTAGCAATGTAAATATAAATATAGGTTTGCAATTTCAAGCCAAACTGCTTCCTTCCTGAATAGTTGACATGATTCAGCGTTACGGAAGGTAGAAAGACCTTTGCAATTTGGTTCAGGCTTGGCCGATTCTTCTCTTTATAATGCCGCCAGCTGGGTAAATATATGTATCCAATTTCAAGTCAAGCTGTTTTCTTCCTAAATAATTAAAGTGATCTGCATTACCGTAGCTGGAGAAACCTTTGCTATTTTGATCCAGGTTTTTCCCATTCTTCTCTTTATAATAGCACCAGAAGGGTAGATATAAATATGGTTTCTCAATTTGAAGTCAAGCTGCTTTTTCCCTAAATAATTTATATGATTCAGCGATTGGGAAGCTAGATAAACCTTTGCAATTTTGATCCAGTTTTGTCGCAATCTTCTCCATATATTCGCTCTAGCAATGTAAATATAGGTATAGGTTTGCAATTTCAAGCAAAGCTGCTTCCTTCCTGAATAATTCTCATAATTCAGCTTTACGGAATCTAAAAACTTCTTTGCAATTTTGGTCAAGCCTTGTCCCATTCTTCTCCTTAAAATGGCACGAGCAGAGTAAATGAAAATTTAGGATTCCAATTTGAAGTCAGGCGGTTTACTTCCTAAATACCTGACATAATTAAGTGCTACCGTGGCTAGAATAGCGTTTGCAATTTTGATCCAGGCTTGTCCCAATCTTCTCTATAATGGCACCAGCGAGGTCAATATAAATATAGGTTTGCAATTTCAAGGCAAGCTGCTTCCTCCCTAAATATTTGATATGATTCAGCGTTAGGGAAGCTAGATAAACCTTTGCAATTTTGATCCAGTTTAGTCCCACTCTTCTCCATATAATAGCACTAGCAATGTAAATATAGATATAGGTTTGCAATTTCAAGCCAAGCTGCTTCCTTTCTGAATAATTCACATGATTCAGCGTTACGGGATCTAAAAACTCCTTTGCAATTTTGGCTAAGGCTTGTCCCATTCTTCTCTTCAAAATGGCACAAGCAAGGTAAATGAAAATGTAGAAAGACCTTTGCAATTTTGATCCACGCTTGTCTCATTCTTCTCTTTATAATTGCACCAGCAGGGTAAATTCAAATGTCGGTTTCCAATTTCAAATCTAGCTGTTTTCTTTTTGAATATCTGACATGATTAAGTGCTACCGTAGCTAGGAGAACTTTTTCAATTTTGATAAAGGATGCTCTCATTCTTCTCTTCATATTGGCGCTAGCTAGGTAAATATAAATATAGGCTTCTAATTTGAATTTAAGCTGTTTCCTTTCTGAATACATTGCATGATTAAGTGCTACCGTAGCTAGAAAAACCTTTGCAATTTTGATCCAGGCTTGTCCCTTTTTCTCCTAGTTATCACACTAGCAATGTAAATATGAATACAGGTTTACAATTTCAAGCCAAGCTGCTTCCTTCCTAAATAATTCACGTGATTCAGCGTTATGGAAGCTAGAAAAACCTTTGCAATTTGGTCAATGCTTGTCCCATTCTTCTCTCTAAAATGGCTCCAGCAGGGAAAATATAAAGGTAGGTTACCAATTTCAACCCGAACTGATTCCTTTCCAAATACCTGACATGATTGAGTGTTACCGTAGCTAGAAAAACCTTTGCAATTTTGATCCAGGCTTGTCTCATTCTTCTCTTTAAATGGCGCCAGCAGGGTGAATATAATTATATGATTCCAATTTCAAGTCAAGCTGATTCTCTTCTAAATAATTTACATGATTAAGCGTTACCGAAGCTAGAAAAACCTATGCTGGTCTGATCCAGGCTTCTCCCATTCTTCTGCTCATAATGGCGCTAGCTGGTTAAATATGAATATATATTCCAAATTTCAAGCCAAGCAGCTTCCTTTCTAAACAATTCACACGATTCAGCGTTACGGAAGATCGAAAAACCTTTGAAACTGTCATCCAGGCTTGTCCCATTCTTCTCTCCTGTAACGTAATTGTAACGTATAGGCTTGATCTACTGCATGTACAAGCTGAATACTTCTACCGTTTTTAGATACACTTAACTTCTAGTAATGTACAGGTACTACCACCCGTTAGAAAGTCATTTTCCTAGCTGCGAACACCGCACAAAGCAAGCGATAGAAGGACTCCTCTCCATCGAGTAGAGTGAGGACTCCCAACCAATATCGACATAGCGCGCTCGACCAGCACTGAGAGCGAGTTGACTGGGAGACGTGTCCCACATCGTTCGTTACTTCGGTCTCGACGCTCGTTGGGACGAGGTCGTCTTTTGGTGGACGCGCCAGAGGAGTGAGTTCTTGGAGTAGGAAAATAGATGTAGATTACACGCGATGAATTCTAACGTTTGGTGTTCAGTGTTTTAAGTTCAAATATATATATTTTTTTAAATTAGAAAATGAGGGTCATACTTGCCTGTTCTAATGCACACTTGCAGCTAGGTATTTAATAATTAAATCGTAAGCTTTCTCTGTGATTGGTTCGCCCGTCACTTGACTCGCCCAAGAATTCTTTATTAAATATTTCAGAGCTACTGGAATCTATTATGTTCTTTCTTTCTGCAATGTTCGTTCGTGCGCATTGTGGCTCTTAAGAGTTAACGGATGAAAGTACAACAAGTGTGATTTTACTCACTTGATAAAGTTGAAGTTTTGAATTTAATCTTTTGAAGATAAATATAAAATTAAAGCCAAGGAGCTCAACGACTTCTTAGAAGTATTTTTTTTTATAATCTATATGATAACCATGGAATCTCATAAAATTTACTCGAAAGCCAATCGAAGGTTTGAAACACCGATTTTTCTGGCCTTGCAATGAATGTAAGACTGATCTTTCTCAGAAAAATCAAAAAGATTTTGAATTTATTCTCAAAATTAATATACTACAAAATTGCTACTTTCAAATTACTCGCTTCAAAAGGCATGGACACAAATCGTAATTGTTGGAACTAGGTTGTCAACATTTCGTCTTTCTTCGTTATAGGAACGAAATTAATTCAATTTACGACAACTTCAGCATACCTCCATATATCTTGAATTTGTGAAAACTAGGTTCGCTTTATTGTGAAACTCAAGCATATTGAAGACGGAGGGATTTGAGAATTCCGCCTTCGGGAAACCCAAACCAAACATAAACATTTCACCAAGTTAGAGTCTCGAAAAGAATATCATTACAATATATGAGAAAATAGTATTAACTATAATAACGAATAAAGCGCGAAACGTATCAATGGCGCCCGAAAAGGAACCCGAAGGTTAAAGATGAGTTTTCAAATTTCAACGTTTCCAATACGTAACGAACGTGTTGTTAGTAGTAATTGAAGTGTGGTGGTAGCGTCTTTTCACTTTGAAATTAGAAACTCAAGCATCTTATTGCATACGTAATCTGAATCCTAACAACCAGGCACATGTATATTCTACTTGAAGCATAATTCTTGAAATATAAATGCAATAGTGGACTTTTTAGAAGAGTTATTTTAGTAAACAAAGAGCAAAAAGCATTCTGAGATGATTTACTTAACTCCTCATCATCTTCATGTCGACGCCATCCAAGTAATTGATGATAGACTTCTGTCACTTTCATTTTTCCAATAAAAGCTATAATTATAGCAAGAACTTCACGAATTTTAATTCGACAACATGACCCATCGAAAAAAGTACCTAATTGATGGGTTTTCTACCCGCCGACACTGTTTAGAATTTTTCATTTTGGAGCCTTTTTTAGAACATCGCCAAAGCCATCCCAACTTTTTCTCTTTATTTAGTTCAACCTTCATTGGTAACTCGCAGCATGTTGGAGGTGTTGACGATTTGGATGGGATTAAACCTACTTCTTCCAAAAAAAGAATTGCTCAATCATCGGTTCCAATAAGGTAATTGAAGGAACAAAAGTATGAAAAGTTTTTCAGTTTTGAATGCAATAAAGGGGGTTCGGATCCCATAATATCAGCAATTATAATTGAATTGAAATAAAGTACAAAATTGTTGTCAGAGCGTCCCTGCATTGAACTCGAGATCGTTTAATTTGATTTAAATTCAAAAATTGACATCATAGTTCTTGTACCTACCACTAGAGGGATCGACTCCGCGGGTAAGGACGAAACAGATAATATCGATAAATTGTAAATATCAATATCAACTCAAAATCCCTGCTGTGAGAATATTTTCTCACGTAAGGAAAGCGAGGTTATGTCCATCTAAAAGAACCGACCGGACAGAAAAATAAATGTCTAATTCATATTTTTAAACAAGTGAGTTATTTATATAATATAAACGGAAGAATATGTCGAGACCTAATTGCGAGGTATCGATTTAAAAGTGTTTGATTCGTTTTTCTCGTAAAAAATACCATATCGGAATGAACTTTTAAGAAATTATATACATTTGAAAAATGTTTAAAAAATCGATATGTCTCGAAAACTATTCGAGATATCGATTTAAAACTTTCAGATTCGTGTTTCTTGCCAAAAATCCTATTAGGTATTTTCACTCCAAATATCTTTGCTTCAACTACCAGCTAACTTCAGTTCGATGAATGCTGAGGGGGAAAACAATGGATCAAATGCATGAGACACAACTTTATTTTTGTAATATCTTCGTGATGAATAATAATTATTATGATTTTATTATTTCATTAAATAGATCTTGCAAAATACAAACTTTTTTCAAATACATTTATACAGAAAAAATTAGTTTTTATGAAGATAATAGCAAAATAGGGCAAAAAATGACCAAATCCCATGCATTTGGTCCATTGTTCCCCCTCAGCACTCAACGAAGTGAAGTTAGCTAGCAGTTGAAGTTAAAATACCTATATTTAAAACTTTGTCGCCACGGATATCGTAATATTGCCTATTTAAAAGTTGTAGGAAGATAATTTTGTTTTCAAGATACTCACAATCGGTGCTTATATCGAATTGAATATATCTAATTTTTTAACAAAAATAATTATAGTCAAAATTTATTTATTGTTTCTTCCCTTTGTAAAAGATATGTGTACTTAAATTATATCATAAGTGAATATTTTTATTCCATTTAATTTTAAGAATTTAAAAGTTTCAATGCATGTACAAATCTTCCAGACCTTTTGAAAATTGTTACGTGACAAGATAGCAGAATTCACATAGATCATGCGTTGTAAACAACATAAAGTACACGTTTGTCACATAACAGTCATGTCACATTGTTACATAGCTGTCACTAATGTGCATTATGCGCAGCTCACAAAACCACACATTGACGCCGTTGAATTTCACTCAGGTATAAACAATTTTTTATAGTCCATGGATGTAACTAAGTTACGGAACAAATGTTCCACGATTGTTATATAACAGGTATGTCAATTGGTTACATCGCCGTTACAGTTCACTCACGTAAAACTGTAATGACAGTGTTATAGTTCATGCGTGTAACAAAGTTACAAAACTGTTACATTCTTCTAAAACAATTATATTACACTGTTAGAGAATTGTTACAACTTTTTTGTATAAAAATTGTACATCTAATAAAATCACATTAAGTTCATCTAGTAAAATTAGTTATATAAGAAGATATAACAATGTTACCCCTTTGTTAAGGAGCAGTTACAGAACGTATTTGCTGGACAAGAGCTTCACTTGATTTTTTATTTTGGCAAAATAATTGTTTGAAGAAAATTGTATTTAGGTTTGCAAGAGTGCTATTAGCGATGATGCATTAAGAACGTATTTCCGGTATATGCGTGAGTGGGAAAATCAAGGGACTAGTAACGAGAAAGGGATTTCTGAGAAATACAAAAGCATTGAGTGGACTAAGGTTCGAATCTCTGCATTACACGATCTTTACGAAGCTGCACCACTTGGTAATTCCAATTTCGTTTATAACTTTTTAAATTATTTGAAACAAATTATGTAATTTAATTAACGTTTTTTTCAGGGATGCAATGTAATGGTTCTGACGGATCACGACTACCCGGCCTATGGAACAACATTGCAGCGACACCGGTTCGATTGCCACTTCCGCCCCCAGCGAGAAATTGTCAGGAATCACAATTTGAGAATAATATCGTCGATCAATTCTGAACTTGATATAAAAACTTGTCAGTCAGGCGACACGTGTTTCACATGTGATCGGCGATTTGCATCTGAAACGATCGATCCCGCTTCGTCGCATCGAATTAATCATTAATGCATTATGTAAAAAGTCAGAAGCGCCTAGCAATTCTGATCACTATATTCGATCCTATTGACATATATGTGATTGTTAGTCATTAATAAACTACGGGAACGGAATTGAGTCTTTTCGCAAAAAAACCTTCTTAAAACTATAACAAACTACAAGTTGCAAAGTTTATAAATTTCATATATTTGCGTACTAAAATGGTTTTTGGTAGTACATCCTTCTTTCCACGCACAAGCTGGTTCGTGATGCGCAATAACAATCGATACTTCAATCGCAGAAAATCAATAATATTATAATTAATAAAATAATATAATAATAATCATAATACATATACATTATACAATATATAATAATGCTCTAATAATGGGTAGTGATGTTATCTTTACATGTCGTCAGAATGTACAGAAGGGGACGCACGTAATTTTTCTGCACCCGGAAATGTTCCGAGTGTGTGCTTCTAGAGGAAAAAATATCATATGTAAATGGTTATTTACATATAAAAGACTGGGTCGCTCACATAACCACACACGCATGCACACATACACACAATATTATGCAGGTGCAGTCTTTCATACACTTGTAGAAAACAGTTACAAACAGCGAAAAACCGTTGTCGAAACTATACTATCATAATACATCGTCTCACGTGTCTCAAAAGTTTGGTTTTCAATACGGATCTTATTCAGCACTGATTTTGTTTACTTTTGCAGAATTTGCATTATGTTTATGTGGGTGAAAAATACCAGTAATCGTTTGTACTGCCAAATTGTACGGTGATAGGTGTGTACTTCGTGCTAACAAAAGGATGGATTTGAACAGTTTTCTCTTTCGGAATGTGCGTCTGCAGGATTGTTCCAGGTTGATGACGATCATTTGTTACATCTCTCATTAAATGCAGTGTCTGATGGTTAAAATGTTGGTCCAATTCGCATTCCGATATTGCGCGCAGGTCTAGGTTGATTAAAAATCTACTGCCCATGTGTACGAGTAGAACACTTAAAATATTTCTGCGCATGCTTATCGAAACTTTCCAAGACTTTCTACGCATAATGAACATGCGCAGTAGACATACAGACCCACTATTCAAATTTCACTATAAAATACTAAAAAACTAAATGTCAAACATTTTTCTGATGCTAAATTTTGCACCGAACATCATGCATAAGATACAGTATTGTCTAACACAACTCAAGATTTAATCTCACTTTTATAAAAACTACATTATATAGATTTTTCACCTAATGGTCATATTTATAATTTCTCCAAACATTATTATTTTATTTTCGAGGTACACAATAGCTAAAAAATACCGACGGAGTCGTCTAGTAACATTTAACCAGAGACGGAAAAATCAGTCTTGAAGCGACGAGAAGCACGAAACGCATTTTTATCTAAACACGTTGAAGTACAAAGGACCCGGGATTGCTTTCTACTCCTCGAAATTTTGTAAAGGTTCTATAAAAAGAGAGGTCACCGAGGATCTACGAGTACACAAAGGGACAATAAGGTTTTTTTTTTATCAGAAATATCTATAGGAACACGCGAGTGCAAAAAGTGTACATTTTCGAAACGTCATCGGCTATACCTCTCGGATAAAAGTAATCTTTTTTTCTTTTTCTTCTCGTATAAAAAAGCTGAATTTCATTCCCTCCAGCAAAAAGACCGACGTGGCAAGCACGCCTAAATACAATCGCAAAGTATAAAATATATCACTTTCTGCTACGCTACTTACGAATGTGGATTACTACATATTCAATGCGGATTTTTACATAATCAATGTGAATTGTTTCCAAATATTGAGGTCATTGAATCCGCGGAGTCCACAGAAATCTGGTTAACATTTAATATAGAATCTTCGACGCTAATAAACGCCATAAGCATTTGCAGTGGGATTTGTTCAGGGTAATTGCAGGTTAAAAGTACGTAAATAATTGACCTGTACGAAGCTCTCGACTAGAGTGATTGATTGCTTTGTTGCGTTTGCAACTGCATTTGCAAAAAACAATAGAGGATCCCAGCCTGTGCCATCACATCGACGGTACCGGCAGCGAGAGGATCTCTGCTTTTTTGGTCGGTTCGGTTGCTCATCCCAGGACGCAACAAAGTGGGACCAAAGACGGTTGCTAGATTATGCAGGGACATTTTGTTTTGGCCTTCGTGCTTGTTGACACGAATTAAATGAGCTAGGAGAAAGTCGATGACGGCTTTGTTGACTGCAGGCAGACCTTCGTAAACTCTGCGCAATGCCGTATTTCTGGAAATCTCTCCGGTCTGAAAAGCTTCTAAAAATGCAGGATAGAGGGCGTCAGTGAATAGAGCCTCAGGCATTTCTCGTAAATACAGCTTCAAGACACCAGTTACAGAGTGCACGTCCACCTGAAAGGACAAAAAATTGGTGAAGTATGTTTTTGAGAACAATCAAATTTATTGCTATGAACTACTGCGCATATATGCGATATACTGTGATCTACTGCGCGTTTTCATAATATACTACCATCCACTGTGCAAGTTTCACGAGATCTAATTGTAAGATCAACTAAACGTTCCCAATGTTCTTACCTCCTTCAATAGTTGTTCAGCCTCGTAAGAATTGCTTTCGAAAGACTTCCGCAGCTTCGCCAAATCGGAAGCAGAGCCAGAAACACGATAAAGACCAACTTCGCCGACACCTCGCCTCTCGACTTCTCGGACGCAAGCCGTTACAATGAAAGGCACATCTCGCTTTTCCCGCCTTGAGAAGATAAAATGATCCAAAATCAATAACGAGTCTCTCTTAATACATAGATATTCCTAAAGCTAACTTGTTAGACTAAGTTGCATCTTACTTGCAGACTTGCTGTATTTTGGCTCCAAAGAGGCCTTGAGGTTTTGCAGAAGGTACTCTCCTTAAGGTAACTTCACTCGGTACGAACTTAAGTGACGCGTCAAGTATCGCAGGGCCCAAATTCATTGCCTTGTTTACCTGGTCGACCTGATCCTCCAGAAGCCAAGATCTGCTCAAACGCTGGGTACATTTTCCTCTCAGGACCGATCGGCCCCCACATTCTTCGTAAAGAAGGATTCTCAGATTTTGGCTTCCTTCGAGTTCCACGACGAAAGTTTCACCTGAAATTGGTGATATATTATGTTTTCGCATGTTTGAAATCTCCCACAGGAGATCGTCAGGAATTACGTATTTTTTGAACGGCCTCTTATCGACAGGACGAGTTTGGATCTTGACATTCAAGAGCATCGAGTACCCAAATCCATCCTGGACGTCAAACCTCGTGACAACATGACAAAGCGAGAATTCAGAACGGTCACCCATCTGAACACCAACTGCCCCCGCCTGTGATTACCGTTCGAGATCTCGACAAGTCGAGAGTCACCGCCGAGATACTGCCGCCGGTTAGAATTTGCTACAATTTACTGTGTATTTCTTACCCCAAGTGGGTGCTTGTCCTCTAGCAACTCGACTTCTCGCACGCTTAAAGTAATGCCCGTAGCTGTCGACTTCTACGATGATGAAGAGATCACCCGATCTATCAAGACCCGGAGGCGTGAGTCCCAGAAGAGTAAGATGAAGATCTCCAAGCAGAAGACTCTCATCTCGTCTGGACCGAAGCAAATAGCTGCCCATATCAGTTTGGAGATAAGTTCTGCAGGCAGTTACCCAAGCCTGGAGTTCGTACATTGAAAGAGGAAGTGATCCTGGTGGTTGTCCACCCTGCTGTAAAGCCTCAACTGCCTCGATCCATTGCGAGCGTTCGAACTCACTCGACAAGAAGAAGGTGTACGAATTCTGTACCCTGTTCTGACTCTTGTGAGAGACTCGTAATACCAAATTCGGCGAAGCTAAAACCAGCTGAGCTTCCAGTTCTGCTAGTTTCTTCCTGTTTTTATCAGCTCCTCTACTACCTAAGCGAATTCGCTTCTCGTCGTTCCGTTCCTCCCAGAGAATTTGGTCCCTAACTGTGCAGGCTTGTGACCTGAAAAGAGAGGTTAGTTATTGTTCCGCTGTTTTGATGGTTGTCGGGTTAGGCCGTCGCGTCAGCCCGACCCGACATCATGAATTTTAACTGCTCGATTGACAAAATTCTAAATGAATGATATTTGAGGAATTTACAAATGCGATTTGAGATAAGAGAAGAGACAGACTTATGATGAGAAGCTAAAGCCATTTACTTGGGACTACGTAAAAAAGAGTTATACGGAAATTAAAGATGCTCAGTAGAGTTTTACGGAATTTGAGGAAGCGCAGGAGATTTTAAGGGAATTTTACATTTATCCGATTCCTACCTTACTGACATTTTTTTAACATACCAATTTCACACGAAATGAGATATGGAGCTGAAAGTTTGGGAAAATAAATAAAAGGGTCTAAGGATCGTTTTTATGGTGCTAAATGTTTAGAACTACAAAAACAATTGTTCAAACAATTCTTTTGTTGCAATTTTAAAAATCTAGGGCCATACAGACATTCCTTAGTGCCCTTTATTTAATTTCACAAATTTGCAACACATTGAAACACTTTAAACTCAAAACTTAAGTACATAAATGTTTCTTAGTGCATGTTTCGTTATTTTCCTAAACTTTCAGATCGATATCTCCTTTCGTATGGAATTGGTAGTCCAAAAAATGTCGGCAAGGTAGGAATTAGATACGTTGCACATGCCCTTAAGCAGCTTTCCTCTTTACATTCCGTACCAGCGTCACTTTCAGGAAATCTTCACCGAATTTTTTGTGCTATCTGTGAGGGTTAAGATTTTCCAAGATTTTTAAAGAATTCACAAAGACTTCACAAAGATTTCAAAGATTTTTGCAAAATTTCTAATTTTCCGCAAAGATTTCAGATAGATTTCAAAGATTGAACAAAGATTTCAATGATTTCACGAAGATTTCAAATATTTTGCAAAAATTTCAGATAGATTTTAAAGATTTCACGAAGACTTCTATTATTTCACAAAGATTTCAGATAGATTTCAAAAGTTTCAATGATTTGCCAAAGATTTAAAATATTTCGCAAAGATTTTACAAAGATTTCAAATATTTCGCAAAGATTTCAGATAGATTTGAAAGACTTTACAAACACTTCTACTATTATTTGACAAAGATTTCAGATTGATTTCAAAGATTAAACAAATATTTCCTAATGATTTCACAAAGATTTCAAATATTTCGCAAAGATTTTTGGAGATTTCACAAAGATTTTACGAGTCCTTCACAAAGATTTCAAAGATTTTACAGAGATTTCACAAAGATTTCAGATAGATTTCTAAGACTAAAAAAATATTTTACGAGGCTTTCACAAAGATTATACGAAACTTTCACAAAGATTTCAAATATTTCAGATAGATTTCTATGACTGAACACAGGCTTCAATGATTTCCTAATGATTTCACAAAGATTAAAAATATTTCACAAAGATTTTTAGAGATTTCACAAAGATTTTACAAAGCTTTGACAAATATTTCAATGATTTCCCAAAGATTTCAAATATTTCGCAAAGATTTTTAGAGAATTCACCAAAATTTTAAAAAGATTTCACAAAGATTTCAAAACAAAGATTTCAAATATTTTGCAAAGATTTCAGATAGATTTTAAAGATTTCACAAAGACTTCTATTATTTCACAAAGATTTCAGATCGATTTCAAAGATTGAACAAAGATTTAAATGATTTCACAAAGATTTCAAATATTTCGCGAAGATTTTTAGAGAATTCACAAAGATTTAAACAATTTTCCAAAGATAACAAAGCAAGAAAGAATTGAAAGATTTCCAGTTCCGACGATCCCATAAATTTAATAATTAGATTTCAGAGGGGGGCAAATTAATACTTTGCCCTTGCTGGGTCTATTTCTACGGTGGGGGGGGGGGCATTGCCCCCTGTGTCCCCTAGGGCTCCGCCACCTCTGCAAGTTCCGTAGAACTCTAACCCGATAACCTAACCCGACCCCATTTTACACATAACTATAATAAATTACCTGAGAGCGACGACATTTGCGGGACTGTTTTCCCTAGGTTCGACTCCATCTTCTAGAACAGCGGCTTCCGCAACGGGGATATACCACTTCAATTCAAAGGTGAATTTATCTCGGCCTGAGGCTTTGTACTTGGCGCAGGCAATGACGTCGTTGAAAAGGAACAAATGTCGGAGTTTCCGATGACCATCGGCTAACTCCACGACGAAGGAGTTCTTCACTAACCTCCTCTGCGCGCGATCGTGACTCTGGAATGCATTTAAGGAGGAAATTGCAATGAGTAAAATAAAATATTTTTTAATGCTCTTGAACTATGTTAAACTTACATTAATTATGCGTTATTTTGCAAAATATAAGAATTTATGACCACCTTGTGTAGAAAATATCAGTTTTTGAATAAATATTGTATTTTATGGACCTAACCTAGCAGAATCATATAAATCCAAGATTTTTATTTTAAAATCTAAGATAAAATCAAACTCAAAATGCTGTTGGTATGATCAGAAACCGTATCAAAGTCTAAAACACTTCGTTTTTGATAAAGACTTATTTTTAGTATGCACTAAATACTTTAAACTCCACAACAATATCGTAAAAAAACTTTTATACACAAATGGAAATGCATCTTTAAAATTCTACCTACTCTCTCTAGTTCTGATTTTTGGTACCAGATGACGTATCACAGTTAACCATTCCCAATTGGTATGTTCATTTCCCAATTGGTATGTTCATTTCAAGTGAAATACATGGACGTAAACCTAATAATAACGTAGATATAAACTTGATGCCAAAATTATAGTATATGGTGCATCGTATTGGAGATATAGGCGATTTACAACGATTTGAGAGACAACGAAGTTATAGATTCGTCAATCGACTGACGGATTATCAACTTCAATTTGAAAATTCGCTTTAATTTGTCAACGCGGTATCTATATGATAGCTCACACAGATGTAATTACTATCGAACTGCGCTTTCTCCACGCTAACACTTACTTTTCCTCCTTTTTCTCCACGAACACGTCTTCGATCACAGAGTAATAATAAGAAGACCGATCAAGCTGTACAAAGCGCTTCGAGTTTTGCCTGCGGTAACTGCACCTTTTTTGCCAAGCTTAGACGTTTCAAGCCAGCTCTAGACTAGTCGCGCGTGCACACTGAGGTTATGTTCCCGTGAATATTGTCGATATACGTGCTTTTGTACAGAAATAAGTGAACAAATGGTGACTTGGAAACTATGAATAAGTAATACAAATTTAGATTAAGTTTACTTGACTTTGCAAAAACTTTTGTCAAGTTGCAACAAATTGATATAACCTCAATTCTCAATTATTGCCGTTGTTGCCATACACGTGCACGGTTGTCATGGAAACACTGGCGCTCACTCGCACGCTTTTCGCGGGAGAAAACAGATATCTGAGATATCAGATCACAGTGCTGATCACAGTTTATTATTACTCCGTGTCAACGATCGAGGAATCGATAACGTCCTGGTATGTCAACGAGCCTCCAAAGTCGCATTTTCCGTGGGGGTATTGGAGAAAGTATTGTGCATAACGGAATTAGTTCTAATGAAAAGTTCCTCTGTAACAGTAGACTGTCAGTCTGCCACAAAACGCCTGGAATCTACAGCTGTATCTACATGGATGCACGCTTGGCGTAAGACGCCGACTCCGTCTCTTTCTATCTGCCGCTTTACTTGCGAAAGAACGAGACGGAGTCGGCGTTTTACGCTGAGCGCCCGCTGATATAGTCCTACGTAGATGAAGCTTCAGACTTGGCGGGACAGAGCTCTGAGACGCATTGGCGGATTATTTGAATATCATCTCGCGCACGTGTATCCAATGTCATGCTCAAGGCGCTTACCGAATTTAGAGGTGGTGGAAGGGCGAGGTACTTATTGAAAAAGGCCCATGTGCATTGTGCAGTAGATACACATTGGTTTTACACATGCACAATAGAAATTAGAGTATTATACTCATGCGCAGTAGATCGTAGCATCATCTACATATGCGCAATAGATCATAGGGTCCTCTAAACATGCACATAAAATACAGGAAAATACCAAACAAGCCTAATACGGAATTTACTCTTTTAGAACTAGTGACATAAAATTCAAATCAGCTTCCCCGAAAAATTTAATAAAACTGACATACCGGAAACATAGACTTCGTCTGTATGATGTTGAACTCGTCCAAGAAGTTCCTTGTCATAGCGAGGGCCTCCGAAAGTGGTGCGTGATCTGCATGATTTAGTGGCGTATGTTTAAGCAGATCCTGTAACCGATAAAAAAAGAGATTAGCTTGATAATTCGCATCATTTACAGATAAAGCAAGTATAGACTAGAAAAAATCGAGATTACATGAAGAACGAGGGCGTTCTTTTGGACGCGAGCCACCGGCTTGTGAAGCAGGTCTTCAAGAGATAAACCTGGTCCCTTCGGAAATCCTTTCAGTCTAATGTCTCTTGTAATCTCGCCGAACTGGGCTGAGTGAGCAGAACATCTTCGAACGGTGTCAGTCGCCCTCGCGTAGTTGTGTAGAAATGCACCGTAAATTCCTATATTGCTTCCCATAACCTGAAATATTGTCAGATGTTATAGGTACATTCGAGATAAAACTTCAATCGGATAAAACCGAAATATTTTCTAATCAAGGAGACCTTAAATTGCTCTCCAACGGTTGTTTTGCAGTCCCATTTTTCGATCTTCTTTCTGAGACCGTCTAAAAATGTCTGATGGAGGGCGTGAAGTTCAGGTATTTTGTAAAACATCGTGCCGAATTCTTCTTCGGAAATAACAGGTTGGGAGGTTGTCAAAGTCGCCCTGATTGCCTTCATGTACTGAAATATATATAAACTTAGTATGTAAAGATCTATTCTGATTGCTCAAACAGATTTATTATCATTAAAAATCGCAGGTTCAACAATTCCTTAGTGATTTTAAAACAGAACCTAAATACAAAACTA
This sequence comes from Andricus grossulariae, assembly GCA_011634705.1. Lineage (NCBI taxonomy): Eukaryota > Metazoa > Arthropoda > Insecta > Hymenoptera > Cynipidae > Andricus > Andricus grossulariae. The sequence continues at coordinate 121,109,385 of JAABKJ010007545.1, forward strand.
GACTTAAAATCGTCGATTACCCAAACCCCATCTGTAATTCAACTCACCTGCAACATAACATTGAGACATTCGACATAAATAGTTTCGCTCTCGACAACGGAATTAACAATGCACTTGACCATCGACGTCCTGTCATCTTCTATTTCTTTCCCCTTTTCTTGTCTTCTAGGAGTCGTCGGTGTCGGTGATTCAAGACTTCCTTCACTCAAGCTTAAAGGCTCCGCATCGCTGCTTCCAGTTTCATTATCGGTCGATAGCGCCCTGAGGAGGATCGGCGGAGCAGGACTCGGACCCTCCTCATCTTCGCTATCCATTGCGGCCCTGTGTCTAAGGAACCAAAAATTTGATACGAAAACAAATTTACTAGCCGAATGTCCAAGAGGAAGAGGAGGTAGGTTTAAAACAAAAGAGGGGCAAAACCTGCAACTAAAAATGGAAAGCTGGAGACAACAAGAAGTCTTAGTAAACTTACTGGATAAAGTAGTCGATGTTGACGTAGTTACTCTGATTCCCAGGGGATTCTGGAAGCGAAGGGGGCCTCCGCACAGGAGCTTTGCTTCCATTGTTGTTAGTAGTTACTGGGACTCTTGAATCTATATAGACATATTCTCCAGTTGGGTCCAGAGCTACGGAATCGTAGTAAGGCTCCTCCTCTGAGCCTTCAGCGTCTCCATCTTCTCCGTCTCCATCTTCGTTCGTCGCTTTTTCAGAATCTGCATTAATAGTAAAAGCTAAACAATGATTTCCAACTGGTACCAAGATGCAAAAACAGTTACCAAACACGTTTCAAACCGTATTGAGTTCAGTTTGAAGTTGTTTCCAAATAAACTGAATTAGTATTTTAACTTGCCGCTAAAATCAGAAGCGCGGCTGGGCTTTTGACTTAAATAATTGATTGTACAAAGGTACTCTCGCTATTCTTTGGTGACGAACTTAAACTTATATATCAAGGAAATTTAGGCGACAGGTAACTTCAGTACTTCTTTTTGCATTTACTATTTCCATGCGAAAATGACAGCGAGTCGCTCACTATTGAAGGAGGGGGGGGGGGGGTTCACTGTTCATGGGAAAACTATCATTTGAGAAGATTTTTCTACTAAGAATTTAGCAGATTTCCAGACAGTACGTTACATTGAAACAGGTTTCAAGTGGTTCCAAACAATATGGAAACAGTATTGGGCTAGTTCCAAGCAGTGTTGACACGGTCGGAATTGATTCTAAATAATACTTGATCAGTTTTAAACTGGTTCCAAACAGCATTGAAACCGAATTGAACTGGTTTAAAACATTAAGAAATAATAATTAACGCACCAATCGTGTTTTATCGAACACGAAGCGTTTAGAGTTGAATCTTGGGCTTCTACGTTTAGAATTTAATCTTTTAGGCAAATACAATTGGTTTAGAAATAGATTTTGGGTTTATAGCTTTAGATTTAGAGTTAAGGGGTATAGATCTTGAATAGCACATTTTCGAACCTTTTTCGTCTTCTTCTTTGACACTTTCCTCGTTTTTATCCTTCTTGGAACTCCCAGTGACTTCGATTACTGTAACGTAATTGCTCGGAACATCCGGGTTGCTGTTCCTTCTAAACTCAGGTACTTTCTCAGGACTCCTTGGAATTTCGCTCTTCGGTCTTCGGTGGTAATTTAATGTGGAACTTAATTCTGAAACGCACTTGTCCTGTAGAGTACTGATGTCCTCCCTAACTGGAAGGGCTGTTGGTAAGGTTTCAGCATCCTGAATCGCGGAATCGTTGAGACTATTTTCCGCGGTGTGGAAACTGTGACTTGGAGACTCGGTTTCGGAGGCTTTGGACTCCGCCGATGAGGCAGAATTGTTCGCCAACTGCTTGTGGCGCTCAACATCTGCCAAAAGCCTTTCAAGATATTCAACGTAAAATTCCTCTTTTTCTAACTCCTCCCTTAGAGCTGCGACCTGGAAAAAAATGGTAAATTTGAGATTATTGTAAAAATCTTATGATACATGCATCTCGTGTCTAATTTATACAAGGTGTATCATTCATAATTTGATAATTTGAAATTTGCAAAGATTAGAATTAAGCATTTTTCAATTGTAAGCCTTTAACAGCAGATAATTTTTAACTCAAAGATTTTCGAAAATCAGCAGATCATTTAAAATTGAAAAGGTTTGAAGGAGGTTCGAAATTAAAGATTGAAACATTTATTGTTGAAACGTTTGAAACTCCACCTTTCAAAATTAAACATTTTAAATGTAAGTATTCTATGCTAAGGAATTTTAAATCTAAAACATTTGAATTTTGATTTAAAAGGTTTACAGCTAAAAGTTTTTAACATAAATGTCCCAATTTGAACGATTTAAATTTTACAACTGTAAACTAAATCATATTTAAATCTGAGTCTTTCAAATTCAAAAATGTGTAATTGAATCGGGTTAGAATTTAAAAATTGCACAACCCTAAGTTCGAAATTCAAAAACTTTGATTAGAAAGGATTATATATTTTTTTAAATTGAAAATTTTTAAAATTGTGGGTACTTTTTTCGAAGGCCAGTATAATAGGCTAGACAGTATGAAACACAATTTATGTATGCCATACGTTATCAAAATATATTTAGCGCTATAGATCATGGCTTATGTTATGATTCGGAATTTCCTTTCTACAGTGAATCATATTTGTGGGATTTTCCCAAGTTGTGAATTGATTCTGTTGACCGAATTCAGTTCAAATCGCGCAGGCAGTCTATGTATTGAGATGCTGAGAACGACAACTAGGTAAAACTCACTTTTGTCGAAAATCGTTTTTCGTAGTTTCAAGTACTTTAGGGTTTGGCCTATCGATAAATGTTGTAAATATAAAGAAACAAATATCATTTTGCCAAAAAACGTGGTTAAATTTAGGGGGTTGTTGTCAAATGATTATGACCACTGGGTAAAGCCTCTTTTGTTTTTTCTTCCTCTTACTCAGGGAAATGATTGAGAATTAAACTTATGTTTTATGTTCCATGTGATGGTTTTTTTAGTTACAAATAACAAAATGAACTTTCGAATAATTAGAAATGACAACTAAGTAAAGCCCACTTCGTTTTCCCTCAACTCTACTCTAAAAATTGAAACAAAATATATTTTGAACTCTTGATAATATAGCTCATAAGATCCACTTGCTTCTATAGTTTTCTCATAATTTTCTATTTTGAATTCTACCACAGTAGACACCGTAGTTTCTTTCTCCTGTGAAATTTTATTTTGGGCTTTACGCTGTTGTCATGCTCAGTATCTCAATTTACTGCCTGTCAAATTTCAAACTTTTTTAGACAAATTACATACACGCGTAATTGTAAAAACCTGCAGAGTCCAAATGCATATCTTATTTTCAATCCGCACATCACAAAATTATATTATTTTTAATTTCGTAATTTTTATTTAATGTGAATATTAATGAATTCACAATAATTGCCGTACATTTCCAGGAACTTTGCAATCATTTTTATTATTTTTCTGTTAACTTTACAGGAATTTTCAGTAAATTTCAAGATATTTTTCGCAAATTCGACAAACTTTAATGTTAGCAATTGCTTTTACTTCTGAAGTTCGACAATTTTTCGAAAAAATGAAAGGGCCCGTCTTAGGCATCTCTCCCTTATACTAGGACCTATACTGAATCTATTGGTACTATACTAATGTCCTGAAAGCCACCGGAAGAGGGTATATTTCATGTTCGAAGAAAAAGTATAATGCGTGTGCACTGGCCAACTTTAGATGCGTTTTTCTCGAAAAACGGGTTTTTAAAGTTCCAACTTCAAAAATGCCACTGTGACACGTTATTCAATCTAATGGTTTCGCCTTGTGTTTAAAATGTCGGGATTTTATCCATCCATATGACCGTGTATGCAACTCTTTGCCGACCATAAGAGCCATGATCATGCGGACGCCCACATATGGGGCAATATTTCTCAAGTGTACCCACTCAAAAAATCAAAGTGTCTAACCTAAGTCAAACTTACGCCAAGTGTTGTTGGACAGTAGTTTATGAGGTAAAAATTGATCATTTGACTAAATATCTACTGAAGGTGAGGGGGTGAAATTTTGGGGATTTTCATGGATATCGCCTATTTCAGCGATTTTTAACTCTTCCATAGCAAAAATAAATATTTGACCTTCAAAAATTAGAGTCTAAATCAAATTTAACTTTTTTGCAAAAAGGCACATTTTTTCAATTTTTATTTCTCGGGGTTTTCCGTTTAAAAGCTTTGAAGATAAAAGCGTAATTTTAATTTTTTATTAATGAAAATAAGCGATGAGTGGTTTCTGAGAATATACCATTTGCTTTGGCGATTTTTAACTCTTTTAATAGCAAGACAAAATTTCTACACTGCAATTGCGATAGGGTTTTTCATGCCCTTCTTATTAGCCGCAACAATTTTTTGAAGAAATAAATATTTGACCTTTAAAATTTAATTTGCATACCCAATGATAAATCGCTCAAAACAAAATTAAAAAAAAAAGCTTCCTTCTATGGAAAAATTCAAATTTACTTTTGATCTTCATTTTTGAAGTTCAAATATTTATTTTTCAAAAAATAGTTATGATCAATGGAAAGGGCGTGAAAAAACCTATCAATATGATACAGGACATCATTTTTTAAATTGTTATTAGAAGAATTACGAATCGCCAAAACAGAGGGTCTACTTTGCTAGATAAGTAGATTATACCAATTTATATTTGTGAATTGATTTTAGGAATTTGAATGGAATTAAATAGATGACGATTCTCCACCTGTGATAACCAAAAATGATGCTGATGATAAGGATGTCAATGATAATGATGATAATGATGACGGCAATGAGGATGATGATGATGAAAGTGAAATTTCCTCTGAATATGGAATAAAAGCAAAAACAGAAGCCGAAATGTTAGATTACTGGGAACATCCAAATAAACTTGTAGATAGATTGCGCTTTCTTCTACAAGCTCAATTAGCTGGAAACATGAATGATGTACACGAAATCATTTTAATTGTTAATAAAATGCGGGAGGTTGGTATTATTGAATAATTTTTTTTTTACTCCATCAACTAGTAAAATTTAGTTAAATTAACATTCGAAATTACTAATTCAACATTTCCTGTAGTTAATTTTTTAGGTTTTTTTACTATTCGATATTACATATATATATATATATATAGTTTTTACGTTTATTATTATAATGAAATAGGTTGAATAAATAGATACCATTTTAAATTTATGTATTTTTCTTCATTATCCCACCTGAATTCATTGCAGTTTTTTAGGATACCAGCTTATAAAAACCTCTGACAGTAGATTGGTGTATACTCTATGATAATCTCTGGTAACCCAGCTTCCCGTTTTAGCAAAACAAAGTTTCGCCTACTGAGTTGGAGCAGTTGAATCAACTGTATATCCATTATTCTGTTAACCAGAAATCCTGTTTTCTTCAAAAGAATTCATTCAACTACAATTTAAACAAAAAATGTTGGTTCTAAGAAAGAAACAAGATTCGCAGCTGTTATATGTAATAGCAGATTTTAATATACTTAATCAATACTTCACTCAGCATTTTTGTATTATTTAATTAAATTTCTATATCACTAAATGTTGATTTAAGAGTTTCAGAAAGTAGTTATTTATGTTATCACTAGATCATTGTATCATTTTTCAAGGTTGTATTCACAGTATTCTTGCCTTTGGTTTTAATATTGCTGAGCTTATTTTATCATTCATGTTACTTTATTTCAATGTTTCAAGTAAGTAAATCGAATCTTTTCAGCAGATTACTCTATCATGCGAAAGATGATTTCAACGTTCCTTAGAGTCTATTACAGTATTTATGTAGCTGATTGTATTTCGTAAATTTCAACAAGAGCTTTCGAATCATATGTTCTTCATCGCAAAATAGTTCAATCAATATTATTTGAAAAATTATTACGGGGCTACCAAGTATTAATGGCCAACAGTTTATTTGACATCCGAGCTATAACGATATAAGTTTTTGAATCTCTCACTGTGATCCACTGAATGTTATAAGATCTCTTAAAAACCTGTGAGCTTTGTGATTGTTTTTGAGTCGCTCTATCGCAAAGTCTTCTGAAATGTTCCAAATGCTACAGAATTATTTTTTTAGAATCAAATTTCTCTAATCTCTCTCTCTCTCTCTGTCTAGCCTACACACATGCTTCATACCTGGCTGTCAATTTATTATGAGCTGATTTTTGAGAATATAAAAATTAATGTAATCTATAACTTATAAGTCAACTACATCACATGGTTCTCTCTCTTGCACATGCTTCATGCATTCCTATCATTTTCTTATGAGTTGAAACTTAATTTTTCTGAATTAAAATTCCCCACACTTGAATACAACTATAAGGACTTCATCACTCTTATGTATGTTTTTTCTTTCTAATTTACCTATAAAAAATTAAAGCAATTAATTCTCCTATTAAAATGCAGTTTTTATATTTTATAAATTGTCTGCATAAGTTTCAGTGATAATCCACTGTATTTTTCTGGAAAAAGGTAAGTTTTTGATTCATGTGAAAAATGATAGATGATATTTTCATTAGCAACTTTTTCGTCGCTCATATTATTATTATTTATCTTTTCTTTCCTTCATCATAAGGTGTTTCGTAGACTTTCTTGAAACTGCTTCTTCTTCATTTAAACCAAAGGCGTTCATGTTAACCTGTGAGAAGATGTCATAAATATTAGTTTAAAAAGAAAAACTTCGTTTCTGTTGTTACAATATTCACCTATCTTCTCCAAATTGACATAATAGCTCTCGTTCCAGCACTTATTTTGATGCTTCTTTGTCTTGGCAGGATTCATAATTTCATATGGTATATTCATCATTTTTATTTTTACGTGTGATATAATAAGAGTCAAATATTTTGAAAATGAGTTCCTTCTCCTTTTTTCTTTCGCGGAAAGCAACATATGCATTTATAGTTATAATACAGAATTCTCCAATCTACATAGTATACGTATTACCATCTTTGCTATTAATATTTCTTTCATACCCTCAACATTTTCAAATATGAATGTTATTTCATTGATCATACAATTTTCACTGAAAGCCATTATCGAACACTTAAATCCAACTGTCTTTCAGTAGTGTCAATTGAGCAATCTCTCCCAATAAGCCGAACACATATTGAATAATTATGCATAATTATATATCCTTAGATTATTATTCTTATTATAAAAACTACATATAGAATGTTTTGTAAACTTTTTTTTTAAACGTGTAGAAAAACTGCCCTCTTGTAGAAGTGGTTCTGTCCCCCCTGGTCCAGTACCTCTCCTTTATCAATGTAGGCAAGGTAGGAATTCAGGATGACGTCATAAAAATATTTTAAAAACTTAGCAAGGACATAAATCACTTTAACTGTAGAATGTTCTCTAATAATATATCTGCCACTTCATCCTAAAGTTCCAGAAGTTTCTAGACTGCAGAATGTTCTTCACGAGTTGAATGCGCACTACATAAATAAGGACAGGGATTTTTAGTTGAAAGTGTAATCTGTGAGCAAGCAATAAATTAAATTTTTATATAGACAAAACAGGATTTCATACATGGCCTCCCATATCAAATATTACCTGTACACCAGCATCTTTTGTGTATTTAATGAATGTTTAACTACAAGAAAGCAATAACTCATCCTTGTTTTTCTCATGAATATATAAGACACTTGAAAATTACAGGACGAAGCAAAATATAACCTTGAAAGTATTTACACGAAATGTTTAATTGAGATAAAAAATAACCTTGAAGCTGTTTACGTGAATTCGGTTCTTATAATTGCGCAATATCATTCTATTATGTCATCAGAACCATCAGAGAATGTTCTAGAACCTTCTAGCATGAACAAAATACATATCCAGAGTGCGTCTTGTAAAATTGGTTCAAAAGTGAGATTCCCTTTTTTTAATTCAATTTAATTTGTTTTCTTTTATTTCAAATCTTTAACGTGTAATAGGCAAACCTTTATAACCTTTTCAAATAAGAGATGAAAAACGAACATATATATGTGTGATTAAAAAAGGTATGTGACCTCATATCAAGTGTTATTGTATGATATAAGAAGCGCCGGGTAGTGCACCCTCAATATATATAGGTTACAAAACGTCTGTGGAAAAAAGCCTTGAATAAAATGCACGCTGTCTTATCTCTCGCTCGAGTCTCGGAATTGTTTTTAGTATCTTGTTACATATATCTCATCGATAGTTTGACGGACCTAGCATATGGCAAAAGAATGATTTTCAAACTTTGTGCATCGACTAAGGAAACGAACTTTTGCGAACAGTAAAAAAACTGATCTCTAGAGAACGAAAGCTCGAGCCCTCACTCGATAACAAAATAAAGCGACAAGAATACCGAGAATATGATCTACTATAAGAAATGCTTTATTATTATTTCAGATATGTTTCTTGCCTATATTATTCGATTGGCCTAAAATATTTTTTAATTTTAATTTTTGATTTTCCTCTTTATCGTTGAGTTCTAGAGGATTCTACATTATAATCGACTCGTATGGGATATACTTTTTTACAACGCAAATTGTAATGCGTCATTGAAAATAACCTTGAACTTGTCTACGAATAAATTGCGTAGTATAATTTCATGACGTCATCAAGAAGGTTCTGGAAACTAAGCACATAGCTCCTTTTATGGACGCTTACACCCTCTGACAAATTTTAGGAGACTTTTGCACAATATTGCTCGATATTGCATCCTATGATGCAACACAGTTTTGGAAGATTGTACGTTATAATCAACACGTTTGAAACGTAATTTTTGTGCAATACAAAATGTTGCGTCATTAAAATAAGCTTGAACTTGTTTATCAAAATATTTTTCAGAAATCGCGCAGTGTAATTTGATGACGTCATCAAGAATGTTCTCTAATAGTCATATATCTACCACTTTATCTTTGAGTTACAAAAGGTTCTAGACTGCAGAAGAATGGTTTTCATGAATTATTTGCGCAATAAATAAATGAGGAGAGGAATTTTCAGTTGAATATGTTCTCTATAAGGAAGCAATAAATCAAATTTATAGACAAAACAGGATCTCATACATAGCCCTCCGTATAAAATTTCATCTCTACACCTGCACCGTTTTCACGCACTAATTAAATATTTTATCTGTGAGGAAGCAATAAATCATCCTTGTTTTTTTCCGATAACTACATGGCACAGTAGAAATTGCCAGGACAAAAAAAAATATAACCTTGAAAATATTTGCGCGACATGCCTGAGATAAGAAATAACTTTGCATATTCTCGATGTCCGTCGAAAATAACAGTAAATTCGTGTTTCTTGTGGCTTACGCTATTATAAGACTAGGCGGGCGGTATGAGAATTTCATTTGTGTATCACTTCGCATGTATTGTTGAACTATTACTACTCTATATCCAGGAAGATCACTTTGAGACTAAAAGTTAAAAAATCTTCGAAGCCGTTTTTAAAAAAAAACTCAATTTTTGATATTTTTGGAGAACCATATTGCGATAACTAAATCCCTTTCAAATGTGTTAAAACCGGTGAAAAATTTTTGGATACAAAATAAATATTCACAGCTATATTTCTCAAACTATCAGAGGTGTGATGTTGGATTTTTTTAGTTTTTCAGGAAATATTATGCCCTTTAATCCTCTTAAGCCATGCTTAAGCATCAGGATACACCGGAAAGGATCAATTTGGAAATTACTGAATTTTTAAAACTTTTTTCACCTATTTTCAAACGTTTTGAAGGGATTTGTTGATTACTGGCATATTTTTAAAGTATAGGGCATCTTTTTAGGGGCCAAACTAAAGTATTTATGTGAATCATTTATATCTTTGGTTTTATTTCCATAAAAATATACTTAATAACCACCCAAAAAAGAAATAAAAAATTTAGTTTTTTTAAAAACGTCTCCAAAGATTTTTTTTATTTTAGTTTGAAAATGATCATGAAGTATTGCAATTATGAGAAGGAACAAAAATCCGAGAGGTGCAAGACCTTTTGGATTGAGTTTCATCGAAGCCCTCCGCGCGGGGTGTTCAGCGGGTAGAGTAAGTGTGATTTTTTTTTGTTTCTACTCCACATCCTGTATCCTATCATGAAAAACGTGTAACTATATAGTAATTCAATTAAAGTTTCAAATTTATATTTTTAGTTTAATTCAAGCGACACATTAAACACTTTCCTACCCCTCCCTCTAGCCCCGTTCCTTCTTAAATTATTGTCTGCATAATGAAGGCTGACACACCTGAGTGCGTATTGAGCTACAAATGGACCCGCATCTGTCTGACGTTCTGCTGTCACGGCTTGCAGATGTACTTGCAGCGACTGCAGACACAGTGCCGGTTATTTGCGAACATATTGTTATCAGGGACGCTTCTCGAGATACTGAACATACCTTGTTTATTGTTATCCATTACACCTGTAACTTACACTAGCCATAAATAATATGATGCATCGCACAGAAGATACTCTGCCTAACAGACATCGAGAAAGGGGCAGAGGCGGCTAGACTGGACAAGCTGCTCACTTGAAATCCGGATGCTATTCTCAGCATTCTAAAATTGCCCGACGGAGGATACTCAGTGTCGGACGAGGATTTCTTAGCTCACCTGATCAAGGCACATTTTCCGGGCTTTATATGGTCTGGGAAAAAAGAAGGCGACACCTCTGAGGCAACCAAAGCCGCCTGTGGTTCAACTTGGCCTGAAATAGCGGCTGGCCATCGAGATTGTTATCCCCTCCAGGGTCAGGTGAGCCCTCAAGTATTTCAGCCCATACAAGTCTCCTGGTCCAGATGACATATACACTGTCTTCTTAGAGAATACTGGAGAGACCATCATAGGGCTGCTCGTAAGACTTGCTGGGGCTAGTCTGACGTCATGGCGAGGTATGCGAGTAGTCATCATTCCGAAAACAGGCAGGGTCGAATGTACGTTGGAAAGACTTGTGGAAAGATATATCCGCGAAAAGGTCTTATCAAGTAGGCCGCTTTACAAGGAGCTATACACCTATAGGGCTGGTCACTTGACCGAAACTGCCCTAAGCGGAGCAGTAAACCTAATCGAAGGGCAACTGAAACAGAAAGGCTTCGCGATTGGAACCTTCATGGACGTCGAAGAAGCCTTCAACTACACGTCTAAAGTGGTGATCAGGGCGGCCATGAATCTACACGGTGTGTTAACTGAAGTCGTGGAATAGACCTGCCACATGTTGGGCAACAGAAGCCTAACAACGACGAAGGGTGATACCACTTCATGTGAAACTGTTGACTCGGGATGATCGCATTGCGGTGTTTTATCGCCCCTGCTGTGATGCTTGGTAGTGTATGAACTGCTTCATCTACTCACTAGTCAGGGCTACCACGCTATACGCTACGCGGACAACATACTGGTCATCGTGCGCGGCCGGCATCTGGATGCGCCCTTCGGGATAATGCAGCAAACACTGTGCATAGTGGTTTACTGGTGCAAGAAGACCGGATTATCGGTTAATAAGAGTAAGAGAGACATCCTAGATAAGAAGCTGTTATGGTACGAACACCTGGAAAAAAGTGTAAATAGCTCACAGCAACCGTATGACTCTGTAGGAGAGCCAAAAGAAAAAGCTGGGGCTTGAAACGGAGACACTTCTGTGGATCTATACAGCGATCCTGCGACCTAGATTACTCTGTGCGGCAGTGGTCTCGTAGAGCAGGGTCGAACTATTCACTGTGAAGTCTCGAATGGAAAGAATCCGTGGACTGGCTTTGAGAGGCGTCACTGGTGCCTCGAAGTCGACACTCACGGTGGAATTTGTGGCACTAACAGGCTTAGAGCCCTTCCATCTCACCATCAAGGCCATGGCTGCGAAGGCAACCTGGAAATTAAATATGGTAAATGATTGAGACATCTCGAAGTAATTGCGGATCTCAACCGATATCGCATGTAGGACGACCCTGAGCATACTCAAGGATAAGGCGCCCATTCGCTATCTCTTCGACAAGAAGTACCGTGTTACCCTATCCAAAAGAGAAGAATGGGTTAACGGCGAGGCATACCTACCTAGTGATGGGCACAACTTGAATCACCAGATTTTAAATAGAAAAATAATAATATATGAGAAATGGAGTATCAACCTCTACTTCCAAAATGTACATTACTAAATCTAACTCAGAACTTTTAAGCAGGGGTAAAAAAAAAACAGAATTTATAAGAATGCCAAGCAGAAAAAAACGTAGAAAGTCGTTAATATCAAACATAATAATTTTTTAAGAAAGCATGATTATTTTAAAAATTTTCCGTGTTCAGGTTTTGATGTTTTGTTGATACTTGAGCAAATGCAATTTTCCGTGTATATCCTTGTTCAAAAGATTTAGTTAGATTTGAAAAAAAACACTTCAAATGTTCAGATTGATGCGAAGTAAATAACCTCGACAATGTTCACATTTATTTCTGAATCCAATTTTAGAATTTTCATTGACACTGTAGCGATAACATCGCTTCCGCCGAATATGAAACAGTTAAAAAAAATAATAACTCCATAGAGTTCCCTAGATACAAAACTTGTGTTGATCCAACATTATTTCTGTCGCTATTTATTTTATGTATATGAAAAAAGAGAAATAATTGGCAGATCTATTTCTTACTCCTGGTCGAATTGACATTTTGTGATTATCAAGTTATTCCTTCAAATTTTTTACTAGTGGGCAACACTTCCAAATTCCAGCTTCGAATATACTTTTAGACACACTTTAAGATCTTGTTAATGGTCGAAGATCTTTGATCAAAAAGCTGGCGAAATCCCAGTAGGCCCACTCCACTTCTTGGTCCCAGCCTTCTTCTTCTTGCTCGGTTCGGATTCGTTGAAAACCTGGGAAGTGAACTTTCATCAGGTGAATTAACGTTGCTTCTTCGTCTTCGGAAAATTCACCATTATCACGCCGCTTATACTTTGTTATGTTTTTATTGTATTCACACTGTGCCATCTTAATGTTATCCAAGTCTGAAGGCAGTTCAGTTCTATTTGCTCTATTGCACAACATTCTTGTCTTTTTACGGAGTCTCTCCAGGTGGGTATTCCACCATTCTGCGTCCTTCCTATACTTAATTTTGCTTGTAGGGCAATCGCTCTCATATGATTTAGTCAGAGCCCTTCGCAGAAAATCCGCGGCGTGCTCTAACTCATCAATGGTACCATAGCTTGTGGGAAATTCCTCAAGCCTCCCTTTGAGTTTCTCTTTATATGAGTCCCAAAGTGTATTTCTGGGGTTTCTGATTTTGGAAACCACTGGTTTTCCTAGCGTTAATCAAAACACGATATATTTGTGGTCCGAGAAAGACTCCTCATCGAAGACTCTCCAGTCCATTACCCTGCTCCTCAGTACACCCGAACATAGAGTCAAATCGAGAACCTTACTCCTGTTTTTAGTCTCTCCCTCTGTCGTTGATGTTTGTGCTTCCCCACACCGTGTGATGAGGCTTTGCATCACAGCCCAACAGCAGATGAATTTTATTCACCTGACAGTGCCGAATTAGAGCCTCCACCTCTCTGTGAGGCGGAGGTCATTCGGCATCGCCAGGGAAATAAGCCGAGGCGATAAACACCCGTAGCCTTTCACCGCTACTGTTTTTGAGTCTCACCTTGATAACGGTGAGATCTCTAGAGCAGAATTTAGGCACCAAGATCACATCCATACCTTTGACGGCCATGCATGCCCTTGGTGTTTTTTCGAGCAGCTTCTTATATATGGAGCCACACTCTGACAAGCCACAAATCCTTTCCCTGAATAACTAGGGTTTTTGGATTAGGGCGAGCCCTGTCTGCACCACAGGCATGCGTCTGGCCAAAACCGCCGAGGCGCCTTTGCTGTGATGCAAATTAATCCGCATCATGGAGATTCCCATCTCAGCCATTGACAGGCTAATTCGGGGCACGTCCAGGTGCTTCTGGTCCCCCTGCGGAGCCCAGTTGGTTCACTCGGAAGGTAACTCTACCCGCCCCTAGATAGAGTCGGTGATCTAGAGCCGCAAGGGCTCTGGTTGATCATTCAGGAAGACCGACGACCAAAATCCAGCCTTTCCCCTTCGGCCTGGAACCCTGCCTGTCGGAATACATCTTCCACGAATCAGTTCGCAGAGAAGGATTTTGAAAACTCAGGTGCTCAGAACGGTCGCCGGGTTCTCAGGGGTGCCGGGAATCAGTACGGTCGTTCTACGGTACCTTTGCAGACACTCCGTCCCTTTGACTTCCAAGTTTAGGCCCTCTTGAAGCATAAACACTGGGATCTTTTCCACCATCTTGTCTCGGGACCAGATTTCCGTGGCCTCCACTACGATGGCCCCAGACCTGACAAAGATGTCATTGAATCTGGGGGAGCGCCCCTCGCGGGGTAATGCGTCAATCCCTTTAGAGATTTCATCTCTTACTGTGCAACTCCTTGAGAGTTAGACAGTTTTCAGGAAAACCCGATACCTGAGAAAGATGTCATTGAATCTGGGGGCGCGCCCCTCGCGGGGTAATGCGTCAATCCCTTTAGAGATTTCATCCCTCTTCCTGTGCAAATCCTCGAGAGTTAGACAGTTTTCAGGATAACCCGATGCAACGACAACCTTCGCCAAGGCGTTGTTAACCATCTGCGCGAAAGTGAGGCACTGTGTTTCCAGAGCTTTCTGCTGTTTCAACTCCCTGTTTGGGGGAGTTTCTCTAGAGCCCTTATTCCCCTTACCAATAGGATTAGCCTGAGGAGTTGCTCCAGGTAAAGTTTCCGCAGCCACTGCCCCCTGTGGGGTGCCTCGGCTGCTGTTTGCGAGACGCGCTTCGCGCACGGAGAGCCTACTCTGGAGTTCAGCGCAAGAAAGTTCAAGGTATTAACGCATGGACTATTCATCAGGCGCATATCGCAGGCCTCTGTTGCTTTATTTTCTAATATTTCATGAGTTTTGAGCAGTACATGCCCTATTGCCCTAAACGCACAAACGCTTATGCTAATATTCCACGAGTTAGTGGGTTAATAGAAAACTCCGCTGTGCTCTGATACCGTGAACTTCACCAAGCGAAATTTCCAAGATCCTCCACGGACTTTTTCCGTGAGTCTCCTTGCAATTTACCTTCAGGCCACGCCTTCTGCCTGTTGACAAGTTCGCACCAGTAAATGTTCGCAGGAAGCGTGGCCTGAAAGCAAATCGCAAAGAGACTCACCGAAAGAGTCCGTGGAGGCTCTTGGAAATTTCGCTCGGCTAAGTTCACGGTATTACAGCAAAACAGCACTTGATATTGACCCAAGTAACTATTGGCATTTTTGCATGCGAGCTGTGCTTATTTTCCGTGGTGTTGCATCGTGCGATTAATAGAAGCATCCATGAATGTATTCCAAGAGAAATGCTTGCTGTTAAAGCGTCACAAATGTTCACGCGCTAATGCCTACATTTTTCTCTTCGTGCGCTTTATCTTTTTCTGTGTTCCGCAACGTTGCCTCCTTCTTGCGGAGATTTCCATTAGCTGCACTTCTACGGCTTCGACAAGATTGTCTCCACCATTATCTTCAGTTCGCACCGCCTCTGGTCGGTAGCCCCCTTAGGAGCCTCCCACTTTTGGCGGTGGGTTAGAGGTGGATCCCGAAACGGGCCCCTGATTGGTTTTGGTTTGTTTAATTTTTTGGGAGTTCAGTCAAGTCCCACGAGAAGCTAGGGAAATAAGAAACACCCCCCGCAGAGCCCCGCTTGCAGGGGTGGGTCTACATACTATGGTATTCAACATGATGTCCCAAAGTATCCGTTAAGACACCTCCTTTGGGACCCCCGCCTGTCCGCCTCTACTGAGGGGGGCAGGCCGGGGTGTTCAAGGATTTGTTGACCCTGGTACCATTCAGCTCTTGATACGGCTTGGGAGCATGAGAACTCGCGCCCTCGATATTCCTGGAGGCTTTACCATTAACTCCTGGAAGGATCTCTCCTTATTTTAGGTCCCATCGACTAGAGTCCGTCAGTTCCCCCAGAGTAATCACACCTCGCAGTGCAGCCCCTCAGGTCCACCTATTGCAGATCTACAGTCTAATGAGGCCCGTAAGCCCTCCCACCAGATACCAGGTCCCGCGATCCGTAGGGAAGGAACGCACATCTTATCTTACGTCAATTCAAATTTATAGTTCGTAGGTTGTAGCGGGGTTAGCCAACCGTCATGGCTCCACGTACGCAAAAAAAACTTGTGCACCTGTCTGTATGAAGACCTTGGTTGGCGAGTTTCGAATTCAGCACGAACAACTATTAGGAAACTGACATGATCCATTTACATGGTACTTACATGGTTTTGTCCTGACACCCTCTAATCAATGGTACTAAATAATGCAGCTGCACTGGCAGTCCAATCGAATTTATGTTTCTGCTGGAACAAAATATATCCAGAAATCTTTTAATTAATTTTAATAAAATACTGAAACCCAACATTCTGTTAAACCTGTGCATATATTATTAATTAACAAGAAAGTGAAAATGGAAACGATTTTTTAACACGTTTGCTTGGATTGTTGTTTTCCGTTAAGACTTTAGCAAGAAAAAGCATGGGACTTGATTTGTACAGCACGAAAATCCTTTTAAAATTATCCTTACTAGAACCTTTTTCGACTAATATTTCACGAGAAAATAATTTGTTAAATAAGGGTACAGTGTTATCGGAGAAGCGTCCGATTTAATGAATTTTCTTTGTTGTAAAAAATATTCGAATTCCATTTTTCTTGATAGTTCCTTTAAGCGGAAGGTGAAAAGTATATAAAACCATGTCTTCTGGAATTCAAATTCTCGAAACAGCGGAGTGGGCTTTAGCGCAATTATTGTTTTATCGTACAATTTTACAACAACAACAAAAAATCGTGAAAAATTCCCTTCTTGAATTACCTACGAGATAGTTGTATGTTAACGAAGCAGGATCACAATTTTTTTCATAATCTTTTAGATGCTGAAGATTAATTTTAAAAAATATTGTTACAGAAAAGTTAATTAACAATTTTGCAGAACTGTACTAGATTATTATACATTTTATTTGTTTGAAAGAAACAACTTTTTTCTGTCCAGCAGTTCATATAATTATTTAAAACAATTTAATAAAATAAATACTCTAGTGCATTAGTTTTTCGTGTAAAAAAATTGCGTACTAAACCCGTAGTGATTTTATTAATGGAGTGGTATTTGGTAACAAAAAATGGTCATAAATGGTAAATTTATCAATAATTTTTTAAGTTAAAAAATGTTAATTATCAATATTGCATAGCTTATGTTTACATTTTTGATTCTATGTAAAAGCCCTTTGAAAATAGTTCTCTTGATTCTACGATGCACGTTACTATTTTCTGAAATTAAACCAAACTTATTGCTAACGTCGAGAGCCAATCCCAACGTTCTGAGAGAGAGGCGAACAGATATTCTATTCAAAACGAGGCTAACCCTTTATAATTGAACGTACGTCCTCCTCTCAACTATATTTGAAGAAATAGCGATAAATTGCTGACCATAGCATCAATTCATAGGTTTTGTCTCCTTCCTATGTACCAAAACCTTGAAACGAAGTTAGGAATGACATCCAGTGCAGCAGGCGGTGAAGTCAGATTTGTACCTAAAATGCATGCACGTAAGGAAAACACTAAAAAATAGTTGTAATTCAAATTTTACGTGAATAACGATTACGAGGATTTCGCAAATAATCAGCTGTTATTTGATTTTATTGTTTATGACGTCGCACGTTTTTCTTAAATAGTTAGAATAAAAATGTAATGGTTTTCTAGTTCAACGTTCCTCTCTTGACTGCTCACAAAAAAAAAATTGAAACTAACCTATCAAATCCTGCGCAATGCGACAGCAAAGTGTGTCGCTTATCAACAATTAATAACTGAAAGCGATTTTTACACCAGATAATATTTTCGCGTTCAATCCTGACAAAAAAATTGATTTTAATTGAAAAATGTTGGCAAGCATCACAGACAGTAATGGCAATCACCGACCTTCTGATATAATATCTTGAGTAATTATATAATTAAAGCAATAAGAACAAAGTAAATTAATTCAAGAATTTTTTGGAAATAAGTGAAAAATACAAATACACATTTATTTTAAATTGTTATTTTGCAACGCTTAATGATTAGTTACTGACATTTCGAAAAAGTCTGTTCTCTTGTATTTTACATCGAATCTAAAGTTTTTCTCGCCCAAACTCTTGCATTGCTGCATTTTGTGCGAATCGCGGTATTGTTAGTAAATATGGTGAATAATGTGAATAATCTTCATTGGCTGTAAAACTGGCGAAGAATTTTTATTATTTTATTTACTATAAAATTTCGCGTGAGAACAAGGAATTAATTATTAACCTGAAGAAAATTTTCGTCTCGTTCTTATGTGCAATTTATATATTTCCAAATATTGAAAACATAGTTACTGTAAAAATCCATAATAACACATTTTTAAATATCTAGTGTTCAAAAAATTCTTTTAATGGTTCAAACTGATTTTTAAAAATATGACAGAATATGACTACCTACGAAAAGATAAATTTTCAATGTCAAAAGTGGCATTTTCTGTCCAAAAAGACTAATGTTCAATAAGACAGTTGAATTTTTAAACAAAACAGATCAAGAATATAATAGTAGACTTTGCAATTTCAAAAAATCAACTTCCAACCAGAAAAGATGCATTTGCAACCAAAAAAGATGACTTCTCTGCAAAAACATGAATTGTCAATATAAATGGTGCTATTTTCTATCCAAAAAGACCAATGTTAATCAGAACAGTTGCATTTTTGACCAAAAAATATGACTTTCTAACAAACTGTTTGAAATTTCAACACTGTTAAAGAATTAAATATTAGGTTTAATATGTTCTATTTCGATAATTTGTAATTAAAAAACGGAAGTTGAATTTAAAGGAATGATTGTAAAAGGAATATTAAGTACGTGAACCGGATAAAAGGTCATTGAAAATTATTGACATTAAAACTACATCTCTCTGTTTAAATCGGTGTATTTATTATTTTCCTGAGCGTGAAAAGATTTCAGTTTTAACATCTCAGAAGTAGGATGGACTAAGTCTCACAGGTGAAAACGGATATTGTTTGGCGTGGCGTGCTTTGAAGCGAACGAGAACGAACGTGCGTTTAGTGAATTTCTGACGCATTTCGGCAGAGGATTTTCAATTTCACTGGATTTAACAGAATTTTTGGATTGCAGTGTTGTGGAAGCATTGAACTTCTTGTGTAAGTGTATGTGAAATATTGTTTGGTTGACTCCCTGAAGATCGCGGGATCTTGTAACTGGTGGAAGCGCTTATGGGTATCATCCGACTATAGATCTGGAATAGGTGAACAAGAGGGGCTGCATCGCGAGGTGTAGCTACTCTGGGGAACTGACGGACTCTAGTCTGTGGGACCAAAACTAAGGAGCGATCCTTGCAGGGAGTAATAGCAAAGCCTCCTGGAATATCGAGGGTGCGAGTTCACATACTCCAAAGTGACGATGTGATTCCCGTGTCAAGGGCTGAATGGCACCAGGTTCAATAAATCGTTGAACACCCCGGCGGGTCCCCCTAAGTCGAGGCGGACACGCTGGAGTCACAGAGGAGGTGTCTTAACGGATACTTTGGGACACCAGGTCGAAGCCCATAGCACGTAGACTCGGGCGTATCAAAAAAATGAAATATTTTGCTTTCGTTTTTGGTTAGGGCCAAAATATTTCTGGTAGGTGCCAAAATAACTACTGGAAAAGATGAGTTCGAAAAAAAATTTCTTCAGTTAGCGCAAGGTTACTGTATATCAAAATAGGGAATAGTAATAGATTTCTCATCACCAAAGGCTCCTAAATGGCTTTTCCCGATCCCGATAAGCTGTAAAATATACATATTGTATACACATATTAACCTGCTTAGTATAGACCAAATGGAAAAATGTCCTGTGTTTGCGCATTCATATTAAAATGACAGATAATCGTAAAATTTAAAAAATATTCGATATATTTAACTATTACAAGCTCAAACATGGTTATTTCTACTCCCGATAAGCGGTAAAAATGCATATTGTATCCACATATATTCCTTATTAGTATAGACCCAATGGAAAAATATCCTGTGTTCACGCTTTCATGTTGAAGTGACACATAATCATTAAATTCACAAAATAATTTGTTTTATTATATTTATTGTATTATACTCAACGTCAAAACGTTTGGTGAATCACGTGTGCTTATCAAGCAATGGTTATAAGTTAAAAAAATATCACAAAAGTAAGTGTGGAGTTCATACTAATCAGGTATATATATGGATACAACATGCATTCTTAACCACATATCCGGATCAGATGAAGCCATTTTTGAGCTTGTAATAGTTAAAAATATCGAATATTTTGTGAATTTTATGATTATCTGTCACTTTAACATGAGTGCGCGAATACAGGACATTTTCCATTGGGTCGTTACTAAGAAAGTATATATGCGGATAAAATATGCATTTTGTACCGCGTGTGTATTTTAACCAGGTTTATATGTGTATACAATATGCATTTTTTACAGCTCATCCGGATCATAAAAAGCCATTTTTGAACTTGTACTAGTCAAAAATATCGAATATTCCGTCGACCGTTCTGAGGCGCCTGAGGTTCCAGAACTCCTCTCTACGAACCGATTCATGGAAGGTGTATTCCAATAGGCAGGGAGCCAGTCCGAAGGGGCGGGCTAGATTTCTAGTTGTTGGTCTTCCCGAATTTTCAATTAGGGCCTTAGCGGCTCTTGATTGCCGACCCTATCTACTATCCGTTCACGATACGAAGGCCCCTCCAAAACAGCCGCACATTTTGGTAATTTACTCGTAAAAAAAATCGTGCAAAAACACGACTTGCACCATGATAAAGCTTACTTGATTGCGCTTATAACAAGTCCCCATTTATTTATGTACAAAAATTGGTCTGGAAAATATCCTTCGCGAAAAGATGAAAACCGTGGTTTTTTCGCGTAACTCTGTCCTTGCTTGACTTTTGATGACGACATCTTTGAACTTAACAGTGTCAAAATTAGAAAAAAATCATGTAGATGCATTCATATTTTGACTCAACATACGTGAAAACAAAACTGCAATATATTAATAACAATTAACGTAAAATGAATTTGAACATGACTATGCTATCTCTCGTAATATACGTAGTAGAGAGTTTAGTAGAAATTTGATATTTCTTGGATAAAAATCCAACTATTTGGTTGAAGATTCACTAATTTTTTTAAAAAGTCATCCTTTTTGGTTAAAAATTCAACTGTTTTGTTGAAAATTCGTCCTTTTGGGTTGAAAATGCAAGTATCTGCGCATAAAATCAAGTTCTTGATTAGAATTCATATTTTAAAGTTGCATAATCAAACTGAAATATTTTTTGCATGAAAACTCAATTTTTTTTTAAATTTGTCTTTTTGATTTGAAAATTCATGTGTTATAGTAGAATCTTCATCGTTATTTGATAAAAATGCAACTGTTCGTTCAAATATTAATCTTATTTGCTTGAGGATTCAACTATTTTATTTTAAAATTTTGTTGGAAAAATTTTGTTTGAATGACTCTGTCTATATAGAAATCACTTTTTCGTTGAAGATTCATTACTTTTAGTTGAAAATTCATCTCTTGGGTTGAAAGTTTAACTATTTTGTTGAAAATTGATATTTTCTAACTGAAAATTCAACTGCATGGGTACAAGCTGAACTA
Source organism: Andricus grossulariae (assembly GCA_011634705.1). Lineage (NCBI taxonomy): Eukaryota > Metazoa > Arthropoda > Insecta > Hymenoptera > Cynipidae > Andricus > Andricus grossulariae. The sequence goes on from JAABKJ010007545.1 coordinate 121,131,082, forward strand.
GTTTGTTGAAATTTTGTTCTCTTTTTTTCTTTTATTTTATTGAAAATTCAATTTTTACATATAAAACTCGTCTTTTGGCTTAAATGTTCATAAATTTGGGTAAACTTTTTTCTTCATAACTGAAAAATCTTTATTTGTTAAAAATTCGTCTTTTTGGTTATAAAATTGATTTCTCAAACGAAATTTTATATTTTCTGGTTGAAATCTCAATAATTTCACTTTTTTCTTGAGAATTCGTCTTTCTAGTTTGAAAATTCAATTATTTTGTTAAAATCTCAATTATTTTTGTTGAAAATTCAAGTATTTTGTTGGAAATTTAATTTTTTTGTTCAAAATGTAAGTTTTTTGTTAAAAAGTCATGTTTTATGGTAGAAAAGTCATTTTTTTGTTTAAAATAAATAAATTTTAAAATTTTGAATTCGTATCTAAAAGATTGTTTTATTATGTTGATAAAAGACCTTGTGTTAAAAATATTACAAGATTAAAATTCTGGTATTTGAATTTTAATGATTATGAAAAATAAAAAATTAGTCAAGGCAAAATCAGAGAATTTTGAAAATGAATTTTTCACCCTGCAGAGCATTATCTTAAACACAAAAAATGTCCATTAGTTTCAAGTCCCATATCCTATTATTTCTGGAAACCATAAATTACGTACATGTATTTTGTATTTATTTGTATTTTTATTTATTTGTATTTATTTCAAAATTCATGTATTTTGTCGAAAATTCATGTATTTTATTATAAATTTATGTATTTTGTTAAAAATTATTCTTTTTAGTAAAAAACTATACTCTTTTTGGTAGAAAATTCATTTCTTAGGTTGCAAATTAGTTTTTCTCAAATGAAAATTGATTTTATTTAATTAAAAATTTATTAAGTTTTGTTGACGAATTTTTGTAATAGACAATCAATCGTTTTGGTAGATAATTCATTTGTTTTGTTGAAAATTTAACTATTTCGTTATGCATTCATTTTTTTTGCTTAAAAACATATTTCTCTACCTGAAAATTAAAATTTTCTATACTTTGTAAAAAATGTATCTTTTTAGTTCTATATTGCTTTAAATCTTTTAAAATTTCCTAAAATATTTCAAATCCATTGAAATGCTATTAAATTACTGACACCAATTCAAAATTCCTGCGAATTTTTTTAAATAACCTAAAATATTCCAAAATAATTCAAAAAAAGTGACCAAAGTAATCTTCTCATTTCAAAAAATGACTAAAGTGATATTTTCGTTTTAAAAAGTAACTATAGTAACTTTTTCTGAAATAACTGACTGAAAAGTGAATTTAGAAAAGAAATTTTCTTTGAAAAATTGACTAAAAAGTGATTGAAAAAGTGGCAATTTCTTAAGGCTATCCAAAAGAGTCGGTTTTTAGAATAATACAGAATACGGCTACAAGGATGAATGGTTTGATGTAATATTTTTATCACACAATCTGAAGACTTATACATGTGCATGGCCAGAGCTATTTTTTCAAAAAATGACCTTGTTTTTTTTTTTTGTCAATTGAAACGCACTTTGAATCGTTGAGCGCCTGTTTCCGGTTCACCATGGGTACACTCCTACTAGCGCGTTGCCCGTTTCCAGGCGCCGGAAATTTAGCATATTTTAAATTAACAAAAAAAAAAAAAAAAACAAGATCATTTTTCTAAAAAAGGGCCCTGGTCATGCAGATGTATGAACCGTCAGATTATGTGGTAAAAATAGTACACCAAACAATTCATCCTTGTAGCCGTATTTCGTATTATTCTGAAAACCTACGCATTTGAAGCACCTTAAATTGCTTCTTACAAAAATTGCCTGACTTTTGCCACCTTTTTTTTTAAATCCCTGACTATCCCTGAATTTTCCGTCATTTCGAGGTTTTCCCTGATCCGCGAACACCCTGATAAATTATTAAATTACTATTCATCAGATAGGTGAAATATTCACATCAATCAAAATGCAGATTCCACCTCTTCCGAAACAATCATGCGCAGTATCGAAAATTGGTCCAGAGTGAGGATCCGCGAGTTAATTTCAAATACAATAATCAATTTCAGAGAACATAACGTGCAAAATGAATAAAACGAGCGACACGGGAATTGCATTTGACGAATGACGAGAGCAGTGCAGTAAAATATTTCCCAAGAATGGAAAGAATGCGGAAATTAAATTTTTTAAACCGGATTTTAATTGCTCTAAATAAGTCAGTAGTAACGAAGGAGACTTTAGAGCTCCGCCCAAGGGACCATTAGCTGGCGATTAAACTAAAGTTTTAGAATTAAGTCGCTTATTCCTTTAAGTCCTATTAAAGTAGAAGTAATGAAATTATGAAAATTCAAATTATCTTCACGAGCATATTAAAACTTCTCACCTTCTATCTTCTATTTTATCTCTTCAATTATTAGAATGTTGGGTCATTTTCTCTTGGACAAATTTTACTGATTTAAAAGTTATGTAAGCACTTTTAGTTTATGGGAAGCATATTTGCTGGCATAATTTACTACAAATTTGTTGGAATCTTTTAAAACTAACTACAATATTGCAAATACGTCAAGATGTTTTGAAATCCCTTAAAATTTTCAACAACTGTTGAAAATTCTTTGGAATTCTAAAGATTTTTAAAATCCTTTAAAATCCTATGAAATCATCAAAATCACTTGAAAGTTCCTTGCAATCTTTTAAAATGAAATAAAATCTTAAAAATTTTTCAGAATAGCCTCAAATTTTTGAAATATATTTAAAATTTCTTGTAATCCTTTACAATGCCCTTAAATATTGCCAATTCATTGAAATAGTCGAAAAACTCTTGGAAATTTTCACAAGTTTTGAAAATTGTTTGAAATTTTCAAAATATCCTCAAATCTTAAAACCCCATTACAATTCTATAAGATTACTGAATACCCTTCAAAATTACTTGAAATCTTTTGAAATAAGCCACAATATATTCAATCCTATAAAAAATTTGAAAATTCTTTCAAAGTTTTTAAAAGTCTTTGAAATTTTTTGAATTAGAGAATAATATTTTTAAAATTCTTTAAACTACCTTTAAATTATTAAAGTGTATTCAAAATTGCTAAAAATATTTTTGAAATGCCTTAAAATCTATCATTAAAATCTTTCAAGATACCCTTAAATATTGGAAATTTCTTGGAATTTTAAGAAATATATCAAAATCTTTCAAATCCTTTAAATGACCTTTAAATTATTCACATCTATTAATGATTTGTTTTAATTTTATGACATGCTCTAAAATATTTCCAATTTTTTTAAATGTTGTAAAATCCCTTGAAATTTTTTGTAGTTTTCGGAAATTTCTTTGAATTCAAAAAAAAGGAAGAAATTTCTTGGAATTAAAAAGAAAAGAAATTTATTTGAATTTAGAAAAAAACATAAAACCTTTCAAATTCTTTAAAATCTCACCTTGGATTTTCAAAAAACTTTATAATATTTTTCAAGTCCTTAGGAATGCCTAAAAATTATTGAAATATTTCAAGAATTTCTTGGAATTTTATACAAATTTCCTGAAATATTTTTAATCCCTTGAAATATTTTGAAAACACTTAAAAAATTTTAAAGCTTTTGAAAATTTCTTGAAATTAAAAAAAAAACATAAAATCCTTAAAATATTTTGAAATACCTTCAAATTATTTAAACGTATTGAAAATGTTGTGGAATATTCTTGTAAATAATCTGGAATCTTTTAGATCCTTTGAAATCTTTCGAAATCCTTCGAAACTTTTTTGAAATCTTGAAAATTTTTTTGAATTTTTTTAAATACCCTACAATTTTCAAATTCTTTAAAATCCTTTGATATTTTTGATATCCATTGAAAATTTCTGAGAATTAAAAAAAGAACTGCAATCTTTCAAATTCTTTGAATTGTTTTGAAATCTTTTTGAACTTTTTACAACTTATCCTTCAATCATAAGCATCATTAAAATCCTTTGGAATACCTCAAAATTATTGAAATCTTTTAAAAATTTCTTGGAATTTCGAAAAATTTTCTCAAATATGTTCAATCCTTCGAAATGTTTTGAAAACCTTCAAAATTTTTGAAGCTTTTGAAAATTTCTTGAAATGAAAAAAAACCGTAAAATCCATAAAATCGTTTGGAATACCTTCAAATTATATAAACGTATTGAAAATTTCATGCAATATTTTTTCAAATACCCGAGAATATTTCAGATCTTTTGAAAACTTTCAAAATCCTTCAAAACTTTTTGAAAATTTTGCCAATTCTTTTGAATGTTTTCAAATTTCCTAAAATCTTTCAAATTATCTTAAATTTTTTTAAATTATTGATATATATTGAAAATTACTTAGAATCTTTTTAAATAACCTAGAATCTCTCAAATCTGTCAAAATATTTTAAAATCTCTTGGAACTTTTTGCAACTTACCTTTAAATCATAAAAAATAGTAATCCTTTGGAATACTTAAAAATTATTGAAATCTTTTTTGAATTTGTTGAAATTTCAAAAAAATTCCTCAAATATTTTCAATTCTTTGAAATGTTTTGAAAACCTTAAAAGTATTTTCAGTTCTTGAAAATTTCTTGAAATTAAAAAAAAAACATGAAATCCATACAATCGTTTGGAATACCTTCAAATTATTCAAACATATTGAACATTTCTTGGAAATATTTTTAAATACCCTAGAATCTTCCAGATCCTTTAAAAACTTTTGAAATCCTTCAAAAATTTTTGAAAATCTTGAAAATTTCTTTGGATTTTTTTAAATACCCTAAAATGTTTCAAATTCCAAAAATGCAAATTCCTTTGAATTTAAAAAAATACATCAATATCTTTAAAATTATTTAGATTACTTTTAAAATATTCAAATCTATGAAAAATTTCTTTTAATGCCCTTTTTCCTCCCAATTTTTTGAAATGTTTTAAAATTCTTTGAAACTTTTTGTAGTTCTTGGAAATTTCTTGGAATTAAAAAAAAAACATAAAATTTTAAAAATCCTTATCACTACTTTTAAGTTATTGATCATTCAGACATTTTGGAAATTACTTGGGTTTTTAAAAAAGGCCATACAAATTTTTAGATCCCTTGGAATACCTAAAAATTATTCAAATCTTTTTAAAAAGGTCTTGAAATTAGGAAAAATTTCTCCAAATAATCTCAATCCTTCGAAATATTTTGAAAACACTTGAAAATTTTTAAAGCTCTTGAAAATTCCTTGAAAAAAAAAACATAAAATCCATGAAATCGTTTGGAATAACCTCAAATTATTGAAACGTATTGAAAATTTCTTGGAATTTTTTGAAATACGCTAAAATCTTTCGGATCCTTGGAAATTTTTCTAAATCCTTCAAAACTTTTTACAAATCTTGAAAATTTGAAATTTTTTTTAATCCCCTGGGATTTTTCAAATTCTTTAAAATCCCTTGAAATTATTGATATCTATTATTGAAAATTTCTTAGAATCCTTTTAGATAACCTACAATCTTTTAAATCCTTCGAAATATTTTGAAATCTTTTAGAACTTTTTACAACTTACCCTTCAATCATAAGCATTATTAAAATCCTTTTGGAATGCCTAAAAATTATTGAATTCTTTTTAAAATTTCTTGGAATTTTGAAAAATTTCCTCAAATATTTTCAATCATTTGAAAATTCCTTGAAAATATTTGTAAATACCCTAGAGTATTTCAGATCCTTTGAAAACTTTTGAAATCCATCTAAACATTTTGAAAATCTTTAAAATTTCTTTGAATTTTTTTGAATACCCTAAAATGTTTCAAATTCTTAAAAATCCCTTGAAATTATTGATACCTATTGAAAATTTCTTAGAATCTTCTTAAATATCCTAGAATCTCTCAAATCCTTAAAAATATTTTTAAATCTCTTGGAACTTTTTGCAACTTACCCTTGAATCATAAAAAAATGAATCCTTTAAAATACCTAAAAATGATGGAACTCTTTTAAAAATTTCTTGGAATTTTGAAAAATTTCCTGAAATCTATCATTGGAATCTTCCAAAATACCCTTAAATATTGCCAATTCTTTGAAATATTTTGAAATACCTTGGAACCTTTTAGAGTTCTTGGAAATTCCTTGGAATTTTAAAAAATACATTAAAATCTTTAAAATCCAATAGATTACCTTAAATTATTCAAATCGATTAACGATTTCTTATAATTTTATGACACGCCCTAAAATATTTTCAATTTTTGAAAATGTTTCAAAATCCCTTCAAACCTTTTTGTATTTGTTGAAAATTTCTTTGAATTAAAACAAAAATTTCTTGGATTTAAAAAAAAAAGAATTTTTCTTGAATTTAAAAAAAAAACATCAAATCTTTCAAATTTTTCAAAAACTTACGAAACTGCTAAAATAAATTCAAAATTCAATAAAATGTTTCAAGACACCCGTAAATATTGCAAATCCTTCGAAATCCTTGGATACTTTTTAAAGATCTTGGACATTTCTTGGGTTGAAAAAAAAATCTTTAAAATCCTTGGCACTACTTTTAAATTATTGAATCCTTGAATTTTTTTGGAAATTTCTTGGATCTTTAAAAAACTTCATAAAATTTTTTAAATCCTTGGGAATGCCTAAAAATTATTGAAATATTTCAGCAATTTCTTGGAATTTCGACAAATATCCTAAAATATTTGCAATTCTTCGAAATGTTTTGAAAACCTTGAAAATTTTTAAAGCTTCTGAAAATGTCATGAAATGAAAAAAATAAAAGTAAAATTCATAAAATCATTTGGAATACCTTCAAATTATATGAACTTATTGAAAATTTCTTGGAATATTTTTTTAAATACCCTAGAATATTGCAGATCTTTTGAAATATTTCGAAATCCTTCAAAACTTTTTGAAAATCTTGCCAATTCTTTTGAATGTTTTTAAATTCCCTAAAATATTTCAAATTATCTAAAATCTCTTAAAATGATTGACATCTATTGAAAATTTCTTAGAATCTTTTAAAATAACCCAGAATCTCTCAAATCCTATAAATATTTTTAAATTCATTGGAACTTTTTGCAACGTACCCTTAAATCATGAAAAAAATTTATCTTTTGGAATACCTAAAAATTATTGAAATCTTTTTAAAATTTCTTGAAATTTCGACGAATTTCCTCAAATATTTTCAATCATTTGAAATATTTTGAAAACACTTGAAAATATTTGAAGCTTTTGAAAATGTCTTGAAATTAAAAAAAAACATGAAATCCATACAATCGTTTGGAATACCTTCAAATTATTGAAAAGTACTGAAAATTTCATGAAAATATTTTTTAATACCCCAGAACATTTCAGATCCTTTCAAAACTTTTGAAATCCGTCTAAACTTTTTTTAAATCTTGAAAATTTCTTTGAATTTTTTTAAATGCGCTAAAATGTTTCAAAATCTTAAAAAGCCCTTGAAGTTATTGATATCTATTCAAAGTTTCTTAGAATCTTTTTAAATAACCTAGAATCTCTCAAATCCATTAAAATATTTAAAAATCTCTTGGAACTTTTTGAAACTTACCCTTAAATCATAAAAAAAAATTAATCTTTTGAAATACCTAAATATTATTGAAATTTTTTCAAAATTTCTTGAAATTTCGAAAAATCTCCTTAAATATTTTCAATCCTTCGAAATATTTTGAAAACCTTGAAAATTTTTTAAGCTATTGAAGATTTCTTGAAATGAAGAAAAAAAAGTAAAATCCATAAAATCGTTTGGAATACCTTCAAATGATTTAAACGTATTGAAAATTTCTTGTAATATTTTTAAATACCCTAGAATCTTTCAGATTCTTTTAAATCTTTCGAAATCCTTCAAAATCCTTCAAAACTTTTTAAATTACATGCAAATTCCTTGGAATTTTAAAAAATACATTCAAATATTTAAAATTATTTAGATTACTTTTAAATTATTTAAATCTATGAACAATTTCTTTTAATGCCCTATTTTTCCATTTTTTTTTAATGTTTTAAAATCCCTTGAAACTTTTCGTATTTCTTTGAAATTTCTAGGAATTAGAAAAAAAAACATAGAATCTTTGAAATCCTTCGAACTCCATCCATAAAATCGTTTGGAATACCTTCAAATTATTGAAACGTTCTAAACATTTCTTGGAAATATTTTAAAATACCCTAAAATCAACCAAATCCTTTGAAATATTTTGAAATCTCTTGAAACTTTTTACTGCTTACCGTTAAATCGTAAAAAAATTTCAAATCCTTTGGAATACCTGAACATTATTAAAATATTTTAAAATTTCTTATAATTTTGAAAATTTTCCTCAAATATTTTCAATCCTTTGAAATATTTTTAAAACGCTTCAAAATTTTTGAAGCTCTTGAAAATTCCTTGAAATTAAAAAAAAACATACAATCGTTTGGAATACCTTCAAATTATTGAAACGTATTGAAAATTTCCTGAAATATTTTTAAATACCCTAGAATCTTTTGAATCCTTCTAAATGTTTTGAAATACTTCAAAATATTTTAAATTTCTGGGAAATTCCTTGGAATTTCAGAAAATACATTAAAATCTTTTAAGTTATTCAGATTATTTTTAAATTATTCGAATCTGTGAATTATTTGTTTTAATTCCCTATTTTTTGTCAATTTTTTGAAATGTTTCAAAATACCTTGAAAATTTTTGTAGTTCTTGAAAATTTCTTGGAATCAAAAAAGCATAAAATCTTTAAAATCCTTGGCACTACTTTTAAATTATTGATCCATTGAACTTTTTAGGAATTACTTGAGTTTTTCAAAAACTCCATAAACATTTTAAAATCCTTTGGAATACTTAAAAATCATGGAAATCTTTTGAAAATTTCTTGGAATTTAAAAAAAAAATTTCTCAAATATTTTCAGTCATTTGAAATATTTTGAAAAACTTGAAAATTTTTGAAGTTCTTGACAATTTCTCAAAATTAAAAATAAAAATAAAATCCATAAAATCGTTTGTAATACCTTCAAATTATTGAAACGTATTGCAAATTCCTTAGAATATTTTTAAATACCCTAGAATCTTTCAAATCCTTTAAAATATTTTGAAATCTCTTGAAACTTTTTACTACTTACCCTTATATAATAAAAATTTGTTAAATCCTTTGGAATACCTAAAAATTATTTGAATCTTTTTAAAAATTTTCGGAATTTTGAAAAATATCCTCAAATATTTTCAATTCTTTGAAATATTTTGAAGAAACTCAAAAATTTGTAAAGCTTTTCAAAATTCCATGAAATCAAAAAAAAACATAAAATCTATAAAATCCTTTGGAATACCTTAAAGTGATTCAAACGTTTTGGAAATTTCTTGGAATATTTTTAAATACCCTAGAATCTTTCAGATCCACTGAAATCTTTCGAAATCTTTTAAAAAATTTTGAAAATCCTGCCAATTCTCTTGAATGCTTTTAAATACCTTAAAATCTTTCAAATTATTTAAAATCTCTTGAAATTATTAATATCTATAGGAAATCTATTTAAATCTTTTTAAATACCCTTATATCTTTCAAATCCTGTAAAATGTTTTGAAATCTCTTGGAACTATTTAGAACTTTCGAAACTTTCAAACTTTTTAACTTTTTAAAGCTCTTGAAAATTTCTCGGAATTTAAAAAAAAAAACATAAAACCTTTGAAATCTTTTTGATGACTTTCAAATTTTCAAATTTTTTTGAAACCTTTTACAAATCTTAAAAATTCCTTGGTATTTTCAAAATGCCTTTAATTTTTTAAATCCTTTGAAATTTCTTGAAAATCTTCATATGAAAAGTGCGCCACCGTTTTGTCAAACTAATAACATTTTATGTTAAATAAACATTTATTGTTTGTTAATAAAGTATTTTTAGGGAAGGGGTTTTCAAGTAATTTAGGATTTATTCGTTGAAAAAAAGAAATCTGCTAGTTGAAAATTGAAGAAAATCTGTATTTGTTTATAAAATTTAATTAATTTTTGAAAATTCTCATGATTAAAAGAACTTTTAAAGCGCAAAATAACTAAAATATAGATTTTTTATAACATTAACAATTACTTTCGATAAAAAATCAAAGCTCTGCATTTTTTTTAAATATGTCAAGAAAAAAAAATAAAAACAAAGTCCCAATGTATTTTTAATCATGAAGCAGCACTTTCACTCCTCAATTTGTTAATAACAAAATAAACAATTTTTTTAATGTGACCTGCTGGATTTTATTCTTAAGGAGTCTTTCTACTGACTTAATAATATTTTACACAAATATGAGTAGTTTAAAAAAATTAGATTATTTTTGAAAAATCTGTCAACTTTTTTGCTAAATAAAAAATAAATACAAAATCAGATCTTGTAAAACAAATTTCTTTAAATTTTTACATTTTTTTATGCTCCGCTGAAATGATTCGATTACTTCAATTTGTTTTTTAAATTTATATTTTCATATATTTTTAGCTACGAAATTCTTGAAAATTAAAAAAAAACCAGGACTCTAATGATCAAACTGGGTCAACACACTCTTAAATCAGGGTCGCTAGTGGACCGGAAAATCGGAAAAACCTCCTGAATTTGATTTAGGATCGGGACTTTTTTTCTGTTATCGGAAAATCGACTTTTTCTGCTTTATTTTCTAATTATTGTTAAAAGTTTTCAAAATTCTTTCTAAAAGAAACGAGAATGAACGCATTTTGTCAATTATTCATGGAAATATTGTGAAAAATTTATTATTACTTTTCCAGTTGAAATAATTAATTTTCATCCAAGAAATGGGGAATTTTCAACAAAATAATTAAATTGTCAATCAATCTGATATATCTTCGATAAAAAAAATGAATTCTCATCAAAAAGTGTAAGAGTTGATATTTCTACCAAAAAATATTTTTATTTTCAATAAAAAACTGTTAAATTGAACAACATAAAAAAAAAGAATTTCCGACAAAAGAGTTGAATTTTCAACCAAGAAAGATTTTTCAATCAGCAAAGAAAACAAATCTTATTCAAAATGTTGAGTTTTTAAGTCATAAAGACGCATTTTTTAAAGAAAAAAAACTGAATTTAAAACCCAAATATATGCGTTTACTACCAAAAATAATTGATTTTTCGAATTAGGAAGACGATATTTCAACAAAATAATTGAATTTTCAACTGAAAAAGATCAACTTTGTAGCAAAAATGGAATAGCTAGATTTTTAGAAAAAAAATTCATTTTCAACAAAAAAATAACTTATGTTCAACCAAATTTGTTGAATTTTTAACGAAAGAAATTAACTTTCAACTAAAATTATGGATTTTCAACTAAAAATTGTACATTTTTAACAAAAAATAGAATATTCTAATTTTAAGTTAGCGAAATAAGTTTTTAACTAAATAAAATAAATTTGTAACGAAAAAGTTCAATTTTCAAGCAAAGAAACGAATTTTCTACCAAAATACCAAAAGCCTATAAAAAAAAATTCGACGGAAAATGGAATACTACAATTTTTAGTTAAAAAAAAATAATTTTCAACAACAACTACAAAAAATTTTCAACAATATTTGTTAAACTTTTAACCAAAGAAATGAACTTTCAATTAAAATGGTACATCTTCAATCAAAAAAATTAAATTTGAAACAAATAGTTGAATTTTCAACCTAGAAGATGAATTTGGTACAAAAAAATACAAATGTTTAACAAAATAGACGAGTTTGCAGTTAAAAAAGTTATATTGTTAAAAAAATAGAATTGTGTTATTTAAACTTGGATAAATAAGTTTTTAACCAAATGAAATGAATTTTTAACGAAATAGTTAATTTTTCAACCGAACAAATGAATTTTCTTCCGAAAATATTAAATGTCTATAAAAAATTGACGAAGAATGAAATAGTTGAATTTTTAGTTACAAAAATTAATTTTTCAATGAAAAAAATAATTTTTTAATGAAAAAATTAATTTTTAACCAAAGAAATGTAATTTCAACCAAAAAAATTAAATGTCTTGTGGAATTTTCAACCAAAAAGGTTAATTTGCCACCAAAAAAGACAAATTTTCAAACAAATAGTTTAATTTTCAGGTAGAGAAATAAGTTTTTAAGTAAAAAACATAAATTTTCTATGAAATAGTTACATTTTAATTTCTGGGAATGAGTTTAAACTCTTTTTAAATCCTTTTGAATTCTTTTTACTTTCTTGAAGTCTTCTAGATTCCTCCGAATTTCCTGATATATATGAATACCTATAAATTATCTGAATTATCTAAATTCCTTGAATTCGCAGAATTCACACAATTATCTGAATTCCTGGAATTTTTGTTATTCTCTCAATTATTGGAATTTCCTTAATTCCAGGGACTTCAAAATAATACAAGGAATTAAGAGTAATTCAGAAGAATTGAAATAATTCAGGGATTTCGGAGAATTCAAGAAAATTTTGGAATTCAGAAAATTTAGAATATTTAGGGAATTCAGGGAATTCAGAAAATTAAGAGAATATAGGGAATTTCAGGCATTCAGAAAATTTAAGGAATTCAGGGGATTCAAAGAATTGAAGGAATTCTAGAAATTTAAGAATTTCATTGAATTCAGAAAAATCAAGCATTTCAGAAAATCCAGAGATTTCAGTGATTATTCAGGGATTGTGAGGAATTCAGAGAGTTCAGAGAATTCAAGGAATTTCAAGAATTTTGAATATTCAAGGAATCCTGAATATTCAAGAAATTCTTAATATTACAGGGATTTTTTGATTACACTAAATTCAAGGAATTCAGAATATTCTAAGACTTCTGAGAATTCGAATGTTCTAGAAATTCCAAAGCATTTAGGGAATTGAAGGAATTCAGAATGTATTAGGATTTCAGGGAATTCGAGGAATTCCGAAATTTCAAAGAATTCAGAGAATTTGATTATGAGATTTTTAGAAATTTATAGAATTCGGAATATTCCAGGAATTTGCAGGATTCACAATATTTAAGGATTTCAGGAAATTGACGGATTTCAGGGAATTCAAGGAATTCGGAGAATTCAAGTAATTTAAGGAATTTAGAGAATTTAAGGAATACGGGGAATACCGAATATTCATTTAATTTAGGATATTGCAGGAATTCACCGATTGCAGATAATTCAGGAATTGTCAGGGATTCCAGAGCATTGAAGAGACTTTCGGGAATTTATAATATTCAAGGAATTCAGACTATTTCAGGATTTCGGAGAATTTGAGGAATTCAGAGATTTTTGGGAATTCAGAGTATTCGTGAAGTTTAGAATAATTTAGGAATTCGAAAAATCCAGAGAATTTCAGGGATTTGAGAGCATTTAGGTAATTCAAGAAATGTAGGAAGTTAAGGGAATTCAAGGAGTTCCGAGATATCAGAGAGTGTGAGGAATTCAGGAAGTTCAGAGAATTCAAGGAATTTCAGGAATTTTGAATATTCAAGGAATGCTGAATATTCAAGAAATTCTTAATATTAAAGGGATTTTCGGAATTCACTGAATTCAAGGAATTCAGAATATTCTAAGAATTCTGAGAATTCAGATGTTTCATAAATTCCAGAGCATTTGAGGAATGGAAGGAATTCAGAATGTATGAGGATTTCAGGGACTTCGAGGAATTCCGAAATTTTAAAGAATTCAAAGAATTTAATTATGAGATTTTCAGAATTTCACAGAATTCGGAATATTCCAAGAATTTCAAGGATTCACAATATTCAGGGATTTCAGGGAATTAATGGATTTCAGGGAATTGAAGGAATTCGGAGAATTCCAGTAATTCAAGGAATTTACAGAATTTAAGGAATACGGGGAATTCAGAAATTGTTAGGGATTCCAGAGCACTGAGGGAATTCTTAGACTTTCAGAAATTTATAATATTTAAGAAATTCATACTATTTCAGGAATTCAGAGATTCTTGGGAATTCAGAGTATTCGTGAAATTCGCAATATTCTGGGAATTCGGGAAATCCAGAGAATTTCAGAGATTCCAGAGCATTGAAGAGAATTCAAGAAATTTCAGGAATTTAGAATACTCCACGAATTCTGAATATACAAGGATTCCCGGAAATTCAAGGAATTCAAAGCATGTAGAGAATTCAGAATATTCTCGGAATTCAGTGTACGCAGAGAATTCAGAATATTCTAGGAATTCAGGAATTTCAGACAATTCAAGGAATGTCAGGAATTCTGAATAATTTAGGAATGTTAAATATACAAGAAATTCTTAATATTAAAGGGATTTTTCGAATTCACTGAAGTCAAGGTATTCAGAATATTCTAAGAATTCTGAGAATTGAAATGTTTTAGAGATTCTAGAGCATTTAGGGAATTCAGAATGTATGAAGATTTCAGGAAATTTGAGGAATTCCGAAATTTTAAAGAATGCAAAGAATTTAATTATGAGATTTTTAGAAATTCACAGAATTCGGGATATTCCAGGAATTTGAAGGATTCACAATATTTAAGGATTTCAGGGGATTCAAGAAATTCAGAGAATTCAAGGAATTCAGACAATTCAAGGAATACGGAAAATTCCAAATATTCATTTGATTTAGGATATTCAAGGAATTTACGGATTTCAGGGAATTCAGAAATTTTCAGGGATTCCAGATCATTGACGGAATTCAAAGAATTCCAGGAATTTATAATATTCAAGGAATTAAGAATATTTCAGGATTTCGGGGAATTCAAGGAATTGAGAGATGTTTGGGAATTCAGAGTATTCGTGAAATTCAGAATATTCTAGGAATTCTGGAAATTCAGAGAATTTCAGGGATTTCAGAGCATTTAGGGAATTCAAAAAATTCAAGAAATGCATCAAATTCAAGGCATTTAAGGATTTCAGAGAATTCAAAGAATTACAAGAATTTCGATTATTTAAAGAATACAGATAATTCCAAATAGTTAAATAATTTGCGGGATATTCAAGAAGTTCAAGGATTTCAGGGAGTTAAGAGATTTTCAGGGATTTCAGAGCATTAACGAGAATTCAAGGAATTTCAGGAATTTATAATGTACCACGAATTCTGAATGTACAAGGATTCCCGCGAATTCACGAAATTCAGAGATTTTCAGGAATTCAGAGCATGCCGAGAATTAAGAATATTCTAGGAATTCAGAGTATGCAGAGAATTCAGAATATTCTAGAAATTTAGGAATTTCAGAGCTTTTAGGGAATTCAAGAAATTAAAGAAATACACAAAATTCGCGGCATTCAGGGAATTCCATGAATTCTAAGAATACAGAAAATGCAAAATATTCCAGGAATTTGGAATACTCAAGGAATTCAAGGCTTTCAGGAAATTCAGAGATGCTGATGAATTAACGAGCATTAAGAGAATTGAATGAATTTCAGGAATTCATAATATTCATGGGTTTCAGGGAAATGGAGAAATTTAGAGATTTTGAGGAATTCAGAATATTTATGGAATTCAGAATATTTTACGAATTCGGGAAACTTAGAGAATGTCAAGGATTTTTTAGCATTCAGGCAAATACTTTTATACATTATTGAAAAATAATAATACTTTTATACATCATTGAAAAACGAATCAAAAAAATTATAAATTGTCAAAATTGTATAATTTCAAGCAATTTTAAGCTACAAATATCAATTTATACATTAAAATTTGTTTTGAAATTTTTAAAAATACTCTCCGAAAAATTTGTTGAAAAAAATCATTAAAAAATTTTTCAGGAATCTAATAATAATTTTATTATCTTGAAACTCGAATTTTTCCTACAATTTTTTGAAAATCCTGCAAAAGTAGTAATAAAGTTATTTTAACATTAATTTTTCAAACAAACAAATAATTGTTAGTTTTTCTAGGAATTTTGATACAAATTTTTTATTCCTTTAAAACCTTTTAGAATGAATTAAAAGCTTATAAATTTTGTGTTCGACATCTTGAAAAATCTACATTGTGTTTTAAATGTTTTGAAATCTTTTCACGTTTTAAATTATTTTGGAATCTTTTCAAAACTTCGTGTGGGGGAAATACAAAGACCGAGCGCGTAGCGCGAGGTAAACACATCATCGAGCGCGAAGCGCGAGATAAATATATCATCGAGCGCGAAGCGCGAGAACCAACAGTCGCGCGCCCTAGGTACGCTCAAATTTGCGAGCGAAGCGAGCCGCGCGTAAAGCGCGCAATGAGAACTTGCCCGGGCAGCGGGCAGATTTTTTTACTCCGCTTTTGCTATCAGCCCTTCAATTATGGTTATAATTTCAATGTTATGTCTCGGGTTTCCTGCTGCCTGAGACAGTAGGAGTAGGTGAAGACGATCAACTAGTTCGTTAATATCATCCCAGTTTTTACATGATCATCAAACACATGCCTCGAATTTCTTTCATACTGCTTCAAAAGTATCGACAGATTGACGTTATCTCGAACCAGATGTTTAGGAATTCGAGCATAAGTTTGACAGAAGTAAAAACTGTCAACATGAACATGTCTACCCATACAGAAAAAGGCTGGAACATTGTCCTGTTCCTCTTAGGTGACATCATCAAAGACAATTATGAAATTTGGTTGAGCTTCACTGGGTTTTATTACTTCTTCATGCACACTGAAAAAAAATATTCAATGTCATCTACATTATTTGATACTTTTCCCCAGAATTTTTACTTTCGTTTTTTGAGAGACTTCTAGTAGACGTAGATATTGTCAAATTTGAATCCGTTTGGGTTCAAGTTTAGGGCAAGTAATGTATTTATCTTGTCACAACTTGATGGTCCATGAAATACTACGCAAATGCTGTCTGGTAGTAGGCTACCATGACGTTCCACACTCTTCTTTTCTGATTGGACGAGGGTATCAAAGTGTACTATCGGAAATTCAATAGTTTGCACGAGCGTCAAAAGACGATACAGTTCTTAAAGAATTTAGAAGAATCCTACGAATAGGATATCGAGGACCAGACACCCCGACAAAACGAGGTGAAATTCGAAGGGAACGATGCTGTAGAAATAGCTGGAAGCATTTCCGGATTGGTCAACACGTATGGCACGGTAAAAATTCAAATTTTAGAAGTACCAGTTGTATTTTACATTGTAGGAAGTAATTTTCCAATCACCTCAGATGGCATCCTAGGACGAGGATTTCTTAGACAAGAGAAAGTAGAGATGTCCTTCTGGCATAATACTCTTGTAACTTTAACAAATCCCGTAAAGTCGATTACGTTTGTGGACAAAGAATCACAGGCAGCAAGAAAGATGCTTACCCCTGAGATAAAACCTTTTGCTTGGATATTGAGTATACAAGCTAGATCAAGGCAACCAGTGTCATTAGAAGTGATTAATTAGGATTGAAAATAAGGTTATCCAGTTTGAATAAAAACATCTAAAGGCCTATATCTGAGCGAGGCGGCAGTCACGCAACATAATGGAAATTTTAGATCAACTAGGTCAGGCTCAATATTTTTCTGCAGAGAAAGCAAGCTTCAGGAAGATTCGAAGATATCTCTGTAAACATCCAATCCTTCAATATCCTGATTTTAATAAAACGTTCAAGCTTACAAAAGACGCTTCAGAATATGCGTTAGACGCAGTATGAACGCAACAGAAAGACGGCATGGATATGCCTGTAGGATACTACTCAAAGGTTTTAACCGAAATCGAAATTGGGTATTTTCCAGATGAAAAAGAATGTTCAGCCGTACTATACGCAGTAGCAAATTATCGTCCTTACTTGTATGGACGAGAATTCATTTTGGCCTGTGATCACGAACCGGTGCATTGAATAAGTTATATAGACAATCCTGGGATAAGATTACTTCGTTGGAGATACGTACCCAAAAATTATCAGTATAAGTTTGAGTATAAGAAAGAAAACCTCAATAGAGGAGTCGAGGTGAGTTTATGCTATGAGATCATGAAGGCATGGACGAGACTTTTCAACTTGCGTGTACAGCTGTCTCGGAAGGCGAAGAGGATCTCGAAGTCCTACAAGAAATGGAAGACATGGATCCATGCCCCTGGAGCCGGATCTACACCATAAACTAACTCAGAAAGACAAGACGAGGAAGTAATAGAGTTAACAAAACAGTGATCAGAAATTGAGCCAAAACGATTGCAATCCAAAGGTGGATTAACTAAGAATACAATTTCCCTAACACCCACGCCTATGATCGACCTACACAATACATTTCTAGATTCCTCCTACTCCAATGAAGAGGAGATAAAAAATTCACTCCCAGAGTCAGGAAAGTTAGTGGAAGGCCCAAGACAACCTAAGATCATCAATCAGTGAACAGAACCCCTAACTTACAAGCGCGATCACTATGCTCATTTCCTATCCTGCGTCTGTAAACCAACAAAAATTATTGACAAGCTTCTCGTGACTACAGAGCATCTTGATCAACAAGATCTCTGGGAAAGCCAACCCAAAATTATTCAGATCCTTGTCACTCACCACGATCGATATAAAACGTATTTAATGGTTGCAAAAAAAAGCATTGTGACGAAACTAACTGAGTAGGTGTTAATGAAGGATTGAAGAGACTCAAACAAGAACTAGAGTGGGATAAAGTAACGACCGTGCATATGGCAAACTCGGGAGATCTCTGAGGACCCGTACCTCAAAATAAAATGTCAGATCTGCTTACCAAAACTTTTGAAGACAATAATATCAACGGAATGCGACATGAGATCAGTAAGTATATTCAAGGATGCAAAAGCCGCCTCGAACAAAAACTCATGAGAGCTTGAACTCGGGAACCAATGTTAATTACCGAAATCCCTTTTCAAGCATTTGATAAGGTTTTTTTAGACACGGTTTGAAGACTGCCTACAACTCCTAGTGGAAACCGTTACATACTTACGATGCAAGACAACTTCAGTAAGTACTGTCTTGCCGTGCCCACCACTAGTCAGAAATCTTCTGTTATAGCTCTCGCGGTAGCGACAAAACTATTCTCTGTGTATGGGGCCCCAAAATGTATCCTGACCGATAGAGAAGGCAGTTTCATTAGTAAATTTAGAAAAATCTTAGAAAGAATTTTGAATGTCAAACAACTCACCACTTCAGGATATCGTCCACAAACGAACGGATCCCTTGAAAGGAGCCAAATCGTGCTAACTGATTATATAAAACACTATGTAACCAATTACGATCATTGGGATCGACTTCTCCTTTTCGCTATGTTTACACACAATACATCAGTTCACGAGGCAATGAAATTTACTCCCATCGAATTAGTATTCGGAAAGGTGGCCAAAACTCCGAGCTCTTTTCCTCAAGGAGAGGAATTAGAAACATACGGTTCTTTTCTTCGTGACCCAATCATTAGAATCACGGAAATCCATAGAATCGAAGCGCTAAATCTAATTAAAGCGAAAATTCGATCCAAGGAACGCTATTATGAGGAAGCACGCTCTTCGAATGCAAAGAAAATAGATCAGGTTTACATCCTCAAGGATGTAAGAGAGGGACAATTTGAAAGTGGAGGAATAGGCCTTTTCACAGTAGTCGGACTCACGGAGAATAGCAACGTGATCCTAGAGGCCGAAAATGGCCAACGCATTACGAAACATGCAGACAAACTTAGAGTAGTTCATTGTTAACAGTCTAAGTTGACCGTCTGTTGTTTGGGAATGCTGAAGTCGAGAACATACCGTTGTCGACTTAGGCCTAGTTCCAAAATAAATAAATAAACAAAGTAGTCGGAATTTAAGTTCTGGCCCAGACGATGTGTACTCGACTTCCTAACTCTATACCAAAAAAATTAACATCCTAAAAACTTTTTCAGGAAAATTCGGTGAAACTGTTCAACATGCTGTACTTAATGTTCCTGTCTGTATGCGGAAACGAACAACAATGCCGATGCTGGAATTTCTCAGAGGCATCGCTGGACCTGTAGCGGGTCTCCTGACATACGAAGTTGGCCAATACATCGAGTCGGAGATAGAAGACCTCAATAGGGCAGCTGCAAACATCTCGCACCTGATGGGAAAACAAACACATGTGATTTGAGCACAATTCGACGAGATAAATCTGCGAGCCCAAAAAAATAAAAAAGACCAAGAAAAAATACGGAAACCTCTCACGCAATTATCGCATGAGATAAACACTACCGGGATATCCATATGGAGTTTAAA
The DNA here is from genome assembly GCA_011634705.1 of Andricus grossulariae. NCBI lineage: Eukaryota > Metazoa > Arthropoda > Insecta > Hymenoptera > Cynipidae > Andricus > Andricus grossulariae. Next base: position 121,151,074 of record JAABKJ010007545.1, read on the forward strand.
AATCACCCAGGTGATGGAAAGAATGCTGCACTCCATCGAAGTAGGGATTAATGATTGCATCAGGTCAGCTGACGAATTTCTAGATGTCATTCACGCCGCCAGAAAAGGAGAATTGCATCCAAGTTTGTTAACATCGGATTAATTGGAACCAGTTTTCCGGGATGTTCAAGACCATGCATCATCATCTGCAAAAATAGCTTAATAAGGATACTGCTGCACATACCATGTACGGAACAGCAGTGCAAAAGAGCTGTTAAGGTGAGATACTGCTGTATGCGACTGAATTTTTTTTTAATCTGTGCAAAATTCATCTCTCTTACCAAGACGACGACTATTGGAAGGCAATCAATACTCTAGGAGGATGAATATATTCTGTACTGACATCCCTCTCTGCAGAAGTGACATGTTCAAAAAGGCTCGCTTCAAAAATAAACTTAACCGGAGTAGGCCTGTTTCAAGTGGGACCAGGATTTGACTTGAAAACCACATATATGACTCTGCCCAACCTAAAGAAAAACAAGCGGATTAACGGTAGTAGTGTATGAACCAAAATTAATGCGTCATCTGTCTAAAATATCAGGAGTCGTGATGCCAGATTACTCATGAAAGGTCTCCCAAGGCCCAGGTATATCTTTCTGAAAACATAAAAAATAAAAATGAATCATTCGAATGGAATAAGAAGGTCCTTGAAGAGGTGGAACAGCCGTTCAACGAGATGAGTCTGAAACAACAAAATAAAATAGAAGAAAAGATGCTTATCCATGGACCATATATTGGTTTAAGCGTGGTCCTCCTGGGAATAATTTCTTATCTGATACGTGGATCACTACTAGCAGCCATTTCACTTTCATGGTGCTCGCACAGCCAACGACGCAGATATATAGTACGAGATGCCAAGTATGCAGATCGAGCGATACAAACACCGACTCCAGAACCTAGAAGTGTTGCCATATCATCCACTTCAGCAACACAGGCGCCTACATGCTTCACACCGACAGAAAAAAATAGTGTTAATCTCGCCGCTCGAAAATATAGGTGTAAAATTACCGGCACAGGAACTACAACCGATATAAATAGTAAAGTGAGAAAAAATAAAGAAAACTTTTCTGAAATGTTAAATTTTACAAAATCATCACTACTACAAATAATTGTAATTTTAATATACATTTCATACACAATTATATATAAAATCTAAAGAGAAAACTCGGTATATGAAAATACTATTAAGAGACAGTGTATAGAACTTGATACAAATCTATATTGATTAATTGATAGAAAAGTCGTAGAAGTCCACTTTACACAAATTCAAAATAAGTTTGGTAGTAAATTTTCAATTCTAAATAATAAAATAATATATTCTTTTCTAGTTAAATATAAACTATACTGTATTTCAAGTGGAAAACTTCAATTAAAAGAATAACCATGACGAATTTTATATTACCACCTTACACTGATAGAAAATTCTCGGAAAATTCAAGCACCTTTAAATTACAACTGGAACTTAAATTCTAACTATTGGTAACTGAACGTTATTTACAAGCACTTGTAGCTAAAAATCCAGTTATAAAAATTCTTTATATCCTATTTTTATATGTGAAAATAGTATTGTAAATTTATTTTTAGTAACTTTTATCATACTACGAATTCGACAAAATAATGAAGATAGAATCAAAAAATCGTAACTTAACCTGTAAAGTCACTTCACATGTACTTAATTTTTCGGTAAACAGTGCTATTTTCCTAATACTAATTATGAAAGTGAAAGCTAAAACGAGCACATGTTAAAATAATCGTATTTGAATGTTGAACGAGCACAGTGTTTTATCTGTGTTTTTATTTTAGTTCCTGAGTTGTTTTATAAGACCGTGCATGCCAACCTACTGGGAGCAAACGCAAACTAAACAGAATCAATTTTGCCGCGCGACCGTCAATTTAAAATCAACCAAAACTAGAGCAAAAAACACGAACGACCGGCTGAACGACTGAATACTGCACTTGATAATAACACTAAACTACTAAGGCCTGAGGCTGACCAGACGTTCAATGAAATTTGAGACGCCCGCTACGTATAAAAGTCAAGGATGTACTTATAAACTGTGTTAAAAGTACCGCTAAAACTATGTTCAGAATTGAGTGCAACAACAACAACAAAATGTAAATAAAAGATTTGATATTCAGTAAAATTTGACAAATTTTAACTGGTAAATTGTAATCGACGATTTCACAAAAGGAAGGCGATGCGAATTTGCAATACACCGAATCAGGTATCTTAAGTGGAAGCTAAAATATCTCAATTCAGATGCTATAAATTCCAATCGCATTAGAATGAGCAAAACTTAGATCAAACTAGTATAGTTAAGGGAAAATTATTTTGCATGGGTAAAGAAAACAAATGTCACGTTTAATTATGTAACGATTAACTCTCCAAAAATTCTGGCCACGATGATTACGGGCCGAATAAAAAAAACAGTAAAGACACCCTCACTGAAAAGCGAGTTGGTTTTAACTGTTATCTAATTTAAATCATAAGAAACACAGAAATAAGACATACCAATAATTAGTAAAAAGACCATTTTGTACGTCAAATTCAAGTTTTAAATGAAGATTTATTCTTCAAATTATCTAAAATCATCGGGGACGATGAACAAATTTTTCGGGGTCGGTGTTATGTGCCTGCCTACACAAAATTAAATTTTGGTGAAGCCACCTAAATTTTGGAAAAATCAGAAGATATTTTGAAAGAAACTTTATTTAAAATCAGAACTGTTGAGAAATGACAGAGAAATGAGAAAAGAGGAAGAATGAAGAAAGAGAAGTAAGAACGAAGGTGGCTGCGAAGCAGCTTACACACATGCTGCGCTTGCATGCATTGCAGCAGGGCACGGGTCGCACACTCACACTAACTTAAATCCTCCTTACGTTGCAGAATACACGTGCTCGTTGGCAATTTCAAAATTAAATCTAAATCAGGGACAGAATCTTAAGAAATAAAGATGCAGAAATATTTTAATGTGCACATCACGGTCAGAAGGAGCTCCACATTACAAAACATCTTCCTGTAAAACAATTTCAAAGCTACGTAAGAATTCGAAATTGCCCAAAAGCCTTTTGGAATTAAACAGAATTCTCATACACCTCTCTTGCAGTGAAATTATTAACAAATATTGAGGAATACCCTTATACTCAGCAAATTTTTAATATTCCCACATAGGCACGGAGCGACCATTTTACAATGAAAATTGTTACAAATCAAAAATTCGACTTTATTTCTTAAGAGTTTCTGCGGTCGCTCTACTTTCGAAATTCTTACTAAACAAAATCACCCCACCCAATAACCAAATCCCACCTGACGATCGTGATGAGTATATTGAACTCCAGGTAGTCGAAAGATATTCTCGTACCGAAGAGAACCTCTCCTCTAATTGATATGCGATCAACGGTACCCGTCCGCGGTCCTGAGGCGCTACTTGATTGAACATCAGAACTTCAGCAAAACTGATAAGTTTGTGGGGTTTTCTTTTGTTATCCAATTCGCTTGGTGGGTCGGAAGTGAAACCGCTTAATAAATTCCCACCTCCAGGAGTTAGCTCTCGGAATTGGATATCAAGGGCAAATGTAGCTCTGCCAGGGAATTTTGAAGTAATTTTCTAATCAAAATATAATTTTGAAATTGACCGTGGGCACGTCCGGGTACGTGCATATTACGTGGTAATAAATTCCCGACGAGGATTCTGCGAAATCCCGCACTATTATTGGTATAGTGCGCAGACTAAAAATAAAATAATAGGTGAAGAGAGTCAAGAGGAAGTGAGTAAGAGGAGTGTGTAAAGAGGTGGAAAGGGTTAAAGAGTAACGCGAGGAATCGCCAGATAATTTCGTTAATTCTGAAACTCAAAACGGAAATAAAGCAGTTATTGTACAGTATTCGAAATAATATAATTCACAAAAGAATTGGTAAATTATTGGAAGATTCAAAAGTATCCCCAGCAATTCAGGTGCAGAGTCCACTAAGAACTTTTTTGAATTTATACTATTCAAGTGTAAATGATGTGGGTGCTCGGAAACGCGTATGGACAAGAATAGCCAAAGTAATCTGGCTATGAAAAGTAAAAGTGCCCGTCTTCGATAAATAAAATAGAGAAAGATAGATCAGTGATATTCATCTTTTTTTTCTCTCTTTTCTCATCTATCGAGGATGGTAGAATAGGATAGAAAACTAAGGATTACAACGCAAAATTAGTAATATAGTAACGTTTCATTTATATGAATTTCTTTATGTTATAATAAACATGCCTGTTTTGTGTATATTCTATTTAGTTGATTTAGAATGACTTTCGTCTGAATATCCCTAGCATCCCATATCAAGTTACAGAGCGAAAGAGGAAATTTATACAAATATAGAGCTCACAAAAATTAAACAAGTAGATAATTGACAATAATCAATAAGAAAAAAAGGGTTGGTGTTAAAAATTTAGTTGGTCAGTTTGGTCCTCTAGATGGAAGCTACTAGATCCAATTTATAAAAGCCGGAACGTAACAGTATTCAACAAATTAGGTTGAAATTTCCGAAGACAAATGAATAAGGAGAATTTTGATTACACGCTAATCTAAAAAAACTGAAACCAACCTGGGCTGAATCGTTCAGCTGATATTCCAAGGGTTCAGATGATGAATAATAAAATTACTATTTATGACACATCATTGGGTTGAAAGGTCGGTATACAAAATGGAACAATGGTTGATATTTCGAACTTTATCGGAAGCTACTATGTGAGATTACTTTAGCGAGAAATACTTCCCGACACGAAGAGGACTATCCCTTGGACTATCGTTATACAAACGTGCAAGATATCAAAAATATATGTCGCCTTTCCTCCGAAAAATAACATATTTTTTTTATGAACCTAGAACAGCACACAGGATTAAACCTGGCTCCTTCAGTATATGGTGTGTTCACCCCTGAATAATTCAACCTTGGCTATAGTGCGCATTTCTTTACCTGCGGCTGAGGCTGATTGCGTCTGGAAGGATGGTAGTTTTTCGTTATGTCAGTAGGTTCGCCCGTGAAAAGCATGGCAAGTGAAGAAAGCAATAACCGAGGTCGACAACTGCTTTATCAACTACCTTTTTCGATGTATAGTAGAATACTGCAATACTGTCCTGTTTTCTTGGTGCTGCTCATAAGGTGCATTTCATTCTTTCGATCATTACATACAAAATAGAATTTTCTCCAAAAAACGGCCTTTACTGTCAGTCTTATTACTTTTAAGATTACATCTACAAAAAACTATACTCTTCTCCACTTGACCTTACTTCATGAAGTCCGATTTAACGATGATTTCCAGGGGCTTAAGGTCAGCCCGTGGGCTGTCTTACTCACTGAGAAAAATGAAGGGGAGGGGGAGAGTAAGAATAAAATAAAACGGATTTGGGTTCAAAACTAATATTTATTGAACGAAAAATAATTATAATTGATTTTAAGATTGTTTAATTTCTAATTGGAAACATTGAATCGGACTACAGGCCGCGTGGTTTTGGTTGAAAGCGGTTGAAAAATTCAACGACGGCGTTCTTCGCTCGGACAATCTTCTAGCTTCATATTGGTCTCTTGTCGAGCAAACCACCATCTACGCATTGATAATGTACTAGATAAGAGCTAGTGTCGTATAACTGAAGTAGTAGTAGAAATATTCTGGACCTAATAGCCATCCAGGTGGTGTGTTGATGACTAGGTAAATTTATTCACAGGTCGAGATGCCCATTTAAAGTCCGCGAGGCAGACAAGTAATTTATTTAGTGATTGTACTAGGTGTTTCACAGAGGTCTAGCGATTTTAATGAAACTTGGTGAAAGTTTAGTGCTGGATGTGTGAAGTTTATGGTAAAAATGGTTTTCCAAAATTTATAACATTCAGGGAGTGATTGGATTTTTAATTTTGACACCTGACTTTTTTGAAAACCCCATATCTTCCAAACCGCTGATTGAATGTTAATGACTTTTGCAGGTGTAGTGTACAATTTATAGGCCTTCTTAATGCAATTCAAAAACGAACAAAAATTCAAAAATAGGCTCAAAAGAATATTGTTAATTTTTTGTTTGAATTTTGTTTTTAGAAGAATTTAGAATTCAATTTGTAATTGATATGTGCAAGCAATTTTTGAGTTGTGATTTGTTTAAATTTTATATTAATGCAAATAGCGAATAAATGTCGATTCTTTCCATTTTCTTCTATGTTTATGCAAAACAAAATTCTTACGCTCAGTATTACTTGAATTTGATGCGCAGGGGTATGTGGAAGCGAAAATTGTTTGATAAGTAATGCTATTTATTATAATTAAATTATAATATCAAACAGTGAACATGTTGAATTTTTCGTTTTTAAAGTAAAATTTTGGCGATGAAATTTCTGGCTTTTATCCGCAAGGTCATACTTGATCTTCATACTATTTGTTGATTTTATAAACAAATTATATAAAAATGTAATAAACATAAATACTGTGGACATTTATAAGCAGAGAAAAATCGTTTCTTTCTCAATTGTCCCTAAATTATATTGCCAGTGATGTTTACTTGTTTGATTATAAAATTAGAAAATAATATTAACCCTCACTTGCCACACTGGGCTTCGAAACAACCCCACGACCATGTGATTTCACGGAAGTGTGACAAGTAAGGGTTAAGTCAAAAATTTTTAGTACTAAGCGTTAGTGGGAACTTCACTTAACAATTAATAAGGATGAAAAATTATTTTTTTCTGATTTTAAAAATTCACACTGGGCATTTGTTTGTATAATTTGTTAATGAAATTAACAAATAATACCGAATGACACACTTTCATAATTAACTACACTTTGCCGATAAGGGCAAGTAATTTTATCGCCAAAACATTACTTTAGAGACGAGCAATCCAGAAAGTTAACTATTTGATATTATAATTTGTTTATAAAAAGTAACATTACTCATAAAATATTTTTCGCTTCCAAACACCCTTGCACATCAAATTCAAGAGATACTGAGCGTAGAAAAGTTGTTTAAAAAAGATTTAAAAAAATTAAGGAATTGATTTTTTTTGCTATTTGCATTGGCACAAAATTCTTAATTTTTTAATGTTTGGAACTTTTTTTTTATTTTTATTTCGTTCCACTGTGCCGGCCGTTAGGAACGAATAGTGAGGATGCGCGACTACATTAAAAAAATTAATATCTCCGAAAGTTAGATTGACCATTATTTTTCTCTGCGAAATTATATTTTCCTTAGAAATTTATAATTGTTCATTAGAAAAATATTGTCAATAGCTTTTCTACAAATTTTAAACCCCATTTATTGAATAAATGTTAGAATAAAAAGATCCAAATGAAACAGGGCCCAAATATTTTTAGCATGACCCTGGATTTTCGAGCGACTACATTACGCGTAGATTTTTGTAGACTATACCATAATTTAGGTTGCCCGTGTGGTTTAATTGGTAGAGATTAAATGTGTTAAATGTAGGTAAGGTAGTTTAAAACAGGTGCCGCGTTTCCAGTTTTTGATAGGTGTTAAAAGTACACTATAATATGTGCAGTGATCTTGAGTATTGTGTATAAAGGAATATAATTTGAGTATAAATATATAGGAATAACATTGGAAAACAAGACATTGAAATAAAATTTTTTTTAGCCATCAACACTGTCCGTGAAATTCTAGATGAGTCATCGAAATTTTGGCAAATTCACTCTGCGAGCGTGCACCGAATTTATGGAATTTTGGTTGGAAAAAATAAGTATTTGTTATTCACTTTTTCAAAATTAAATTTAATTTACCCTTTAAGGAATGCTCGAGGAATAATTTTCACGCAATAACTTTTAATTTAGATTCCCCCAATCTCCTTGTATTATTCAAACAATCATTATTTGTTTAAACATTTTTTCCACTCTGTAAATCGTTAAATGTTCTTATTTCACGTAATAAATTATACAGTTAATAAATGTAAAAAATAATATATATTTTCTACATATTTTTAAATTGTTTAAACAATTTCTATTTGTATAATTGTTTTCCAAGAAATAGTGAAAAGTTATTATTTTCTGGAAGTAATTGACGCAGGTAATTAATGTTAAGAGTCATATTTTTTGTGAAATACAGTTTGAAATTATTTAAACAATTAAAATCGCTTGCTCCTTTTCATAGGGAACATATAGAAAATTGTAGTTTTTTCAAATTTCTTACACTGTATCTCCTATTAATCAATATTTTCTTATATCAACGAAACTGAACTGAAAGAGACTTAAATGAAAAAAATTGTTAAAGAAATTAGAGTATAAGTTTTGAGATGAGAAAGTACTGAATAATAAATGAGATAACTTAAGAGATCCGAAAAAACTAGAATTTTCTCTACCTTTCCTATGAAAAGACGCAAGTGAATGACTTATTAATTCTTTAAATAATATCAAACAATCTTCCACAAAAAGTATCACTCTTCAAATTCACAGGGGGAAACATTGTTTCAACAAATAAAAATTGTTTAATTGACTCGGGAAAGGAAGAAGTGGAAGAAGAGAAGAGAGAAATTATGGAAAGGAAAAGAGCACTACGGGGTAGGAATGAAAGAATTGAAGAGGACCTGACATGGAAAGAGAAGAAGTGGATGATCGAACGGACAGCATGGATAGAGAGGAGGAACGGGGTAATGTCTGGATAGGGAAAGACGGGTTGTGGGTGAATGTGATGAACTGGATCTGAGACGAAGAGAGAGAAGAGCTGAGAGCAGAGGAAACGAGGCTTGAGAGAAGGGTAAACGAAGGTAATGAGAGTAGGAGGGACAAGGCGGGGTTCCCACCAGAGAAGAAAAGCTGAGCACGGCAAGGAGGAGGGGAAAGGACAGAAAGAGAGGAGTGAGTGTGGCTTTCTGGAATGTGTCAGGGCTAAAAAAACAAGAACGAGCAGTTCTGGGAGGCTGTTGAAAATGAGAGAGCGGAAGAGCAGAAGAAAAGCTGGAGGGCGTGATGGTGAGGAGAATAAATGTAGGAAAAGAGAGGGTGGCGATCGTTTGTGTGTACAGAAGGAGAGGAGAAGAAGAAGGATGGAGAGTATTAAAGGAATGGATGGAAGAAAGGAATAAAGAGTTGGAATTGATAGGAGGAAGCTTAAACGCGTGGACAGGAGAGTTAGGGGGAGAGATATAGGATGAAGAAAGCGAAACTTTTCAAAGAAATTTCAAGCAGAGGAAGATAGATCGGGAGGGTAAAACTCTTTTGAAGCTGTTAGGAGGGGAAGAATAAGGAAGAAAATGGACGCAGTGGGATTAGGTAATGAAATAGGCTCAGAACACTTCCCGCTAATAGCGATATGGAGGACGAGGAGATTAGAAGACTGGAAGGGGAAGACTTGGACGTGCGCCTTGAAAAGCTAAAAGAACTAACAGAGAGGAGAAAAGAAGAGGTAAGGCCTAGAGAAGAGGATGAGGGAATGAAGAGGGAATGGTGGGACGCAGCATGTAAGGATAGTACAGATAGAATGAAGGAAAATGTAAAAAAGTAAAGAAAAGGGGAGATAGGGAAACAGGAATATGATAGGAGAAAGAGAGGACATGAAAGATTGTTAAGTGATAAAAGACACAGGAAAGTAGGTATATGGAAGAGGTGAAAAATCAATCAGGGAAGGGAAGGAATAGGAGGTGTTCAGTAGGGAACGAGGAGGAAGGAAGGGCATCAATAAGGAAATCGAGATGGATGAGCGGACCCCCTACTTTAAGAAACTGTTGAGAGGAGTGGAAAATAAGATGTTATGTGAAAATAGGAAGGTAATAGAATAGGAAGATGATAGCAATATTGGGATAAGTAGGAAGGAATTGAATAGAGCGATAGGGAGGCTTAAAAGAAACAAGGCAACAGGTGAGGACGATATTGAGAACTAGGCTTTGAAGTTTGGAGGACAAGGGGTGAGAAAGGAAATGTGGGAGATATGCAATAAGGTTTGGAGAGGAGAGGGATGGCCTAATGAATGGAGGACAGGATTGGTGGTGTCGATAATTAAGGAAGGAGAGAGCAAGAAGATGGAGGAGTATAGGGGAATGATACTTATGTCGGTTGGATACAAAATATATACGGAGATCCTCAGAAAGAGATTAGAAAGGGAGGTGGAAGAGAACGGGATTCTTTCACACAATCATAGGGGCTTCAGGAAAGGGATGGGAACAGTTGACAACATCTACGTACTGAATCATCCAGGGAATAGGAACTTAGGGAGGGAGAAAGGGAAGTTAGTGGCCTTATTTGTAGACTTTAAAGCGGCATTTGACTCGGTAAACAGGAACGTGTTATGGCAGGTTATGAAAGAGAGGGGGGTTGGTCGAGAGGATAAAGGAGATATTCGAAGAGACTAAGATAAAGGTGAGGATTGGGAAACAAAAAGTGGAGATTTTTTGAAGTGGAAGGGGACTCAGGCAAGGGTTCCCACTGAGCCCACTACTATTCTGTCTCTTGTTGGTAGATCTAGAGGAGAAAACTGGAGAAAAAAGGAAAAGGGGGAACGGTTTCGTGAAATAGCAAAGTATATTCCTTAGCGCATGCAGACGATATAATCTTATTAGCGGATGACGAGAGAGGGATGAGTCTCATAATGAGAGTGTTTGAGGATTATGTGAGAATCAAAGACCTAGCGGTGAATTTAAATAAGACAAAGGTGATGATTGTTAGAAAGAGAAGTACAAAGGTAGAATATGAATGGAAGATATACGGGGACAAAGTGGAACAGGTCGAGGAATTTAGTTACCTAGGCCTCTGGTTTGAGTTAAAAGGAGGGGTTGAACTACAGGTGAGGTGAAGGATAGATTGTGTGACTAAAGTAATGGGGCAGGTGTCGGGTATAGGGAAGAGAAGGTTTAAAGATGACTGGAAGATGAGACTGCGGATGTTTGATGCTTGTCTACAGGAAGTAGTAAAGAAAGATACTAGGGGTAACGCAGAAGGATTAAGGTGGGAGAAAGAGAGAGAACAGAGGAGGAGAGAATGCGATAAAAGAGTAGATGTCAGAGTATGGCAAGAGTTCGAGAATGAACTCATAATTAAGGAGGGGGAGGAAATATGGAAAAAAATCGTGAAATATAAGTATAACAGATTGTATAAGGTAGTGAAAGCTGAAGAAGAACCAGAATATTTAAGAAAGGTTAAAGAGGAGAGTAAATGGAACTACGTTATACGATTTAAGATGAGAGCAGCAATGAGAGAGTGTAGGTACTGGATGCATGAAGAGCAAAGAAGATGTAAAGTCTGTTATTACGAGATAGAATCATGGGGGCATGTTTTAGAGAGATGTACGGAGGAGGAACCAGGCGGTGAGAGTATGGATGACAGGATAAGGTGGATATTGGATGGAAGTGGACAAGGGGCAAGCTGGATGATGAGACTGGAAGAAATGAGAGAAAGTAAGGAGCATGTAGTAGGGAAGGGCCAATCGCGTACTCTGATACAAGGACAGTAAAGTCAATTTAAAATCATGTTAACGGAAGTGGAAAGAGGAAACATATATAAGTAGAATATTATTATTTAGGTAGGCCCTCAAACCCGTAAAAGGGAGAGTATAAACACATACATACATAATAATACAGAATAAATGATACAGTGAAATACAGTTTGCAATTGTTCAAACAATTAAAATCACTTGCTCCTTTTCATAGGAAACATGTAGAAAATTCTAGTTTTTTCAAACTTCTAACACTGTATCTTCTATTAATCAGTATTTTCCTATATCAACGAAATTGAACTGAAAGAAAACTATCTAAAATAATTGTTAAAAAAATTAGAGTGTAAGTTTTGAGATAAGAAAGTATTGAATGATAATCCATCTGACACAGTTACCAGCCTGGGTAGTCACATGCTTGTAACAAGATTCAGAAAACCAGACACTAGTGACTTCCTTGATGGTCACACAGTGACAATATATTTCCCACTTAAAGCAGTAACATGTTACAAGCGAAGCAGGTAACATTATCCCGACAGAGTAATCACATGCTTGTAACAAAGTTTTGCTTAAAAAAATAACGTTAAATGACAGATTATCCTCAAAATATACAGCGTTTCGGAATAAAAAATATTGATACTCTTACGAAAACGTTAGAATGGGACATAATTAAGTGATTAATAATTTCCGGGAAAGTGATATAATAACATAGACTTCCAAATTAATGAAATAACATATCAACACATATTTTGTAAACAAAATACCGAGATTTTTCAGCTGAACCATTACGAAAACGAAGTGGCATATGTCACTTCTAACCTCTAATATGTATTAGAGGCTAGAATCAAAAGGTAAATAAATGTAAATAATACCCAAAACAGTCTCAAGCTCACAATTTATCACCAACCTCCTCACTTCTATTATGTCTTACATGCAATCTCACACTGACCAAACCCTCAAACACACTTCTACTATCAACTCACCTCAAATTCAACTTCAAATTCGATAAAATCTGCACCACACTATCACCGCCACCAAACACTTTCATGCCGGAAACGGAAGTCCTTTTTTTTCTTGTTACAAATAGTATTAAATCACCTTGTCATAGAACAAGTTTTTTTTAGTGGGGTAAGTGCCGCTGGAGAAGATATTTAAAACCATCCTTAGTGTATGCCAAACACAAAATCCTCAAAAAAACCGCCTTTATTTACTTGGTTTTCAAGTTACAAATAGTATTAAGTTACCTTGTCAAAGAAGGTGTTTCTTCAGTGGGGTAAGTGACGCCAGAAAAGATATTTAAAACCACCCTCAGTGCATGAGAATCACAAAAGCCTCAAAATGACGGCCTTTATACACTTTTTTTTTCGAGTTAAAAATAGTATTAAATTACCTTGTCATAGAAAATTTTTTTTCAGTGAGGTAAGTGCCGCCGGAAAAGATATTTAAAACCACACTTAATGTAGGACAATCACAAAATCCTCAAACTGACCGCCCTTATACATATTCTCTTCGAGTTAAAAATATTAAAATACCTTGACATAGAACAAGTTCTTTCAGTGGAGTAAGTGCCGCTGGAGAAGATATATAAAACCATCCTTAGTGTATGCCAACCACAAAATCTTAAAAATGACCGCCTTTATATACATTTTTCGAGGTAAAATAGTATTAAATTACCGTGTCAGAGAAAAAGTTTCTTCAGTGGGGTAAGTGCCGCCAGAAAAGATATTTAAAACCACCCTTAGTGTATGCCAATCACAAAAGCCTCAAAATGACTGCCTCTATACACTTTTTTTCTAGTTAAAAATAGTATTAAATTACCTTGTCATAGAACAAGTTTTTCAATGTGGTAAGTGCCGCTGGGAAAGGTATATAAAACCACCCTTCTTGTATGACAATCACGAAATTCTCAAAATGACTGCCTCTATACACCTTTTTTGTAGTTAAAAATAGTATTAAATTACCTTGTCATAGAAAAAGTATTTTCAGTTTGGTAAGTGCCGCTGGAAAAGATATTTAAAACCACTCTTAGTGTATGACTATCACAAAATCCTCAAAATGACCGCCTCTATACACTTTTTTTCCAGTTAAAAATAGTATTAAATTACCTTGACATAGAACAAGTTTTTTCAGTGGGGTAAGTGCCGCTGGAGAAGATATTCAAATCCAACTTTAGAGTATGCCAACCACAAAATCCTCAAAATGACCGCCTCTATTCATTTGTTTTTCGAGTAGAAAATAGTATTAAATTACCTTGTCAAAGAACAAGTTATTTCAGTGGGGTGAGTGCCGCCAGAAAAGATATTTAAAACCACCCTTAGTGTATGACAATCACAAAAGCCTCAAAATGACGGCATTCATACACTTTTCCTTCGAGTAAAAAATAGTATTAAATTACCTTGTCATAGAACAAGTTCTTTCATCCGGATAAGTGCCGTCAGAAAAGATATTTATAACCACCCTTAGTGTACGACAATCACAAAAGCCTCAAAATGACGGCCTTCATACACTTTTTTTTCGAGTTAAAAATAGTATTAAATTACCTCGTCATAGAACATGTCTTGCAGTGGGTTAAGTGCCGCTGGAAAAGATATTTAAAACCACCCTTAGCGTATGACAATCACAAAAGCCTCAAAATGACGGCCTTCATACACTTTTTTTTCGAGTTAAAAATAGTATTAAATTACCTCATCATAGAACATGTCTTTTAGTGTGGTAAGTGCCGCTGGAAAAGATATTTAATACAACCCTTAGTGTATGAATATCACAAAATCCTCAAAATGACGGCCTTTATACACTTTTTTTCGAGTTAAAGATAGTATTAAATCTCCTCGTCATAGAACAAGTTCTTTCAGTGTGGTAAGTTTCGCTGGAAAAGATATTTAAAACCACCGTTAGTGTATGGCAATCACAAAACCCTCAGAATGACCGCCTCTATACACATTCTTTCTAGTTAAAAATAGTATTAAATTACCTTGTCATAGAAAAAGTTTTTCAGTGCGGTAAGTGCCGCCGGAAAAAATTTTTAAAACCACCCTTAGTCTATGACTATCACAAAATTCTCAAAATGACTGCCTCTATACACGTTTTTTCTAGTTAAAAATAGTATTAAATTACCTTGTCAAAGAACAAGTTTTTTCAGTTTGGTAAGTGCCGCTGGAAAAGATATTTAAAACCACCCTTAGTGTATGACAATCACAAAAGCCGCTAAATGACGGGCTTTCTACACATTTTTTCAAGTTAAAAATTGTATTAAATTACCTTGTCATAGAAAAAGTTTTTTCATTGTGGTAAGTGCGGCTGGAAAAGATATTTAAAACGACCCTTAGTGTATGACTATCACAAAATCCTCAAAATGACCGCCTCCATACACTTTTTTTCTAGTTAAAAATAGTATTAAATTACCTTGTCAAAGAACAAGTTTTTTCAGTGGGGTGAGTGCCTCCAGAAAAGATATTTAAAACCACCCTTAGTGTACGACAATCACAAAAGCCTCAAAATGACGGCATTTATACACTTTTTCTTCGAGTAAAAAATAGTATTAAATTACGTCGTCATAGAACATGTCTTGCAGTTTGGTAAGTGCCGCTGGAAATGATATTTAAAACCACCCTTAGCATATGACAATCACAAAAGCCTCAAAATGACGGCCTTTATACACTTTTTTTTTAAATTTAAAAATAGCATTAAATTGCCTCGTCATAGAAGAAGTTCTTTCAGTGTTGTAAGTGCCGCTGGAAAAGATATTTAAAACCATTTTTAGTGTATGACTATCACAATAGCCTCAAAATGATGGCCTCCATACACTTTTTCTAGCTAAAAATAGTATTATATTACCTTGTCACAGAACAAGTTTTTTCAGTTGGGTAAGTGCTGCCAGAAAAGTTATTTAAAACCACCCTTAGTGTATGACGATCACAAAAGCCTGAAAATGGCGGTCTTTATACACTTTTTTACGAGTTAAAAATAGTATTAAATTACCTTGTCATAGAAAAAGTTTTTTCAGTGTGGTAAGTGCCGCTGGAAAAAATTTTTAAAACCACCCTTAGTCTATGACTATCACAAAATCCTCAAAATCACCGCCTCAATACACTTTTTTTCTAGTCAAAAATAGTATTAAATCACCTTGTCATAGAACAAGTTTTTTTAGTGGGGTGAGTGCCGCTGGAGAAGATATTTAAAACCATCCTTAGTGTATGCCAAAAAAAAAATCCTCAAAAAAACCGCCTTCATTTACTTGGTTTCCGAGTTAAAAATAGTAATAAGATACCTTGTCAGAGAACATGTTTCTTCAGTGGGGTAAGTGCCGCCAGAAAAGATATTTTTTATACCACCCTGAGTGTATGACAATCACAAAAGCCCCAAAATGACGGCCTTTATACACTTTTTTTCGAGTTAAAAATAGTATTAAATTACCTCGTCATAGAACAAGTTCTTTCAGTGGGGTAACTGCTGCCAAAAAAGATATTTAAAACCACCCTTAGTGTACGACTATCACATATCCTCAAAATGACCGCCTCAATACACTTTTTTCCTAGTTAAAAATAGTATTAAATTACCTTGTCATAGAAAAAGTTTTTTCAGTTTGGTAATTACCGCTGGGAAAGATATTTAAAACCACCCTTAGTGTATGACTATCACAAAATCCTCAAAATTGCTGCCTCTATACACTTTTTTCTCGTCAAAAATAGTATTGAATTACCTTGTAGAACAAGTTTTTCGAGTGGGGTAAGTGCCGCCGGAATAGATATTTTTTAACCGTCCTTAGTGTTTCACAATCACAAAATCGTAATAATGACGGCCTTTATACAATTTTTTTCAAGTTAAAAATAGAATTCAATTACCTTGTCATAGGACAAGTTCTTTCAGAGGTGTAAGTGCAGCTGGAGAAGATATTTAAAACCATCCTTAGTGTATGCCAAACACAAAATCCTCAAAAAACCGCCTTTATTTACTTGGTTTTCGAGTTAAAAATAGTATTAAGTTACCTAGTCAGAAAACATGTTTCTTCAGTCGGTTAAGTGCCGCCAGAAAAGATATTTAAAACCACACTCAGTGTATGACAATCACAAAAGCCTCAAAATGACGGCCCTTATTCACTTGTTTTTCGAGTTAAAAATAGTATTAAATTACCTTGTCATAGAACGAGTTTCTTCAATGGGGTAATTGCCGCTGGAAGAGATATTTAAAACAAACCTTAGTGTATGACAACCAAAAAATCCTCAAAATGACTGCCTCTGTACCCTTTTTTTCGAGTTAAAAATAGTATTAAATTGCCTTGTCATAGAACAAGTTTTTGCAGTTTGATAAATACCACCGTAAAATATATTTAAACCCACCCTTAGTGTATGACTATCACAAAATCCTCAAAATCACCGCCACTATACACTTTTTTATGAGTTAAAAATAGTAATAAATTACCTTTTCCTAGAACAAGTTTTTTCAGTGGGGTAAGTACTGCTGGAAAAGATATTTGAAACCACCCTTAGTGTATGACAGTCACAAAATCCTCAAAATGACCTCCTTTATACACTTATTTTCGAGATAATAATGGTTTTAGATTACTTTGTCATAGAACAAGTTTTTTCAGTGGGGTAAGTGCCGCTGGAAAATATATTTAAGACCACCCTTAGTGTATGACAATCACAAAATCCTCAAAATGACCGCCTTTATACACTTTTTCTTCAAGTGAAAAATAGTATTAAATTACATTGTCATAGAAAAAGTTTTTTCAGTGGGGTAAGTGCTGCAGGGAAAGATATTTAAAAACACCCTCAGTGTATGACTATCACAAAATCCTCAAAATGACCGCCTCTATACCCTTTTTTTTCGAGTTAACAATAGTATTAAATTACCTTGTCGTAAAACATTTTCTTTAGTGGGAAAAGTGCCACTGGAGATGATACTTAAAAACACCCTTAGTGTATGACTCTCACAGAATCCTCAAAATGACCGACTCTATACACTTTTTTCTGTGTTAAAAATAGTATTAAATTACCTTGTAATTAAACGACTTTCTTCAGTGGGGTAAGGACCGCCGTAAAGATATTTAAAACCACCTTTAGTGTATGCATAACACAAAATCCTCAAAATGACCACCCTATACACTTTTTTTCGAGTGAAAAATAGTATTAAATTATTTTGTCATAGAACAAGTTTTTTCAGTTTGGTAAGTGCCGCTGGAAAAGATATTTAAAACCACCCTTAGTGTATGACTATCACAAAATACTCAAAATGACCGCCTCTATACACTTTTTTTCGAGTTAAAAATAATATTAAATTATCTTGTCATAGAACAAGTTTTTTCAGTGTGGTAAGGTCCGCCGGAATAAGTATTTAAAACCACCCTCAGGGTCTGAAAATCACAAAATCCTCAGAATGACTGCCCCTATACCCCTTTTTCGAGTTAAAAATAGTATTAAATTGCCTTGTCCTAGAACGAGTTTTTTCAGTGTGGTAAGTGCCGCTGGAAAAGATATTTAAGACCACCCTTAGTGTATGACAATCACAAAATCATCAAAATGTCCGCCTTTATACACTTTTTCTTCGAGTAAAAATAGTATTAAATTACCTCGTCATAGAACAAGTTTTTTCAGTGGGGTAAATGTCGCTGGAAAAGATCTTTAAAACCACCCTTAGGGTATGCCAATCACAAAATCCTCAAAATGATCGCCTTTATTCACTTTTTTTTTTAGCTAAAATAGTATTAAATTATCTTGTCATAGAAAAAGTTTTTTCAGTGCAGTAAGTGCCGCTGGAAAAGATATCAAACCCACCCTTAGCGTATGACTATCACAAAATCCTCAAAATGACCGCCTGTATACACTTTTTTTCGAGTTAAAAATAATATTAAATAACCTGGTCATAAAACAAGTTTTTTTCAGTGGGGCAAGTGCCGCCGGAATAGACATTTAAAACCACCCTTAGTGTATGACTATCTCAAAATCCTCAAAATGACCGCCTCTATACACTTTTTTTCGAGTTAAAAATAGTATTAAATTACCTTGTCATAGAACTTTTTTTTTTTAGTGGAAAAAATGCCGCTGGATATGATATTTAAAATCATCTTTAGTGTATGACGACGACAAAATCTTCAAAATGACAGCCTTTATACACTTTTTCACCGAGTTGAAAATAGTATTAAATTACCTTGTCATAGAAAAAGGTTTTTCTGTGGGCTAAGTGCTGCTGGGGAAGATATTCAAAACCACCCTTAGTGTATGACCATCACGAAATCCTCAAAATGACCGCCTTTATACACTTTTTTTCGAGTTAAATTGGTTTTAGATTACTTCCTCATAGAAAAAGTTTTTCAGTGGGGTAAGTGTCGCCGCAAAAGATATTTAAACCCACCCTTAGTGTATGACAATCACAAATTCCTGAGAATGACGGCATTTATAAACTTTTTTCTAAGCTGAAAATAGTATTAATTTATCTTGTCATGGAACAAGTTTTCTCAGTGTGGTAAGTACTGCCGTTAAGATAACTAAAACCACCCTTAGTGTATGACAATCACAAAATCCTCAAAATGACCGCCTCTATACACTTTTTTTCGAGTTTAAAATAGTATTAAATTACTTTGTCATACAACAAGTTTTTTCAGTAGGATAATTGCCGCCAGAATAGATATTTAAAACCACCCTTAGTGTACGACTATCACAAAATCCTCAAAATGACCGCTTCCATACACTTTTTTCTGAGTTAAAAATAGTATTAAATTACCTTGTCATAGAACAAGTATTTTCAGTGGGATAAGTACCGCCGTAAAATATATTTAAAACCACCCTTAGGGTATGAGAATCACAAAATCCTCAAAATGACCGCCCTTACACACTTTTTCTTCGAGTTAAAAATAGTATTCAATTGCCTTGTCATAGAAAATGTTATTTCAGTGGGATAAGTATTGCCGTAAAATATATTTGATGCCACCCTTAGGGTATGAAAATCACAAAATCCTCAAAATGACTGCCCTTACACACTTTTTCTTCGTGTTAAAAATAGTATTAAATTGCCTTGTCATAGAACAAGTTTTTTCAGTGGGGTAAGTACCGCCGTAAAATATATTTAAACCCACCCTTTGTGATGACTATCACAAAATCCTCAAAATGACCGCCTCTATACACTTTTTTCTGAGTTAAAAATAGTATTAAATTACCTTGTCATAGAATAAGTTTTTTCAGCGGGATAATTGCTGCCGAAATGGTTATTTAAAACCACACTTAGGGTATGACAATCACAAAATCCTCAAAATGACTGCTTCTATACACTTTTCTGCGAGCTAAAAATAGTAATAAATTACCTTGTCATAGAAAATGATTTTTCGTTGGGGTAAGTACTGCTGGAAAAGATATTTGAAACCACCCTTAGTGTATGACAGTCACAAAATCCTCAAAATGAACGACTTTATACACTTTTTTCGAGGTAAAATAGTATGAAATTACCTTTCATAGAACAGGTTTCTTCAGTGCGGTAATTGCCCCTGGAAAGGATATTTAAAACCAACCTTTGTGCATGACAATCACAAAATGCTCAAAATGACGGCCCGTATACACTTTTTTTCGAGTTAAAAATAGTATTAAATTACCTTGTCATAGAACTTTTTTTTTTAGTGGGAAAAGTGCCGCTGGAGATGATATTTAAAATCATCCTTAGTGTATGACGACCACAAAATCCTCAAAATGACCGCCTATATACACTTTTTTCTGAGTTAAAAATAGTATTAAATTACCTTGTCATAAAACAACTTTCTTCAGTCAGGTAAGTACCACCGTAATGATATTTAAGACCACCCTTATTGTATGACAATCACAAAATCCTCAAAATGACCGCCTTTATACACTTTTTCTTCAAGTGAAAAATAGTATTAAATTACATTGTCGTAGAAAAAGTTTTTTCAGTGGGTTAAGTGCTGCTGGGAAAGATATTTAAAAACACCCTTAGTGTATGACAATCACAAAATCCTCAAAATGACCGCCTCTATACACTTTTTCTTCGAATGAAAAATAGTATTAAATTACTCTGTCATAGAAAAAGTTTTTTCAGTGGGGCAAGTGCCGCCGGAAAAGATATTCAAAACCACCCTTAGTGTATGACTATCTTAAAATCCTCAAAATGACCGCCTGTATATACTTTTTTTCAAGATAAAAATAGTATTAAATTATCTTGTTATAGAACAAGTTTTTTCAGTGGGGCAAGTGCCGCCGAAAAAGATATTTAAAACCACCCTTAGTGTATGACTATCACAAAATCCTCAAAATGACCGCCTGTATACACTTTTTTTTCGAGTTAGAAATGGTAATTAATTGCCTTGTCATACTACAAGTATTTTTGGTGGGGTAAGTGCTTCTGAAATAGATATTTAAAACCACCCATAGTGTATGACAATCACAAAATCCTCGTGATGACGGCCTTTATACACTTGCTTTTTCGAGATGAAAATACTGTTAAGTTACCTTGCATAGAACAATTTTTTTCAGTGGGGTAAGTGATGCCGAAAAAGATATTTAAAACCTCCCTTATTGTATGACTATCACAAAATCCTCAAAATGACCGCCTGTATACACCTTTTTTTTCGAGTTAGAAATAGTATTAAATTGCCTTGTCATACAAGAAGTTTTTTTAGTGGGATAAGTGCTTCCGAAATAGATATTTAAAACCACCGTTAGTGTATGACAATCACAAACTCCTTGATATGACCGCCTTTATACATTTTTTTTTGGAGTGAAAAATAGATTTGAATTGCCTTGTCATAGAACAAGTTCTTTTCGTGGGGTAAGTGCCGCCGAAAAAGATATTTAAAACCAACCCTTAGTGTATGACTATCTCAAAATCCTCAAAATGACCGCCTGTATACACTTTTTTTTCGAGTTAGAAATGGTAATTGTTTGCCTTGTCATACTACAAGTTTTTTTAGTGGGGTAAGTGCCGCCGGAATAGATATTTAAAACCACCCATTATGTATGGCAATCACAAAATCCTCATGATGACGGCCTTCATACACTTGCTTTTTCGAGATAAAAATACTCTTAAGATACCTTGCATAGAACAATTGTTTTCAGTGGGGTAAGTGATGCCGAAAAAGATATTTAAAACCTCCCTTATTGTATGCCTATCACAAAATCTTCAAAATGACCGCCTGTATACACTTTGTTTTCGAGTTAGAAATAGTATTAAATTGCCTTGTCATACAAGAAGTTTTTTAGTGGGGTAAGTGCTTCTGAAATAGATATTTAAAACCACCGTTAGTGTATGACAATCACAAAATCCTCGATATGACCGCCTTTACACTTTTTATTTTCGAGTAAAAAATAGAATTGAATCGCCTGGTCATAGAACAAGTTCTTGTCGTGGGGTAAGTGCCGCCGGAATAGATATTTAAAACCACCCTTAGGGTATGACAAGCACAAAATCCTTAAAATGGCCGCTTTTATACACTTTTTTTCGAGCTAAAAATACTATTAAATTGCCTTGTCATACAAGAAGTTTTTTTAGTGGGGAATGTGCCGCCGGAATAGATATTTAAAACTACCCTCAGTGTATGACAATCACAGAATCCTCAACATGACAGCCTGTATACACTTGCTTTTTCGAGATAAAAATACTGTTGAATTACCTTGTCATAAAAAAAGTTTTTTCTGTGGGGTAAGTGCCACCGGAAAAGACATTTAAATCCACCCTGAGTGTATGAGAATCACAAAATCCTCAAAATGACCGCCTTTATACACTTTTTTTCGAGTTAAAAATAGTATTAAATAACCTTGTCATAGAACAAGTTTTTTCAGTGGGGTAAGTGCCGCCGGTATAGATATTTAAAACCACCCTTAGGGTATGACAATCACAAAATCCTCAATATGACTGCCTTTATACACTTGTTTTTTCTGGTTAGAAATAGTATTAAATTGCCTTTCATACAACAAGTTTTTTCAGTGGGTTAAGTGCCGCCGGAAGAGATATTTGAAACCACCCTTAGTGTATGACAATCGCCAAATCCTCAATATGACCGCCTTTATACACTTGTTTTTTCGAATTAAAAATACTGTTAAGTTACCTGGTCACAAAGCAAGTTTTTTTAGTGGGGAAAGTGCCGCCGGAAGAGATATTTAAAACCACTCTTTATTTTTCAAAATCACAAAATCGTCAAAAAAAGCAAAATGGCGGATATAATATCCCTTGCTGAAATTTTGCCGTGGCCCCGACCGGGGCCCGATCTGGCCAAATGGGGCCCAGATTGGGATGCCAGGTCGGGTCAGGCCCGTGATTAAACGCACGGCACAGTCTGGGCCGGACTTGTTTGCCCGATCGGTGTGTCGGGTCAGTGCCAAGACGGTACCCTATCAGTTTCCGATTGAGTTATATTAAAAATTCTAGGTAATTTTTAATCTAAATAATGAATAGGACACAAGATAAATTAAACTGTATTATTTATTAATTAGAAATTATAATAATATACTTCAAGTTTTTCGTTGTTTGCTATTGCCATCCCAATCTTTAGCATTGCTAAATATTTTGCTTATGTGGGAAAGCACTTCCTCCTCTGTGGCCTTGAATTTGGTACAAGCTACATCTAAAAATACAATGAAATGTTAGTTTTAGTAAAGAGATTGAAGAATATTTAAATTTAATTTAAGGTATATAATGTAATTTTCATTTTGAGGTTAAGTTTCACTGATATACTTACTTTCACTCGACTCGTCACGTGTATATGGCAATCCGGCTATGGTTCAGTGCTTCCGAATCCGCAATGTGCTCTTCTTACACTTTGGAATAATTTTATCAAACTTAATTAATATTCATTAAACATCAGAAGTTTACACTGAAATTCACGTGTCAATAAAGTAAAAAACAGTACCACTCTAATACAAAATTCAGCGTTTCCCTTAACATGTACTAGGTGGCGTTGCAAAACGGGCAACCTGGTATGGCACGACTCTGGGCCATAAAAAATTAGCCCTACCCGGGCCAGATCATGCCAGCCTGATCGGGACCAGATGGGTAATAGGGAAAATATATGGCGATTTCTGCTACAAGATTTGGCGAAGTTTGCCTCAAAAGATAATGTTTTTGAAAAGAGAATTCTTTTTTAATAAAAGAAATTCTCCGCACCTTTAATTTTAGAAAAGATTCTGTTTGCGTCAAAAGAATGCATCTTCTATCAAAAGAATATTTTTCAGCGTAACATATAGCGAGTTTAGAAACTAAAAATCATGTAAATCTTATTAGGTTATTTTTGCAAAGTTACATAAGGGCCGCCATAATAATACGATGGAAAATAATTACCATAATTTGGAGTGCTTGTAGAATATTTCCGAAGGGGGTCGTCCACAAATCTCACGACGCTAAAAATAGTCAAATTGACCATGCGAAGAAATGTCGTACCCCCCCCCCTCCTTTCCTATTGGGAGGGGAAATTTTTTTTAGACATTATTAATAATAATATTGAAATAAACAAAAAGTTGTAAGAAATTTTTTAAGGCTTTTTTTGTACT
This sequence comes from Andricus grossulariae, assembly GCA_011634705.1. Lineage (NCBI taxonomy): Eukaryota > Metazoa > Arthropoda > Insecta > Hymenoptera > Cynipidae > Andricus > Andricus grossulariae. Next base: position 121,174,995 of record JAABKJ010007545.1, read on the forward strand.
TGATATAATAAACTGACGAAAGGTAAAACAAATAAGAATTTCATCGATTTACCTTGTCACGTGACGTTTAGTAAAACCCTTCCCCCTCGGCCGTGATGAATCGTGACGATCCCCCACCCCCCTCTGCCAGCGTCACGAGATTTGTGGAGGGCACCTAGCCAGAAAATGGGTGCATAAGATAAAGCCTGCAGACTAATTTAAGACAAGTTTTTTTAAGCGAATTTTTGTTCGTTTTTCACTACATTGGATCCACTATTTTGAATTTTGAAACTATCATATCAGATTTGGATTCAGCGGCCTTGAAAACCTAAATACGAACATTTTTGTATAGTGATACCATATTTGGATTCAGCCAACTCGAAAACCTAAATGTGAACATTTTAATTGTGAATAGCAGTTTGCTATTGAATCCTTCATTTTTTATTTTGAAAGTCTGACATCAGATTTGGATACAGTGACCTCGAAACCCTAAATATAACCATTTTTTTTAACTTCCATCAAATTATTCCTCAAAAAATTACTGACATATAAATGTGTATGGACATCTGACATACCTTCCTGAACTATGTTTCCGCCTACTGGCGCAGGTAACAAGGCCCTCGACACGATACAAATTTTTCCCAACTCTCATATAAATATTCATTTCTGAAAGACAAAATGTGTGTCGTAATAATACAAATCTTGAGCCTGAAAATATTTCTATTGGACATCTTCACCTAATAAAGCAATAGTAAAAATTAGCATTTTGAAATTGTACGGCTAATACGATCGACTAGGGTGGTCCAAAAATTCGACTTTTGATCTGTGGTGATCGATCCCACTCACAATTTGATCGTTTTCCGAAAAAAGAAATTCCTTATTTTTTTAAAAAGTAAGTCAACATTAACCCGTGCCCCTCAGATTTTTGAAATTAACAAGGGTTTTAAATGGGAAAAGCTCGGTTTTAAAAAAAAAATGGAAAAACGTAATTGTTATTACCTTTTTATAAATAAGAGTGAAGTCACCGTCTAAGAAATGTTCAAGAAATAACTGCCACACAATAACTTTTTATTTTGAACCTCTAGACTAACCTTCTTGTATTGGGCCCGAAAAATGCCCCAAAATGTGCAAAATAGCAGTATTATTTCAAATTCATACTGAACATGGTACTTTAAAAAAAATTCTCAACATTGATTATGTATATTCATCAAGTTACAAGTGATGGTACACCAATTTTCTATTGCTTAAACAATTATTATTTGTTGGAACAATTTATTTTCGCCTGTAAGTCGTGAAAATTGATTATTTTTCAAGTTAAATGGTACAGTTGATGAACACCAAAAATAATATTCCATTCCTAACATATTTGGTAATTACTTAAACAATTTTTATTTGTTTAAACTATTTTTTCCCTGTGAATCATAAAAAGTTTTTTTTCCTCATTTAATGACCAAATGAACGAATGTTGAAAGGAATATTTTTTTGTTAGGGATACTTGGAAATTAATTAAACAATTTTTATTTGTTCAAACAATTTTTTCATGCGTAAATCTTGAGATGTTATTGGTTTCTAGAATTAATGTCGCAGGTAATGAATGTTTAGTGTGACATTTTGTATGAAAGACAGCTCGCAACTATTTAAGCAATTAATTTCACTTGCTCTTTGTCACAGGAAATATGGAGAATCTGAAATAAGTAAATACTTCAATAATTGGATAACTGCCTCCCATAATAAATATCACTCTCAAGATCCATGAGCAGCATTATTAATTTCAGAGAATAGTAACTTTTCCAGATTTACTGGGGAAAAATTATTTAAACAAATGAAAATTGTTCAAATAATTGGCAAATATCATCAATATTTATCATAATTTATCACGAAAAAAAATAACTTTTTACGATTTACAGACAAAAAAGAAATTGGTTGAAAAAAAAAAATAATTGTTTGAACAATACAAAATTAGTTATAAAATACTTGGAAACTTGTCACTAATCGGAAAAAAAAATAATTCATGTTGAAACAATTCCAGAAATACCGTCTTTGGCGTGAATTTTGCATTTTTGGGGCACTTTCCGAGAACAGCACAGGGCGGTTTGGGGAGTCGAAATTAAAATTTATTATGTGAAAATTATTCCCTAAAAATTTCTTAAGAAGTAGCTAAACTTTAATGTACCAAATGTTAAGAAGAAGTACGCCTTTTTCCATTTTTTTTCGAAAACCGAGCTTTTTCTATTCAAAACCCCCTGTTAATTTCAAAAGCCCGGGGGCACAGGTTAATGTTGACGGATTGGAAAAAATGAAATTTCTTTTTCTGGAAAACGAACAAATAGGTGGGAATCGATCACAAAAATCGAAAGTACTAGTACACTGGAACCAGGATTGAATTAAGGTTTCAGCATGGCTTGCACTGGCTTTGATACTACTTCCTGGTCACCCAAACGTAAGTATTCAGGGCCACATGAATCATTTATGTTGGATTTGGACACATAACGGAACCTGATGCAACTAATGCACTGAGAGTGCGGCTTCAGTGCGAACGATTTCAATACAAAGTAATTGTTGTCTACAGGAAACTGATACACTGGATTATTTGTTTAATCAAATTGTTTATAACAATGAAGTGAAATATTGAATAAAAGTTGTATGTTTGTAAAATCTGTCTTTGATAATTATGATCAACATTGAGTTTATGCAAATACTTTTTTCAGAGATAAAAAATCATATTGTTGAAATGGTTAGTTTTCCCACTGTATTTGTTTAATCCGTTATGCCTACGTGACAGTAACACACTTTTAAAGTCAAACACCTTTACGGGCAAGGGGAGGGGATAATAATGTCGGAAAAAAGTGTTACCTAATTTTTGAACAGCGGCATACTTCATTGATTTGTATAAGTTTTTACATTAAGACTTTCTCAAGAATTACTCATAATAACACAGAAAGTAAATTATCATTAATAACACAGGATGTTAATTATTATTTTTTCATTGTGAATGAAATCCTTTATTTGTAAAAAAATTCAAGCAATAGCATATAGTTTATGGCAGATTTAACGATTAGTTTTATTAATTGAAAATAAAATCAGAATGCGAAATTCCATACAAACAAATCATACAGAATCTATCACAATATTGGTTTATTGTAACGCGTGTTAAAAATATTTTCATAAAGTATTAAAAGACTTAATTCACACTTCAGTATGTATGTTAATGTATTTAAATCTTTGTAACTGCATGTAAATGTATGCAAATGTAAATCTTAGAACACGGTTTATATCTGAATTACAATATTAGAAATTAACCAAGGCTTACGTGACTTAGTCAAAGACAACTTCTCCAATCTTTAAGGAAAGGAAGATGTGGAGCCCAAAGTAGAATCAGTGGTCCACATCACGATTTGATAGCTTTATAGATTTTAGGTATTGTTTCCCAAAGAACTAATAAGAAAAATAAGTGAATTTCTCCCTACGTACGTGAATTCTAGAGAAATTTATTTGAAATACTTAAATAAAAAAATATGTTCAGGAAAAAGTATTTAATTTATAATAAATTATTTATATTTATTTATAGTTATTAACTATAAATATATTTTTCAAATATTTGCGATTGTATTTTTCCAAGACTTGGGCCATCATTGGCAGGCTGAGTCTTTGCCCGCGTGTTTGCAGAATCGAAAATTTTTCGCGTCAAGAAGGATCGGGGACATATCTCACAAGCAACAAGTCTCTCTGTGGACAGTTACACCTGCGGCATGTCACACCTGCGGCATGGCACATCTGCGGAATGTCACATCTGCGGCATGTTACACCTGCGGCATGGCACATCTGCGGCATCTCGACCTAGCGGCCCCCACGAAACGTTGAAAAAGGGGTAGGGGTTTGACCAACATTATTTCTTTGGCCAGTCGCAGGCGTACGATGGGGTATGTCGCAAAAATGTCAATTTCACTGTGAGAAATGCCGCGCGCGAGAGAGGCTGCTAGATAGAAATGCTGCCGTTGTGACATGCCGCAGATGTGACATACCGCAAATTTGACATGCTGCAAATGTGACATGCCGCAAATGTGACATGCCGCAGATGTGACATGCCGCAGGTGTCACTTGCCGAGAGAGACTTGCCGCATGTGACTTCGTATGTCCCTCACCCCTGTGACTTGTCAATGAAATAATGTTGTTCAAACCCCTTTTCTAACGTCTCGTGGGGCGGGAAGGCACCCCTGTGATCGCCCACAGAAATAATATTGGTCGAATTCCTTGCCACTGGTGAGAGATGCCGCTAGGTAGAGATTCCGCAGATGTGACATGCCGCAGATGAGACATGCCGTAGATATGACATACCGCAGATGTGATATGCCGCAGAGAGACTTTCCGCGTGTGACATGATATAGACCCGTGAGTACAAGTAAAAAGAAAAATTTCTTCTTAAATCAGAAGTTGGGGCTGGCGTCATGTATGAACAAACACCGCACACCATCATTCAAAGTTTTAGTCACTGAAATTACAACTATAGAATTTATGCATTATTGTACAAAAAATAAAGAAGTTATTGAGCTTAATTCAAAATTCATCAAAAGAGGGTGGTGTCACGTGACATCACCATCGCATGAAAAAGGTTAAGGCGTGTACTGAATTTGAACAAACTTCTAGTATTAGTTACTCATTTCTTCTTTATTAATTGTTTGTTTTATTTATTTGTAGTTTGTACGAAGATATGACAATATTGCACTGTAAAAAATTTCTTTTGGAAACTTACAATAAATGTATTGGAAGCTTATTTCCGAAACGTGAGGTAACGCTACAATACATGATGTATTGGAATTTTACAATATCTTGTGTACTATTAATTATTTAGATTAAAAATGCCCCAGAATTTTTAATATAACTCAATCGGGATCTGATAGGGTACTGACTTGACACTGACCCGGCACACCGATCGGGCTAACAAGTCTGGCCCAGACTGGGCCCTGCGTTGCATCACGGGTCTGATCCGACCTGACTTCCCGATCTGGGCCCCATTTGGCCAGATAGGGCCCCGGTCGGGGCCACGGCAAAATTTCTGCGAGGGCATGAGAGTTTTTTACGTTTCGGCACTCACAGTGTCCAAAAATCATGAAATTTTTTCGGTGTCTGCAGAATGTCTGTATACCTGTATGTATGCATGTCTGTATGTGTGGTTACCCCCTGAACGTTATGGCCACGCTGACTTTTGAAGGATTTGCCCAGAGAAGTCACTCACACTACCATTCATCGGTCTTCCAGGATTATTTGTCATTAATTAATAGGTTTTAAGATTGTGATTCCTAACTGTTATCCGATAGTATTAGTTGGAATTTTCCAAGCAGTTTAAGCCAAAATATAACTCTCTACTACGTATAATACGAGAGATAGCATAGTCACGTTCAAATGCATTTTACGTTAATTGTTATTAATATATTGCAATTTTCTTTTCACGTATGTAACCTCAAAATATGAATGCATCTATATGATTTTTTTTCTTCAAATTTTTCACACTTTTCAGATCAAAGATGTCGTCATCGAATGTCAAGCAAGGTCAGAGTAATGCGAAAAAACCATGGTTTTCATCTTTTCGGGAAGGATATTTTCCAAACCAATTTTTGTACATGAACAAATGGGGACTTGTTTTAGGCGCAATAAAGTAAGCTTTGTCATGGTATAAGCTGTGTTTTTGTACGATTTTTTTCTTACTAGTAAATTACCCAAATTTGCAGCTGTTTCAGAGGGGCCTTCGTATCGTCAACGGATATTAGGTGTGGGCATTCTCAAATGCACCCACCTACTGTCCGTCCAAAGAATTTAGGCAGCCTGATTTTTGTGCTGATTTTTATGCAAATCTCAGCAAAGAAAAATTCTAAAAATATGAGACAACATGCATGTGGCAGATGAAGGTTTTGCCAATACTGATACCGAGTTTCAAAATTTTCAGATGATTAGGGATTATTTCCGGGCGAGTGAAACGTGAATAAACATAATAATCCTATGATCATTTCAGAATACTCAACTTTGAATGGCTGTAAGACACTGAAAATAAAAAAACGAAAAATCTGCGAAAAATAGATGGGTTTCTGTGATCCTTTCTATGCCTAGTGGTGATATTCAGAATCATAAATTATTATTCGTTAATAAATTATTGACAAAAGAGTCATGAGGTGTTTACTCCGGAACTAAGGAACGTATAGAGATGATTTTTGAAGCAAATTACACATTTTTGACTTCTGACAATATTGCGCGTATTATAAAGGAGGAAAAAGCTGCACTTCAATGTTTAAAAAATAATTTTCTACTTGGAAAAATACAAAAGGCTTAACGGTAATCGAGGCTACCGCACACTCAGCGTGGGTCCTTTTAGGCCCTACTGCAACACGACCTTCGCTCACACTCACACAGTTACACAGCCTCTAAGCCCTGATGCAAGAAAAAAGGGATACGGTTGCCTCGATTAGCATAAAGTCTTTTGTATGTTTCCAAGTAGAAAATAATTTTTTAAACATTCAAGTGCAACTTTTTGCTCATTGGTAATATGCACAACATTGCCAGATGTCCAAAATGTGTAATTTGCTTCAAGAATCATTTCTGTACGTTTCTTAGTTCCGGATAGGACACCTCCCCACTTTTTTGTCAATAACTTTTTAACACATAATTATTTCTGACTCTAAATATCACTACTGGACACAGAAAGGATCAACTAACCGCATATATTTTTGGCAGATTTTTCATAATTTTTTTCAGTGACTTACAGCCATTCAAAGTTGAGTGTTCTGAAATGATCATAGGATTATTATGCTTCTTCACCTTTCACTCGCCCGGAAATAATCGCTAATCATCTGAAAATTTTGAAACATGGTATCAATATTGGCAAAACCTTTACCTGCAACATGCATGTTGTCTCATATTTTTAGAATTTTTTTTGCTGAGATTTTCATGAAAACCTGTACAAAAATCGAGCTGCCTAAACTTTTTGGACGGACAGTATAGTCCGCACACCTAACTCCACAGATTCCATTCTTTGTTTTTGTCTCTTGTGTAAATTAGGTTTTTCGTTCATATAAATCTTTTTGAAACATTGGGAAGAGATGAATTAATTCACTTTAAGAAATACAATACTATTTAAAAAATAATTCTTGTTGAGGTTCACTTCTTATTTACATCTCTAAATGAGCGACTTTATCAAACTTGGACTCCTCTGGATCACTTGAGATAATTCAGATGTTCTGGGAAATGATACATATGTCATTCTATTCCTTCATTTTATAAGCAATGCAAATGAAGAAATGAACATTTTTAGCATTTTTCAGTTAGAGAACTCGTCTTTCGCCAATTTTTTTTAATGGCAGGTGGATATAAATTGCATGATGTATGTGTCTTTTGTCCTTAGGTAACCGATTTATTGATCTGGTAAAATGGATCAATAAATGGCTTTTTTTAATACATAACAAATTCGTGACATTTAAAATTACAAGAATACACAATAAGAATGATCTAATGTTAATTTTTACGTAGAATTAGTAGCCGAAAAGGTCACAGTTTTGTATTTACTTATTTCATTTGTTTAGGATTTGTATTTTAACAAATATAATTGATGTATGTTCTTTTCAATAATATTTGCAGCAATTCAAATGATAAAGGAAAATCCGAAATTGAAAGAGCACAAATTCCACAATTATCAAAACAAATTGCGTATAATCTTTTTTAGAAATTGTTACTGACAATGACTCTCACGATAATTGAAACTATTTCCAGAGAAGAACAAACTTTTTTCAATAAAAGTTACAATATTTTTAAATACATACGAATCGTAATATTTAAAATTAAATAATAACAACTGTTTCTGGTGAATTTTACATAGAAACACTTACTGCAAATCTCTCTCACAAACATTCGAAGCAGTTTCAGTCCAAAAAAATTATTTTCCAGGACAAAGTTTTATATTTACTTATTTAATTTTCTTACAAAATCAACAACTGTTGTCTTTGAACACACATAATAAAAAATATATCACTTTTCCGAATATCTACATAATTTCAAATAATGAAGGAAGAAATAAATTCCAAATTTTTGCAAAAAATTGTTTACAACATTTACAGTTGTTGATGTTTTATAAAAATTGTGACTGACAGTCACTCTCACTATAATGTAAAGCATATTCATCCGAAAACAAATATTTTTCAAGAAAAATTACACTATGTGGCTGTTTGTTAATTTAATTTGTTTACAACAATTAAAACAGACAATAATCAAATTACTTGTATTCTGGGAGTACTCTTGTATCGCTTTGAGATGATTTTCATTATATGCAAACGGTTTTTAAAGAGTAAATAATAATTTTGTGAAAAATCTCGATTTTCTCATAATTCGAGTAAACATTTAATAAAGAAGCAAATGAAAATGCAACAATCTCTGACCAAGGTGCTCTTGGAAATTTAGCTCACTTCAATTTAAAACAAAAATAATTGCAGATCGGGACCAAATTCAAGGCTTTAGATAGTTTTGAACGAAAAAAATGCGCTTCCTCCCATAGTGCGGTGATCTGGACATGCTATCGTGTGTACTTCAACATTTCTATTATTACTGCAAATATTAACCGATTTTCATGAATCTGTTTTTTTCACATTCTTGAAATTATATGAATAAACTATTTCTGCTAATTAAAATTGAATCACGCGATGCTTTCATAATTCAATTACTTAAACCGACCTGCATCTCATAACAATGAAAGCGAGATTCGTTTCAGGTAATTCGATGCGCTCCCAAGTATCCACTCGCGCTCCGGAGAGTCTGCCTTGTAAATTTGACGGGGGTCGATTGGGCAGGCCCTGAAAATACACACTCAGCTAGTACTGAGCATCACTACATTTTTTTTCTATTGTTCTTTTCTTTTCGTTTATAACGTAAAACATAAACATTTTTTCAAAAAACCGAATCTAGCCGGTAAAACAGACCAATATTTAGATGAGGTATGCAAAATATCAGACGAAAATATGCGTCTAGAATGCAACGCAGTTTTCTAAATTTCTAAATATGAAATTGTTTACTAATTACAGACCGTTTTCCACAAACATATCATTTTGGAAAGAAATAATGATAGGACGTCTGAAGTCCCTATTGTTGTGAAATGGATACTTTTTTTGTAACACTTTTTATACGATGGTTACTCTGATTAAATCTCGGAATAATCGTAAAGGATTATTTCGCGAAATATTGATTTAATTTCATTTTTTTAAAGTGTACTTCAATCACGTTACAAAACTGCATCAAAATTATCTTATATCAACTTCTCATGCCTTAAGGAATATGCATACAAAATATTATTCATTTATTATTATTTTTTTAAAAGTTTACAAATGTTAAAAACTTTTGGTCCGCCATTTTGAATTTTTTTACTTAAAATTCATAATCAGCTACCCAAATATTCATATACACAGTATTTTTGTTGCTCTATGACTTAATTCATTCAAGTTTTTAATCGATTTTTGTGCATTTTTGAAAAAAATGGATTTTCAAATTAGCGAACAGGTTTTTTTTGTAACTTTTAAAAAAAGTAAAAGAAAAATAATGTAGGTTCATTAATATTGGTTAAAAAAAGGTTTTCTTATAAATTGAGAAGCCGCCAACGAAAAGGGCCTATAGCGGAATTCGCGCGGATAAGTATTGACCGCCAGCCTATTTTCAAAACATAGTATTAGAATCGGAAATCTGAAGGTTAGCTTTTATAGAGAATTTCATGGCGCATCTTTTTTGTACATAAATCATTGTTGTAGAAATGTTCCTTTTCGAGTTATTTAAAGAAAATGTCATTTTTGCACAAAAAAATGTAGTCGATTTTTTTATTTCTACTCGCCGAATTTTTGGCGGGTTTAAATATTTTTCTTTCAAGTTTGTATGCAACATGCTCCAACATATGCTACGCCTGATAAAACCAATAATGACAAACGTTACGAATCATTGCGAGCTTTTTTCTTTAGTTTACATTTCCACTGCTTTTCATTCTTCCTTCGCTTACGACCTTTCGTTTGATCATTTACAACTATTGTTTCCATTTTGATAGGTTACACAATGTAATAATGAATGTCGATGTTTACATAGCTCAAATTACGTTCAATAAGCACCGTAAGATATAGAGATCTCGATGCAGCACGGTGTTTATACAAAAGAACTATAAACTGTAAACGCGGGAGAGCACAAAGAATGGCTCCGAGCCATTTTTTTCACTATTTCACTCTGGCTCCGAGCCATTCTTTTTTTTCACTATTTCACTACACACTATTCACTAAACAGGGCAGGTCATTTAAGAATAAGAGAATAGGATATTCAAGGAAACCTGACTAAAAATATGTCTACATAGACTCATAGAGAATGTAGAATAGCTTGCAAAAAAATTCCTTTCAAGAGAACAAGAGTACAATTCGTTTATAAACAATTAGAAATTGTTTAACAAAATTCACTGATTTTATATTCAGAAGGAACATTTATAGAATGTACGTTTGTAAAAAACAATTTTAATTTAAGAATCTTCAAAATCCGTTTAGCCGTTTACGAGAAAGATGTTGATCATATTGTAACATTAAATTTTCATTGTTAATAACTTTTTCAAAAAAATTTGTTTGCGACCAAAATCTGGGGAAATCTCTTCAAACATAAGGGCTATAAAAAATCTTTTTACAGCGGAACAAAATGACTTTCGATTTATGGTGGTCTACTTGGCTAAGCCAGTATGGAAAACTGACTCTTCTTTAATTTCAGTTAGTGACAATTGTTTTTGTCCCAACATGTATTCATAATTACTTACGTTTTGAAGAGTGCAATATTTTTCAGGAAATATAGAGCTGATTTTATTTGTATGAATAAGACAGAAATTACAGGGGAAGTTGTATCGATAGCATTTGAAAAACGCTAAGACAGAGGGAACATCTAAGTCCTAAATTATCGCCCAGTATTACAGTCAAGGAAGAGTATATCGTTACTTGTCCTGTAGAGTGTAGAGTGATTAAATGTGATGCCTTTAGTTTTAAGGAATCAAGGCCCATCAATTACTTTCTGGAAAACAATTTTGTTCGTAAACACTTTACAATCTAAAGTATTAAAAAGTATGAATAATAGTAATGGTGGTGAGCATGGAATAGAAACATACACTGCCCCACATTTTGATATACCAGCGTGTGGCTTCCCAGTGGGTTATTGTTTTCATAGTCATCAAAATATATAAATATTGGAGAAACTGTCTTATTACCAAAGATTTTTCTCATTTCAGTTAAAAAAATTCCTTGCACGATGTTAGAAATTATGTCTGAATTTTCATATAGCTGATTGACATAAGAGACAGTTTTATCGAAAATATTAGTATAAACGCAGCAAACACTAGGACTTTCTGAAAAACTTGCACTCCATTTTTTTAGAACTCATCTCTCTGTCCCAGTTTTTCATGAGTGGGAGGAATGTAGATTCCAGCATTTTGGAAATTCTTAAAGAGAACTTTCTATTTTTAAATAATGTGACAAAGCCTCCATAGAACTGTCATGAACTTTTTGATACGCGTCCAGTGATGATGTCGAAAGTGACACATTTTTCGATGCAATTGAGTGCGGTATTTCGGATCACATTTATGTGGACGCCGTCCACATAAATTACCGCACTCAATTGCATCGAAAAATGCGTCACTTTCGACATCATCACTGTCACTATCATCTTCATTCGGATTATCTAAACTACTTAAACCGTTGTTTACATCTACATCCATTTCATAATTTAAAGCATTCTGTTCACTTACATTCGAAAATTTAAGAGGAGAATCTTCCGGATCACGTGCTGAATCTTGCTCCGCAGGAATTAAAGTATGATCGACTGGGTAATTAATTACATTAACCTTATCATCATGCTTTGAATTTCGATGCTTTAAGAAGGAATTTTATGTAGAATAATTGCGCTGACAACCAATATCTTGGCATCGGTATTCGCTTAAACTAATATGAACGTTTCGAAAATGTTCTAACAACAACTTATTACTATTTAAATGTTCTTGACAAAAACAAAACAAATTTGAATTATATTTATAAATGTTAGTATAATTTACGAATTTACTTGGGCATGCCCTTTGAAATTTTCTGCATCAGAATTTTTAATTGTGTTCCACATCTATCTGTCGGATTTGTAATGCCATACGCGAGTTTCTTCAATATTAACCAAATTGGGTAAGCTGCTTTCGGGTACACCACATCCACGGCGTAAAAAATTTTGAAGGTCGTATCCAGTGCAGCTATAGTTGTCGTTAACTTATATTTTGTTTGGTCTATGACTGCATACACGGCTTCTAGTTTCCGGATCGGCACAACAAAAACTAGAAGGGGTTGTAGAGAAAGTTTTTTGCTATACAAAGAAACTCTTTTCTTCATCAGCTGAGTATTTACTTCCGCAGCATTTTGAACAAAAAAATTAAAACGTTATTCAGCACAAATAATAATAATAGGCGCTACAGCAAAAAAGATTTATGGGTAGTCACTTAATTCAAATTGTATGAAATACTAATTTACCTGCACCTGTAGAATGAATGCTTCTTACATTTCATTGTTTGTCGGCTTTGCATTAGGTGAAGCCGCTTCGTTTGTGACATTTTCTGTTAGCCTGCTTCTTTTATTTATGGGTTCTCCATATTTCATGCGTGTTGTTCTCAACAATTTTGGTAAACACCACAGCACCACAGCGTCCTGACTCTCTGTAAAGTCAAAAATTATTCTTAAAAATATCTAACACTATTTCATTACGTATTACTCAGTTATATTCTATCTTACACACCTGAAAACTCTTCAATATTGTAAGCAAGCTCTTTTTCTTTATCAGATTTCAGGCTGATTTTCAGTGGTGGTATGGTCTGCTGTCGAATTTCACTCCACTTTTGGAAAAGTAGATTCCCCTTTTCAGGAAGGAGAACATTGAAGTCAATGTTTATCTGTAAATCAAACATGAAAAAAAAATCAGTAAAAATGAAAGTGAAATAACAATATGAAAAATATGTATAACTTTGATTTTTTTATAATTACCAAATTCAAGCCTCCGGATAAACCCAAACACATATACTTCTTAAAGTAATCATGGGGTCGTGTTTTGTTGTTGATTAGAATATGTCTCCTCAGTGCATACGTCTTCAAGTCTTTTGAAGAAGACAGAAAAGTAATAGTCATAACTTAAAAGGGCCTTGTAATTCAAACTATATTGGCTGTCGTGCATTATTTTGCAGTAGTTTTTTTTTTCTTTAAGAAGGCTTTCTTGGCGCATAACACCCTTCGCGTCGCTCAAATTTTCACATAGCTTTCCAGTAGAATTTTGTTTTGTTTACGCTTGCATGAGGTACGAATTAGATGTCTAGACAGTCCACAAAAAAAAACTAAATTTTTTTTTCTGTTGTATTAGTGACGGGGTATAAATTTTACGTACCAGATCTTATTTCAAAGTATCGACGAGCAGTATTTCCGTCATTCGAGCTACCAAATCCAGACTTTGGTTGATCGACAACAACGGAAACCTTTTTGTATATTTCTTTCTGACTACTGTTTTTGCCTTTTGTTCCTTAGTACGCCCTTACCACTTTTTTATATCAAGCTTATATGCAACATGCAAACAACACTAAATGAATCTAATCCACGCATGAAGAGTTGACAAACCGAACTGCAAACCACTTTTAGTCACTTATTTTTGTGAAACTTCGTCAATTTTGTTGAAGTCATTTGACATTGCTTGACATAAACAAGAAAGCTCAGTGGATGCATTGTTCGTGATCGCATTACAAACTTTATCATCTATCATCGTTAAAGCGAATTGAAAAGAAACTTTTATATCTTTTCCGTCTAATACTATTTCAAATGGGACAAGATTACTTTCTTGTTGTTTAATATAATCTACTTCTTTAAGAGTGGCCGCAGTATTTTCATACAAGAACTGAATACTAATAGGTCTACAAAATCTAGGCGATGATGTTCTTGGATTTTTCCATAAAATAATTATATTATTTGTTACCTCGTCATCGGACACCAACTGTGACGGCACGAGTGAAGTGAAGAACATATTCGCATCGAATTTGCTTCCAAAATCACCAGTAAACTTTTGCTCATACGTACTTTCTCCGCAAGTACCGCCACAACCCCACTTACAAATTTAATTTAATTTACCAACTTCTTCCGAGGACAAACTCTTAATGACATCCATTTGAGCTAACAATATTCTCTCTGCTGTATGATTCAACAAAGCCTGCAACTTTACTCCGGCAATATATTCCGATACGGTGATCTCTGATTTAAGTGGATAACATGTAGCTTTTCTTGATACACTAATTTATACGTTGAATACAATTTATAATTATTATCTCTGCTTAAATTAAGAAGTCCCTGATACTGAGATGTTGACAATGTTTGTTCGACTATAAGTGTCAAAGCAGCATCACCAGAAAGAGTTTCTTCTGAAATAGAATCAAAACATTGTCTATACATGTTTCGACTCGGATCCAAATCCTTTCCAAGGCCTAGTTCTGTAGAGGATACAATATATCGTGCAAAATTTTGTTCGAAAAGTTTTGACTAAAAATAGAGTTAAAGTAATACAATTAAGTATTTACATTGTGCTTACCTTATTATTATTTAACGGAAATTATAGAAGTTTCTTGATAGATTGCACATAGTTGTCAAGTATAAACTAATATTTTGAAATTCTAAAATTGGAGCGTCATAACCTCAAAATTTATTCAAATGTTTGTTTCGACTAGAAGTAAAACAGAGTTATGTGAATACGGTTTATGAAGCAATGGTACATATACAAATTCATAATAACTCTATTAACTTTATATCAGACATTATATAATAATAAACATAATATACAATAATTAGTTGCACAAATATACATTCCAAAAATTTGAATTTCTCCGACTTAGGACGTATATACGTATATATAACGCGAAATTAACCCCATTTTAATTTCATACAAATTCGCAGTCATGTCGCTATAATTTAACATACCACAAGGTTATGACGCTCCAATTTTAAAATATCAAAATATTAGTTTATACTTGATAACTATCTACAATCCACCAAGAAAATTTTTTAATTTCCGTTAAGTAATAATAAGGTAAGCACAATGTATATACTTAATTGTATTACTTTAATTCTATTTTTAGTCAAAACTTTTTATAACAAAATTTTTCACGATATATTGTAACATGTACTTTACAGAACTACGTCTTTAAAAGGACTGGGATCCGAGTCGAAACATGTCGGCAATATTTAAATAAAGACATCAAAAAACCTGAAAAGGCCTTCACAATACATTAATATTCCCGTATTTAATATTTGTCACTTTATTATTATTTTTTTTACAATATACGATACATTTTCTATATGAATAGTATACACTTTCAAGAGTTTAGTACAGTATTTGAGTATTGTGTTCACACTATGGGTACAGGGCCTTATGTATACATAATGTAGCCCAAATAAGTTTTTTCTTTAATAACACTATTTTTATCTTGTGGATTTCGAATTCACGCTTACAAATGAAAACATTTCATACTTGGATATTTTTAATACATCCATTATAAGAGGCCCGAAGTCTTATTTATTTATTTTATTATCATAAATTTGAATGCTATTTTGGGCCTTTTGAAAGATGTTTAACGTAAAATGTACAAATACAAAATTTTCTTATTTTGGGACATAGACTTGAAATCCATAATTAAAAATGGGGATTTATAAGATGAAAAAATTATTTGGGCCTGATTAGGGCCATCTAAGACTCTAGGCTCATACTATTAATAGACTAATGTATACATTATTCATATAAAAAAAATTTGCCTATATTTTGCACTTATAACGTACAATCTGTACTTTTTCGATCTTGAAGGTTTTCTCTACATGTTTATAATTTTTCATAGCCTGTAAGTAATGTTGAAAGTAATGGTTTACCTTGTTTTGACTTTGTAGCTGCATTCGATTTGCCTTCCAACTCGTCCATTTCCATCACATCGTTTTCCATCTCCAATGAAAAATTCTCTATTATTCTCTTTTTCAACAGGACATTTTTCAAATTATCTTCAATCGAACTCTTTTCTAATGTGCTTTCTTCCAACGTGCTTTCTTCCAGGTCACTGTTGTGAATATGAGAGGTCTCCATTGCAGTTTATAATAATTCCAGTGACCTTTCGGTTTCAGCGCGCTGAGAAATTTCCAAATCTTTTGCAATAAAAATATTTGTTTTTCCTCTAAGGTACTCATATGCGTATGGACCAATAAAGGCATCTGGTCTCATAGGGATTTTGTTGTCATCAAGATTATGTAGAAATTTACGTTTCACATTTTTAAACTCACATTCGACTGCGAATGGACATAGCGTTCGTATGTAAGTCCACACCAGACAAAAGAAAGTTCCTACCTTTTCCGCGAGAGGACGTATCAGTCTCTCTCTCTCTCTTATTCTTTATAATCTAAAGTTCTAATACCTAAAATGGTTGCTTTCCGAATGAAGAAACGTCGTCCGCGGCAGGATTTTTATATTTAATATTAAACGAGTCGCTGTATTCAAATCGCATATAACAATCGTTCTTAAAATTCTTAAACAGAGGCATTAAGCCCTAGACTTTGTTTTCGTTCTGAAAAGTTCGGTTCATAGTTATTCAAGTATATATTGTACAATTATTATTTATTTTTCCTTTTAACGTTATTTTTTTCCAGACGCACAACGTGATATGGCATACCAATTTGGATTACCCACAATGGCATACGGAATGCAGTCCTCGCCTTCGACAACGACTGTCACGTCAGCGTACCCGCGATTTGGTTCCGGCATTCATCGACCTGATCACCAGGATCAACGACTGAAGTGAAGCCATGGAGCGTTACTTGCGCGATCGAAGTGACATGGTGATTGTATTTATGCACGCCAAAGTCGTCCAGAAATCTTACGGCAACGAAAAGAGATTTTTTCCCTCCGTCCTGTATTTATCTTTTCGGTAACAGATGGAGAAAGCGACAAGAACAGATGCTCCGAGAGGAGGAATCTGAACAATCATCGCAGCTCTGTGCCTTCATCAACTGACTCTTGTCCCCTTAGATTGTCCTCAAACCAAGGATTGATTACATTCCATTTATCAACGGTTCTGACTTTCGAGAACTACCTAAGCATGAATACGCAAGTTACAGATGTAACGAATTCTTCAACAACGTAGGTTACAGGCAATATGCACCAGATGTCTGTAGCAAATACTACAACAGTATTTGGAGTTGACATCCCCTACTGAGTTTGCCCCTGTCCTGGTAAGACCACCTGTTCTGATTTCTTGATAATAGTAATTCTTAACAGCTAGTACTTGTTTAATTTTGTTAATCATTATCTGATGTAACTGATCATCTCTAATTTCAGGAAACATTGACTCTGGTCATTTCTTCACCTACAGCTGTTCCTTGGATCCAGTGTCTCACGATCTCATCTGTGAATGTTGTGAAGGCAATTTAGGTCCAAGATGTGACAGCTGTGCTCAAAACTACTATGGCAATCCTGAAGTACCTCGTGAAAGTTGTTCTTCCCGTGACTGTAGCAACAATACCGACATATACAGAACAGGAAATTATGACCCTCACACTGGACTTTGTCTGCAATGTTTGTACAATACAGCTGGACAACTGCAGAAAATCTCTTGTGGGTTGATGAACTGTTGAATAATGTCAAGCAGATGGTGGACATCAAGGATGTAGCTTTGAAGAACTTGAAGTATAAAACAAACAGTCTTAATGAGTTAATGTCCAAGGTGCCTTGAATGTTACCCGCATGATGGCTGCGCAATCTCAGCAGGCTGAAAAAATGGCAAACGACACCACAAACACTTTGGATGGTGTTGATAGGTAACAAAAACATACTGAATCCCTAATTGCTAAAAACAGCGATGTTGTGGTTCAAGCTCATGCGAAGAGAGGAATCTCTGGTGAAGTTGGGGCAGAAGCTAGATTCCTTGGCTGAACTCATGCCTGAATTAAATTTGAATATTTGTGGACAAAATATAACGGAGTGTGGCAGCATTTGTGGAGGGGCTGGATGTGGTACTTGTGAAGGACTATCTTGTGATGCTAGAGCTAAGACGAAGGCCTATCAGGCTTTGGATGTTACGAAGAAGCAATCTGGAAAGATCAAGAGTTACAAAGATGAGGCTAAACAGCTGCTTCGTAGCGTAAGTATTGATTGGACTATCATCAGATATTATTGACGAACTTATATTATAACCCAAATATTAGTTTTCAGATGAACGAAGTGAAGAGTAACGCAACCTCAGCGCGCTCAAATGCCCAAGACGCTTTCAACTTCGCCTCTGATGATCGCAATGGATCCTTCGGCTTGGTGAGGAATATAAGCGACTTGGCCGACAAGATCGGAATTCTTCTCGACCAAAATCAGAGTCAGCATCATACAACACCTTCTCAAGTCAGCACCCTCGCCGGAGAAGTCATCACTAAGAACATTCCTCTCAAACCCGAAGAAATCAGGGATCTTGCTGATAAGATGAAGCAGCTCGTTGGATCCCTCACCAACTCTTACACGATCCGCGCTGACACCGAAGATAATTTGGAGCGCGTTCTAGAACTGAAGGCCTAAGCCAATCGAGCTATGGAAGCAGCTCTTGAGAAGCAAAATCTGGCAAGCAAGGTTTGTGATTTTCTAATTTACGGTAAGGAGGCTCAAGATCTTGCTGATTCTGCCATCGAAAAATCTAATAAAGACATCACTCTCCCTGAAAGAGACGTAACAGAGATCATAATGACAACCAAGCCTGTTATTTTCTTGTTGCGATTGGTTCGTGAGATTAGTAAATGAAAATGGTGGAGAAATAATCTAGTGATAAATACAATAACGATCCAGATAAACCACAGCTACTTCTTTAGGAATAAATCGACGAGCATCGTCTCGAAAGCCTTTTATATCAATCACACAGTCAACCATGATTTCATGTATATGTTTTTTTTAGAATGTAGTCTCACCCCAGCTTTTTATCTGTTTGAACGTGGTATACCAAGCTCTCGAAGGATACGAGAGAACTGGTCTCTACTAGGTGGAACGAATCTTTTTCTATGTCTTAATGCGTCGTTTACGAGATTTGTAATATTTAAATCTTCAATAAGTTGTTTGCCTATGAAAACTGAACCATTTTTATGCCATCTTATTCTGCTGGTAATATTTGGTCTTCTTAAATAATTGAGTAATAAGATACTATTTGCGTCAAAAATTTTAGGCACTGATGCTGTAATGGCTTCTACAGATAGAAATTCTCCATTGGGTGATTGATTGTATGTGAGTTCATTTTGGCATTTATTCTCAGTAGGAGGTTTTCTATCCACATTAACAAAGAAGAGAAATGTTTGTAATATCTGGCTATATATTTTCCACTTTTTACACTAATCCTTTGGAGAAAGTGAAAAGATACGACTCATTTTGGAATCAAGGCTACCCAGAGTATTGCCAGGCGTTTGCGTAGTTGACCCGGGAATTAATGGTATAATTTGTGCATAACTATTGCTTACAGTTGACTGCTTTAAAGTTTGCATTTGCTGTTGCATTTTATCCTCTTGGCCACTTGGGATAAGTACCATTTTTCCAGCATACTCAATATTTGCTGATGAAATGGTTTTTATTTAGGATAAGCCACTAAACAAATGAGATATTATTCCGCCAATGATTGGTTCAACTTTAATCTCTGTTGCTTCCTGAGTGATACATTTCCCAATAGAGTGTTTAAGGCGCACTCACAAATACATTTAATGATTCGGGCATCTGAGGTTAATACAGCACGTCGCTGATCAGCTTTTATGTGACAAAGAGCATGCAAAACTATAGCATTTATCTTGCCGATTGATTTTCCACCTTTCGACATCATTACAAACGTGCATCTGGTACTTGTCCCTCACTGCGGCCTCTCTTTATACCTTTGACACGTATATGAACGTAATGATAAGGGTCATCTGGAAATATACTAGTCCGAAATCGGCAAATTTCGGGGATAGATTGTTTCGAATCAATAAGTGAATAGCCATGTGGTTGGGAAGTGGCATCTTGATAGGCTTCTTGTAAAAATCGTGAATTTTCTGTGCAACCTTGCCGAGCTAGATGTTGGAATTGGGCATGATCTCGCGGGTTCTTAAAATCAACAATATAGTTTGCATTTAGAGAAATATCTCGTTGACCATGAACCTGATGAAAAATATTTTGAGAAATAAAAGTGACACTAAGATTTTTATGATGACTACCCATGGTAAATAGATCTACAATTGTATTAAAGATTAATCTTCAAATAATTATCTCTATATGATTAATAATGAAGTGTAAAAATAATGTAGGTACATCAATTTACATCATTGGTATGTTTACATCATTTACAAATATAAAACTTTACCACTGAAACTTTTGTTGTAAGGTAAGGTTTACATCATTGGTAAGTACACCAACAGGTTGTGGTATTGAAAAACAATATAATTTCGTGAAGATTTGCCACAATCTTCTGACTATTCCAACGACCCTAGACCTAAACTTATAATTATCGATGATTTAATGAGGGAATTCCCTCATTAACTCATCAACTTTTTTACAACAAATTTTTTACCACAACCTGTTGGTGCACATACCAATGATGTAAATGGATGCTTCCAGCGTGCGTCCATTATTGACAATGATTCACATTAAACTAGTTATAATTATTTATATAATGATAATATCTTGATTCTCTAAGCAGAAATTTTTTTTACCAAGCTTTTGTTATTTTATAGAATTCGATCAATCAGATACTGTCCGCGTGGCCAGGGGTTTTGAACTGATTTCCCTGACCGCTCTCCATCACATCAATGACGTGCGCTTTCCAACACGCCCTGAGATTAGCTTATGTTACGTCCAAGCGCTACAATAGTTTAATGTCTGTAGGAACTAAATGCTGATACGTGGAAGGAGAGGATTCGTTACCCGTCGTTGAGTGGTTGAAACCTCTAGCCGCGAAAAATAGGCCAGGTTTAAATAAATGAAGACACTCAACACTGTATTTATCCTGGTAGTAAAATCAATCGTTTTATTATTAAGTTCTGGTAGACGTGGCAGATACGTAAAGGTTCATATAGAGTATCGATGAACAAACACACAAGTAAGGTTAACACTTAACATTTCGGCACAACCGAACACAAACGCACGCATCGCAATCACGAAAGTGAGGTTACGTTACCTCCGAGATTATTTTTTGTGCATTCTCATAGATTTAGACAAGGCAGGTTCAGAAGCTATTTGTGGCTACTGTTGTCAAACTAAAAAAGGACTTAGGGCAGTAGGATGTTGTGTACATGTGATGGCAGTGATTTGGTATTTAGGACCTGCACAATATCAAGAAATAATAAAACCACCTGCTAACAACCTATCGCTGGTACCAGTTTTGCAAGATTATTCTGATGAAGGCGAATAATAAAAAATATGACAGTACTGCTTATTTATCGTGTAACAAATGCATAATAATAGAGGTTAAAGCTTCGTGACGCCCTGCTAATAAGCAAACTCAATATTCATAATGTATTCACTTTGCGACTTTGAAAACCAATATCTTAGAAATGGCACAATTTTGGGGGTTACATATATTGACTTTTTTGTTTGCCGGACCAAGTATAACAACTTTACATACTTTTCCGATCTGGACGTTCTGGGCCCAAAATCCCATATGACATTGGCACCCTCCTTTGAAGGGTTGTTACCAAAGAATGTTCTAAAAATATATAAAACCTAGATATTAATATTGTGAAATATTTGAAAAATTAGGTTTTTCTTTATATACTAGAGTTCGACTTGAAAATTCAATTATTTTTGGCCCTCAATACCTTTCAAATCAAATTTGAAGACGCTTACGACGTTAAAACAAGTAAAATATTAAAAATTTTTATAGCCATGAGATTATTATAAGATTATAATAAGATTAAAATTTATGGCGAATATATGAGCTTCGTGTTCTCAAAGATACATCTGGTTGGCATTTTGAGAAATCAGAAAAGAGAAATCAATCTGTCATCCTCCCATCACGTATTCCTACTTCTTAGATTCCTCGGTGTTCACGTATCCCAACAGCTGAATTCTGGCAGAACCTTCTTGTATGATCCGTAATCAAAATCAATTTCGTTTGTGTATCTGTCGAGTAAGATGGATCTTTTCTCTCTTGGATTTTTTCTCCTCTTCGCCTAGCTGTTAGACAACTGCACAGTAGGGCGTTGATTTTTTGAATTTTTCATTTTAATTCTCTGTGAAAGTTTTTGTCAGTTGCAACAGGCCTCAGGTTTTATACACAAGGTTTGTTGGAAGAAAAGAAATTTTTTTACATGTCAATTATTTGTTATAAACAAATATTTGCAACAAATAGTCAGTATAATGGATTAGGTCTTTGTGAAGTAAATTTATGCATCGAAATCGCTAGTACAGAGCAACGAGGTGAAATGTGATCATGAAAATGTAGTATCCGATATAATTTGTGAACTTTATCAACAAATAATATGAACAAATGCATGATGTGGGCATTTTTAGTCAGAAACAACCCGAATTTTCTTCTGATTGCATCGAATGTCATTGCTTGTGAAGCACATTGATGTATTTTTATCATCTGATATCATTTGTTACATTCATCAACATTTATTATAAACAAATGCATAATTTAAACAATTTTAGGCATGCGTTATACTTTTCCAATGAGAGTTACCAGCTGGACGTTCAGACATTTTGTATTGAATAGTCGAGTAGAGAACAATAGAGAATCTCGCACAAATATTCATTCTGTTCTGTTAACTGGAAATAATGTTCTAATGATATTGAATATTCATTTTCTTATATTTCCCTTTATGTAGGAAGTTGATACTCATATTACAGAGTTATTTGTCACTCACGAATTGTTTTTTAACTCCTGATGTTTAGAGATATCAACTTTTTTTTTGTTCCTCTAATTTTCTTTTCCCTAGATTTTAAATATCACGAAATTTCTTCGTTTCTTCGTTCTTTCATTCATTATTTGAAAAAAATATATTTCTTTTAGGGCCATGTGACGAGTGGGTCACATGACCGGCTTCCTACCTTACCGACACTTTTTTTTATTTGTAAACTTATTTTCACAAGAATAGCCACATCGAGTTGTAAATTTGAGATAATAAATGAGAAGCACTTAGAAACGCAGCTCTGGTCCTAAATTTTTATAATTATGAAAAAAGCAAAAAAAAATTATTTACAAAAAAAAATTTTTTTCATCATTATAAAAATTTAGGACCAGAGCCGCATTTCTTAGTGCTTTTTATTTATTATCCTAAATTTTGAACTCGATGTAGCCATTCGTGTAAAAATAAGTTTACAAATAAAAAAAGTGTCGGTAAGATATGAAGCCGGTCACGTGACCCACTCATCACATGGCCTTAACATACGCTCCAAGATGAATTCTCTGGAGGTACCAATGAAGAGCTTGTGTGATCTTGCAAGCCAAAATCCCAAAATGAATGACACTGATTTATCTCGTATGCTTTGGAATCACATCCGACAAAATTATTCGGTCGATGATAAGCAAATGAAAGTAGCTACTGACAAATTATTACAGTAATTGTTCCCTACATTCAAGAAAAATTGGAAATCTTCTTTTTACCAAAAAGAGAAGCTTAAGACGATACTCGCAAGTGCAGTCCGTTAGCCAATAGTACTGATCTAGTGCATAAATTACTCATCTCATCTGATGCATACCCGTCATCTCTAAGAGAAAGCTGGAGATATATAGATAGTGATTTCCAACCTGAAACTCTCGAGCTCTTGATTGCAGAATGAATCGTTTTTGAAATAAGGGCTGGAATCATGAAATGTCCATAATAGAAATTTGTTCGAATGATTCGTTCATAAAAATGTTGAATGATATTTTGAGTGGAAAGATATCAGTGAGCATCACAGAGAATGATACTTGAAGACAATCAGAAGAAAATTCTGTTCGTTGCTACCTACAACTGTTCAAATTACGCATTTGATATAATAATTGCTGTCAAATTTAACAAATTATTTCAGATGACAAAAATGCATCAATGTCGATCACAAGCAATGCGATTCGAAGACAATCCGAAGGAAATTTGGTTCGTTTATGCCTAAAACTGTTCAAATCATGCATTTGTTTATAATATTTGTTGATAAATGTAATAAATTATATCAAGACAAAATACATCAATGTGCATCACAGGCAATGAGATTCGAAGATAATCAGAAGAAAATTCGGTTTTTTTCTGCCTCAGACTTTAAATTATGCATTCGTTTATATTATTTGAAATGAAGATAAAAAATTTGGCAGTTTATTATCCGTGAATCCATTTGATCATTGAACAAAAGCTTAATTTCTCTGAAGAAACTGTTTAAGAGCTCCACTCTTCACAATGTCGAGAAATAGATTCTTGTGGATGACTACTCATTACTTTTACTTTCGCAGCTAAATAACCATTTTTATCTGATTCAGCACCAACTCTTACTTGTTTTGTGAAGGATGCATTCAAGTTATATGTATAGAAAACTGCATCATTTGGTTTCTTGGTACGTAAGGCCTCTTGATTTTTTTCTAATTTTGAGAAAGTAATGAATGAAATTCAAATTAATTATATCGTTCACCCAGATATTTATAGCGCACCTTTAAAAATAAAAATTTATAATATAAATAAATTATTTTTTAAATAGAAATCAAAAAAGAATGAACCTGAAATTCTGAAAGTTTAAATGAACGAAATATTTTTTTCAATTCTCTTTCATACAGAAGTTAATTTTAACGCTCAGAAGTTCATGAATATACAAATATAAATAGAATTTGAGCTTTTCTAGAAGAGATAATGTTAGAAAATGTTTCCACATTCCTTAAACATTTGTGATATTCCTTATTGCTTCTCAATCTTCTACAGAAGGTGAATAAAAATTAAAATTTAAACATACCTCACTTTCAGTAGCTTCATTTTTCAAGTCCTCCAAAAGTTTTTCATCTGCTTCAAACACTCTCACCATTCGGTGTGGTAAGAAAATTAAAAAACGATTTTCAATGCCTGCGACAATTGTCGGTCCACACTTGGTATTTACCTTCTCCAAATCCGTAACAGTGTAAAGTTCTCTAAATTTTAAGTCTTTAAATGGTTTGATTGGTAGAACACTAGCAGCTCTATTTAACTTCTTGGAATCCATTGTTTAAAGTTATACTTTCAAATTGTTCCGATAACAGTTGAGTGTCTGAGCTTAGTTTAATTAGAAGTTTCACTTCTCGAATATTTTCCAATCGAATTTTTACACGGACTTGTATTTCGCGGTACTGTTAAAGTTTTGACATCTGTATCCAACTATTAAAAAATTACTGCAAATGTAATGCAATGTCCGTCTTTTATACCCTTGAACTTATCTTCGATCTTTGCCTAACAAATGGTTATTTGTCTCTTTATAAGTATTCTCGAAGGTTCTCGAGTTTATAAAAAAATGATTAATTTATGCACCTAAAATAATCATCAATAACCTACAAAACAACACCATACGTATATCCGCATGTGTGTGTGTGTGTTAAAATTATTATTTATCTTGACTAAGTAATCAAGAAAGTTCTTAAGTTTTTACCAGAGATGACTAACCACCGAATGTTTTTTTCTGGGAAAATCTGAAAGCCCTTTGAGAAAAAAGTAATGATTTCTCATTTGTTTTTTACGCACTTAAAACATAACTATGAGCGACCTTCAAAATTATATCTCACGCACTTTACGTGTGACGTCTGACCATTCAGAAATTTCTAGGTGCAGACAAATCAAGGACTTCTAATTTTTTATTTGCGCACCATAAAAATAACGACCAGCCACCTTCAAAATTATCTCACACAAATTTTAAGTGTGACGTCTACCCGTCTAGAAATTTCTAGATTTAGCACGGACAAGAACCAACCGAACTTTTTCGAACGTCGATAAATGTCGGTTGCAGGAATCCATATCCAGAACCGGCATGGTATATCCACTATAGTGAAAACCTCAGCAGAAAAAAATTCTAAAAATATGGGACAAAGTACATGTCGAAAATATACTGATATACTATACTATATAATATACTGATAACTATACTGATATAGAGTTTTGAAGTTTTCCGTCGATTACCGATTATTTCCTGGCGAGTGAAATGTGAACAAGTACCATAATCTTACGATCATTTCAGAATACTCAACTTTGAATGGCTGTTGGTTCCTGAAAATGATATACAAAAAATCTACAAATAATATTTGAATTTCTTTTAAGCTTTCTGTGGACAGTGGTGAAATTTAGAGTCAGAAATAATCATTTGTTATCAAGTTAATAACAAAAGAGTAGTGAGGTGTCGTCTCCGAAACTAACGAACGTACGGAGATAATTCTTGAAGCAAGTCGTACCTTTTTGGCTTCTCAAAATGATGTATGTAGTGTCAATGAATAAAAATTTGTGCTCAAATGTTTAACAAATTATTTTTTGCTTCGGAAAATACAAATGGCTTTTTGATTATTGGCGGAACGGCACTCACAATAGGAGTAAGTGTGGCAGAAAGACGACGCTGCAGCAGTATCAGTAGTGCAGGCAAGGTCTCCTGCTGTGAGTGTGGGTGCTTCGGTAATTGAAGAGCCGTTTGTATTTTCCGAAGACAAAAATCATTTTTTAAACACTTAAGGGCAAATTTTTGCTTATTAACACTACATACACAATTTTCAAAAGAGAAAAATGTGAAATTTGCTTCAATATTTATCTGCGCACGTTCTTTAATTTCGGACCTGACATCTCACTACTCTTTTGTTATTAATTTAATTACAATCGATTATTTCTGACTTTAAATTTCATCATTGTGCACAGAAAGGATAAAAGAAATTCATATATTTTTTGCAGATTTTTTGTAATTCATTTTCAGCAACTAACAGCCATTCAAAGTTGAGTATTCTGAAATCATCGTAAGATGATGGTACTTTTTCACCTTTCACTCGCCAGGAAATAATCACTAATCCACTGAAAATTCTAAAACTCTGTATCAGTATAGGCAAAACCTCTATCAGCAACAAGTACAATGTCCCATATTTTTTTATTTTTTCTGATGAGATTTTCACTATAATCTGTACATAAGTCGAGGTATCTAAATTTTTTGGACAGATAGTAACTATGTCGTTGAATCAGACTAAAATGTAGGTACTTTCGTCTTAGCAGAACGACTATGTGTACTTGTCAGCATTTAATCAGGTAATCCAACTTCACAGATTCGAGATGTTATCGAGACCTTAGCTATTTCCTTTACAGGAGGTTGATATAATTTTTAATATTCAGAGGGTAACTGATATTCGACGCCATGTTGTATGTAATTATGAGTTAGAACATGACGAAAAACACACTTATAATTTAAATCACAGCAAAAAGCACTGTTGAAAAATCACATATATACCTCTTCCAACCTACCGAAGTACGAAAAACGTTGCGTCACAAATATAACTCTCAGTCAAGGGGAACACGGTATGCCTGAGCGGGAGTTAAATAAAATTTTCATGAACGTCCCAGATATTTGCAGGATCTTTGAGTAAAACATAAATAGGGATGTTTTGGACAAAAATAAAAATATTTCGTCGAGCTCTGTCAAAATAAAACTAGTTTAAAGGTTTTTCACTAATTTCGTAACTAAACCGGCTTTCAAATACTTTTTTCAAAGTTACGTATCAGCGAATCTCGACAATAATTTTTTGGGGCAAAGCACTTGATTTAAACAAAATTGTCTTGCTTATCCGGTGTCACTATTTAATTTTTAGACAGCTACGTAATATTTTTAAGGTCAGAAAATGGTCTGGTTTTACGCAATTTTCAAAAAATTCTTATAATGTTTTAAAACGAGATAAGGAAACCAGATAAGCTGGAAAATTTTGATTGAATTAAGTACTTTAGGCGAAAGAAACACGTTTATTGACTGCATATTTATTTCTAATTCAAATTTAATTGATACAGTCGCTATACGAAAATGACGTTTTTACCTGCCTTCTTTTCGGACTCTTTTTGAACGACTGCAGCTTAATTTTTGTAAACTTTTTGTTTGTTTGTACTCTTTCTCGTAAGAATTTTTCGACCTTAAAACACTCGAAATTCTCGCATTTAGTTATAATGGCAATCATCTCTCTTAATAAAAAATAAAAAAATAGAAATAAATAAATAAAGGATAAACATAAATGATCAAACGGTGCTTGTCTGTTTACGTTCGTAAATTATTTTCATCCACGATTTGTGTGAAGATAATATTTATTTCATAGCATAAAATCTTTGCGTAAAGACACGCGTCACTCTTGATAAGCAATTTTAACCTTGTAATTGTTCATTGAGCCCTGCTGCAGCTATGCTTAACGCCACCGGGCGCACGTAAACAATAAACGACCTGCATTTAAAGCAGTCGCCTCGCTGCATGTAGTGATGACGGACATACTTTCAATTTATGAAGATTAACCAAAATAAAAAAAACAACAAAAATACGAAAATTTGGCTGCAGTCGTTCAAAAAGAGTCCGGAAAGAAGGCAGGTAAAAACGACATTTTCGTATAGCGACTGTATCAATTAAATTAAAATTAGAAATAAATGTGCAGTCAATGGACGTGTTTTTTCGCTAAAAGTACTTGATTCAAATACAATTTTCCCACTTATCTGGTTTCGTTAGCTCGTTTTAAAAACTTTTAGGAATTTTTTGAAAATTGCGTAAAACCATACCATTTCTTGACCTTAAAAATTATGCAGCTGTCTGAAAATAAAATATCGACACCAGGTTAGCGGCAAAATTTTGTTTAAATCAATTTCTTTGACCCAAAAAATTAATGTAGAGATTGGCTGATACGCAACTTTGACAAAAGTATTTGAAAGCCGCTTTAGTTGCGAAATTAGTGAAAAAAAGGTATAAAAAACCTTTGAACCAGTTTTATTTCGACAGAGCTCGACAAAATATTTCCATTTTTGTCCCAAACAACCCTTTTTATGTTCTACTCAAAGATCCTGCAAAGATCTGAGACGTTCATGAAATTTTTCCAACATAAAACTGAGCAAAAACCAATTGTTCCTCGTAAAATTGAAAAATCGAGTTTCATAAAAATTGCATTAAGATAGAAATGAAGTAAAATGGTATTTTTATTGGACTTTTGTAAGGAAATATGAACCAAATGAATTTTTTCAAAAACAGCCCGGGCTAAGATTTTGCTTTCGTCGGAGACAACTCCGATAAAAAATGAAGGAAAAATGATTAGTTTTCAAATATTAAGGTCAAGCTCGTTTAATCGAATCCATTAACCATATCTCAGTATATTGTTTGCATAATAAACTTAGGTTAATAAACATAATAAACTGGTAAATGCAATCACTTTTATTTTGTAGTAAGGAGTTAGTATACATATTCAGAGATAAACTACCTGCTTGTAACACGCGCTCTTCCTCCATTTAACCAATTTTCTTTTTCTTTTGGTAACACTTCAGAATATCTGTCTCGAAAAGGTTCAAATGATCCGAAATGCACCTCAAATACCGATGACAGGTGAATATAGTTTGCTTTGGCAAAAAGATTGGCAAATTATGGTTGGTCACAGTAGGTGGATGTACGATTCTTTACAAAGCTATAGTATACCTACCTCCCTGCAAAGAACACTAGGGACTTTTTGAAGAAGGATCTTAGGATTAGTTCAGGTAGATTTTTATCTGCCAAAGAATAGACCTTTTCGTCCTACTGTGAGTCAGAAGAATACAGACAAGCGTGTAATTAAATTCACTTTTTTTTTGTTATTATATATACTGCTTAGTAAGTAATTAATTGATACAAACAAATTTATAAAAATTAAATTTCATGGAAACCCAGCACTATATTGGATTACAGGGGGAGTGGGGTATGGTGTCGGGCTTTACGATCTCATAAATATGATTGAAATATGATTTTTATGTGCGTGTATTTTTTAAGGTTAGGCTCACATTATCATTTAACATATATTTTTACTCTAACGCGTTTTTGAACTGCGTCATTATTTGACAATTAATTAATGAGTGTTGCATTTCGACCGTCGTGCTTCACATATTGAGGTACCGCATACGTCGTATTACTGCCGGTTTATTTAAGTAATATGAACATTGTAGAATAAAAAGTGTACAATATAATATTCCTAGAGAGTGTAATGTAACAAAGAAAAATTACTCTAGACATTTTGAAACACCAAATAAATGTTTCCATATCAATCAAAATAAAGTCTGCTGCCCAAAATACATATAGCGCCGTCGCACAGTGCGGCCAATTAGAAAATTGGGGTTCGAAATAATGTTTTGAATGATAAAAATTTTGATATTACACATTAAAGGATTATCGAATTGCTTTGTTATTTATTTGTGCATTATGTTATTGCTTTTCGTTATGAAGAAATCACACGAATCTTTCTAATTAATTTTTTGAACGTTCAAAATTTTTATATTACATTTTTGGAGAGTTGACGTGACTTGTAAACCTCAAGGAATATTTTAGTTCAAAGTATTTATCTTCTAAAAGTATATTAACATTTATTGTAATTATTATTATATTCTTTTGTTATATAAAATAAAAATTAATACTTACGTTATAATCACAAGTTGTTTAAAATGACACACGGAATGAAGCACGCTACCACACGAAAGCAACGCATGATCAACTACAAAGAAAAATTATATTTTCTCTCTACATTAAAACTTTCTCTTTTTTTTACTTATGAAGATTCGTATATAACCATCTCTTTCCTCAGTATCGACTGTGGCATACGCCGTGTAATCGACTGTGTACTGTTCTCTTCTAATTTCTGTCGCCTAAACGCCAATGACCATGCCTCACGAGAACTAATAAAATTCATAAAATCAGTTCACTCTAAACCAAAGTCTTGGAGAAAAATATCCCCATTAAGGTGAGTCCAGAATAGACAATTCACAGCCTACATAAGCATTGACATATGTGCGACTTACGTCGTACGTCGTGCCTGAATGTGCGCGCATCGCATTGCCAATTGCCTTGAATTTTTATGTCGTTCACGTTCCACTGTTCTCGTTATTCAAAATGAAGAAAATGGCTGCCTGTTATGAGTGTTATCTCAAAGTAATGTTATGTAAATATAAACTATTAGAGATATTACAGTTTTAGTCAAAATAATGAATTTATATTTATCAAAACGTGAACTCCACAAAAATGCAAGACAGTTGGTAATACCATGCGCGCGCGTCCAGGTACGACGTACGACATATGTCGGACATACGTCAATGTTTGCGTCGACGTTGAATTGCTTATTCTGGACACACCTTTAGCTACGTTTAACTTGGTAGTGAGTTTGAGCAGCAAAATTGGGATTACTAATGAACCTCAAATTCATAATGTGTTACAATAATTTCGAAGGTTCGAGAGTTCTCTAGACTCTTAGATACTTCCTTTTAGAGATTTATTAAGAAGGAATTATATACGAGGCACTAAGCGACGCACAGTGCGACGAATTAGAAAATTGGGGTTCAAAATGATCCAGAGTCTATAATTTTTATCCGATTTTATCTTTTTTATTACATATTAAAGTTAATTAAATTCTAAAGAGGTCTGTCGTGCTGATTTTGCAAAAAGTGCTCTGTTTATTTGTTACTCAAGTTGCAAAGTGCCAAAAAAACCATAATTTTTCATATTTGAGCTGCCTGTTCTGTATCATTCATTGTTATTACCTCAAAAAGGTGAAAAACTGATAGATTTAAAATCGATTAACAAATCCTAATAACGGAGATGGAGTTCCGGCAATCCGTTAAATTGTTATAAACGAATTTATGAACAAAATCGATTTTTGCTGTACATTCGAAGCGTGGAAGCTCTTTCCATCACGTTTTTCCCCGCAAAATCGAGTGAAATCAATATTTCATCAAAATCAAACACTGAAGTATTATTTTTCTGTTTGTTATAAACAAATTACATAAAATGCATTTTTTCTGTGAAATCATTAGTTTTACCTTTACAAATGAAAATTCCACAACAGAAATGGACAATAAACAATATTCATCATTGTTATAAACAATAATGATTAACAAATGCATTAAACGGTCACTCTTTGATAGAAAAAATCCATTTTTTTTGCATAATTGTTCATTTTATCCCTGAATTAAAATTCTGATGGAAGAAATTGAAATTGGACAATATTTTTAATTGTTATTAACAATTCTGATATTTCTGATCAACAAGTGCATTTAATAGTCGCTTTCAAGTAGGAAAAATCTCTTTCTTGCTGAAATGTTTATTAGATCATAAAAAAGGAAACTCCTACGAAAGATAATGACATCCAACAACATTTTCCATTGTTATAAACAATCTTGACCAATCAATTCTTAAAATAATTCTTTCGTATAGAATAATTCTGTTTTTTGGGTTCAATAGTTAATGTTACCTTGAAATAAGAAGCCGAATCGTAAAGCGTCTATACTCAACATCTTTTTCCAATATTATAAT
This sequence comes from Andricus grossulariae, assembly GCA_011634705.1. Classification (NCBI taxonomy): domain Eukaryota; kingdom Metazoa; phylum Arthropoda; class Insecta; order Hymenoptera; family Cynipidae; genus Andricus; species Andricus grossulariae. The sequence goes on from JAABKJ010007545.1 coordinate 121,207,485, forward strand.
CAATGAAGATGAACGAAATCATGAGACTTACCCATTTTTGGACGCTAAATTCTGGTTTTCAGCAGCTTTGTCCATTCTTGTCTCAATCATCTTCAATCAGCAGATCCTGAACTTGTGAATCCATGGGACGAAGGACACTCTCCTTAAGGGTTCTGAAGTTGTTTATGTAGGGATAAGTCATGATCAACAAATTGTGACACAAATCTTTATTGGTTGCAATCCGACTTATGGCGCTAAGGTTATTGAAAATGCCCCATTGCCTATCGGCCAATTGACAGAAGAGTCTCAAAAGGCGAAAAATAAGATTTCCAAGGGGATAAGGAAATTCAATACCCGTAAAATCAGTCGGATTGCAATTTTGATGAAATATTGATTTCACTCGATTTTGCGGGGAAAAGCGTCATGGAAAGAGATTCCAGGCTTCAAATGCACAGCAAAAATCGATTTTGTTCATAAATTTGCTTATAAAAATTTAACGGATTGCAGGTATGTTAAGCACAAAACAATTAAGGTATAGAGATGTAAACATATTTCATAATTTGGGGCTCATTTAGGGCTAATTTGGGCCCTTATTCCCAAATTTAGGGCTCTATTTTTTTTTAAAATAGTAATTGCGCTAGCTTAACGTTAAGCTTGCCGAACATTGCTGTGAAACGTACTAAAAATGATTTTACACAAAATTCACCTCATACAATAATTTAGGGCTCATTTAGGGCTCTGGGAATATAATAATCAAAATTTTTAAAAAATGCTTAAAATTTTTTTGTTCAAACAGTCATATTAAAAACGAATTAAACATATTTATTTTCCTACCCTGCCTTAACGCTCATTTAGGGCTCCCCGAATATGATATTTGAACATCAAAAAAATTGTTTAAACAATTATTCTTTAAACAAATTTACCAAAAAATTTTCCTTTTTTTTCATTTCCCTTACATAATTTCAGGCTCATTTAAGGCTCCCGAAATACCTTCGACAGAAAGTCGTGCGATTTTTCCTTTACTCTTTTTTTTGTTATATGTAGTGTTGTGCCACCTTAACGTTATAAAAGATACGTGAAGAAAATCATAAAACCCATTCTTTCCACACGCATAATTTAGGGCTCATTAAGGACTAATTTGGGCCCGTAGTCCCAAATTTAGGGCACTAATATATATTTTTTAAATAGTGTTTGCGCTAGCCTAATGTTAAGCTGGCTGAACATTGCTGTAAAACATACTAAAAATGATTTTACACAAAATTCACCTCATACAATAATTTAAGGCTCGTTTAGGGCTCTGGGAATATAAAAATCAAAATTTAAAAAAAAGTGTAAGCAATTTTTGTTTAAACAATCATATTAAAAATATATCAAACATATTTATTTTCTTACCCTTCGTTAAGGCTTATTTAGGCCTCCCCGAATATGGTATATGAATCTTTAAAAAATGGTTTGAACAATTATTGTTTAAACAAATTTACCAAAAAATTTTCTTTTTTTTCATTTCCCTTGAATAATTTCAGGCTCATTTAAGGCTCCTGAAATATCGTCGACAGAAAGTCATGCGATTTTTCCTTTGCCCTTATTTTCATTATATATAGTGTCGTGCCACCTTAGCGTTATAAAAAATACATTAAGAAAATCATAAAATCCATTCTTTCCACTACAAATTTATTGTTAATCACTTTTTGATAGGACGCGTAGTTGTTTCATTCGTGAAAAATAACATTAAAAATAACAAATTCCTATATTTAATTATTCATTATTTTTTATAAAAATAGACGACCTGTCTAGAAACAAGTCCATCTGAGCGTTATACATCGTCTAGCGCGCCAGTATCGACTCATGGCGGATTTCATTTAGAAACAGTACGACGACATTTTTCCACACGGGATAATCTGTTTAACCCGAGGTCTAACCAATTTGCAACGAATTTTAACGAGAAGTCTGTAGCAACATATTCTCAATACATATACTTAAAGCGTTTTTAGTTATGATTAGTTTCTGAGGTTTTACCTATTTTATCATCGCTGAATTTTAATTTTTTTACACTCAGTATTTTAACCCGATCAGGTTATCGCTTTTTGGCACCTTCTCAGGTTATCGTGAATCGTCTCAGACCCAAGACATATTAAAACGCTCAATTATAAATGAAAAAATTTGGTCAAATTCTTGTCCACTCTTGAACACTGCTCCTTTAAGGGCACATCATTAAGATTGCAAAAATATTCAAACAAGTATTTTATTTTTAGTTATAAACACACCCACCTCCCGAAAATGCAGATATTTACTAAAAAATGCATAACTTTTGAACAAATTGAGATATTCGAATTTTTGAAATAGCATTTTAAAGTTTCAGAAGCGTATTTTAATAAGAAAAAATCATGAACTCGATGGGAACAAAAGAAATGCTCAAGTTTGTGGTGTTTAATAGCGCTTTTTCCGAAAGAGGAAATTTGAAGATTCAAGAAATAACTCGTTATATGTTGGCGTCCGAATGAAAAGGGCCCTTATGGTCGGTATGAAGTTACGTATAGAAGCAAATAGTTGGATAAATTCCCCGCATTCAAGGCCCAAAATGAACCCCCTAAGTTGAAAAATGAGGCACAGGGGCATTTTTAAAGTTGCAACTTCAAAAAAACGTTTTTCGAAAAAAGACGCATCTAAACTTGGCGAGTGACATAAGCACACATGTTCTATTTTGTCTTCGAACATGAAGTATGCCTGCTTTCAGTTACTATCTGGATACAAGTATAGTACCAATGAATTCACTACAGGTTCCAGTATCATCCCTAACTCAATTTAAAAATGATAATTTTGACCTCAACTTAGAAAAACGCGAATATCTCCTAAACTATAACAGGCTATGAGGGCCCTTTTCATGCGGACGCCCACATATTTCGATGTATACAAATTTTATTTTTGTAGAAAAATATACATATTAATGAAGAAAAAAAAAAACAATATACTCACGACTTAAATTCTATCATCTTATAATAATCACTCGTTGACTCGTTCCGTACGTGGAACAAGAATTCTCGAGACTTCAGTGGATATACGCTGCACCATACTATAAGAGATGAAAAATCAATATATGACTAAAAAAAAGAAAAATCTTTCGAAAATACTCGTAAACTTCATAAAAATTCAAAAACTTACCTTGACGCTCAAAACGAGTTTGCACCGAAGATAAAGTTATCGTGGGTCATTTTAGACCCAACGCGAACTTGATCTGCTCACTGCGAGGGCGAGGCTGTCGCTGGAGAAACGCGATTCAGCACAGAGGGTCCTTTAGTTCTAAAGTTTTTTTAGGGCGGAGATAGGTATTACCGGGGTACACGGATTCTGAGTAATGAGACAATAGAAAAATGCCTTGGGTCTGAAACGACCCACGATAACCGTATCGGGTTAATTTTTGTCCAAATTAAAATTTCTAAAAAAAGTTTGATACCCTCAAATCCGATTTTTTTATCACATAATATTGTACATATTCACAGTCTATAATTAGTTAAGAATTAGAAATACTTAACTCTAGTTATGTACTTTGATGTATTTTAACTGTGTACAAAGGTTATCTAAAACAGGAACTTTGATAAAATTGGAATTTTAATCTATTCTTTAAAAAAAGTAATTTTTCGAAAACTATATGATGCCAGAAAATGTTAGTGATTGAACTTTTGTTGTCGGAAAATCTCGAGTCAAATCATGTCTCCATTGACAGGAATTGGTGGGAAATTTCTCACTACATCTCCAGCCTTCCCAATCGTCCAATAGTGTGTTTTTATCGGCAGACTTTACAGGCATGGTAAAGAAATGGAAAGGAGAAGGTATGTGTCCGGAACACACTCAACTCCATTTCCCTACATTTCTATTAATTTTTCGTCAAATTTGTAAGTATTTATTTTTCTAAATAAAATTTTGAGCTATAAACTTTCGAAAAAAAGTATTCTTCAATTTTTTTTGTTTAATCATTTTTGGTTATTTTTTTAAGGAGATACCAATCTTTCTGGTCACCGAAAGTCATATTTTCTTTTCAGGCAAAAAAAACACAGAGTTTCGAAAAGTTTTAGACCGATTTAAACTTAAATTCATAAAATTCATCAGACTACAAAATACCTTCTAAATTTGTTCAAAATAAGAATAAACTTTTTTTCTTTAAATTTTAGATAATATTTTCGGCATGGAATAATATGACAAAAATAAAATTGAGAACTTTCAGAAGTACGAGTGAACCCGATTTTTTTTTTTTTGAGAAACTAATTTCATTCAGATTAGATATGGAGTTGATGTTAGTGATATGCAGTGGAAACGTCATTGACGTAGATGTCATTATATGTCAGGGAACATTTTTAGATGGCGAGATAATCAAAAATTTGTGGCAATAAAGTTGCAACAGAGTACCAATTTTCATAAAGAACAATTTTAATTTTTCTTTTTTTTTTTTTTGGACAAATATCTTACGTAAAGATTTATGTAATCCTTTACAATCTGTAGATTGTATATTCTCACAATTATAATAACTAAGCCCTTCAATTTATTATGATTTATACAGGGGATAAAGGTGGGTCGGGATTATACCGACCCCCGGCAAGTGACATTGCGGAAAGTCACATTTGAGGCAAATGAGATTTGCAACATGTCACATTTGCGGAAAGTCAAATTGCGGCATCTCTCATTCAAAAATATTTGAAGTCCACACGAAAATGGTAAAAATTCAGGAAGTCACATTGCAGGAAGTCTCATTGCTGCATCCCTCATTTGGAAAAAATGTGTAGTCCACAAACAATTAACAAAAAGTAATGGGGGACTTGAATCATTTTTGTGACCAATCACGGCCATATAATTAAGTAATTTCGATTTTTTGATAAGTATATAATTAAAATATTGTAGGATAGATATCCTATAATACCATTTCTAATAATTTTAAAATATATAAATAAAAATTTTTAATTCACCCATTATTATTATTATAGTATTTAATTATAATTAAAAAAATCTGCCCGCTGTGCGGGCACATTCTCGTCGCACGCTTCGCGCGCAGCTCGCAAGTTTGAGCGCGCCTAGGGCGCGCACCTGGTGGATCTCGCGCTTCGCACTCGATAATGTATTCACCTCGCGCTACGCGCTCGGACACATTAGCCTGACGCTTGAAGCTCGGTTCCTCTAGGATTTTCCTAACCAAGAAGATTACTTGCCTACAAAAAAAATGAATTAAAAAAAAAATACACGAATTTTCAACCAAAAAAGATTAATTTTTATCAAAAAATGGAATAGTTGAATTTGCATTTAAAAAATTAATTTTCAACCAAAGAAATGTATCTTCGACCAAAAAAATTGAATTTTCAACAAAATAGTTCAACTTGAAATTGCGTAGTTGATTTTTTGACAAAAGAAGATGATTATGTAACAAAATAGTTAAATTTTCAAGAAAATAATTAAATTTTTAACGAAATAGTTGAATTTTCTATCAAAATAGTTAAATTTTCAACCAGAAATATTAATTTTCAACCAGCTAGTTTAATTTTCTACCAAATCGTTGTATTTTCAAGCCGAAAACACAAATTTTTCCCAAAACTGTTGAATTTTCAACCAAGTTCATAAATTTTAAATCAAATATGTAGTTGAATTTTCAAATAGAAAAGATCAATTTTCAATTAAAAATATCAACTTTGAAACAAAAACGGAATAGTTATATTTTAAGCCTAAAAAATAATTCCTAACAAACAAAAAACGATGTTTCAACGAAATAGCAAAATTTTCAACCAATGATATGAATTTTCAACTAAAACAATAAATCTTTCATGATAAAATGAATTTTTAACAATAGAGTTCAACATTCCAGAAAATAGTTGAATTTTCAACAAAAAGAAAAAATGATTTTTGAATGAAGAAAATTAGGTTTTTTTTCAAAAATTACGAATTTACAACAATATACATGAATTTTGAACCAAGTAGTTGATTTTTCAACTAAAAAGGATCCATTGTTAACTAAAATTGGAACAGTAAAATTTGCAGTTAAAAAGGTTGATTTTCACTCAAATAGTGGAATCTTCAACCAAAAGTTGCAACCGAAAAAAAATTAATTTTTTACCAAAAATAGTTTGATTTTATGATTGCGTGCTATTAATTTAGTTTAAATTCACGTGAAAAAACTGAAAAAGGGTAAGTTTCTTGAAAACAGATAAAAAATAAGAATTCATTTAATAAAGGGGGTTATTGTTTTCAGAAATGTTCTTTTTTGAGTTAGAAAGTCGCGGTTTCGTCAACAATTTTTCACTTTTTGTCCAATTTTCAATTAGAGTGAGGTAATACTGGATTAATTTCAACAAACATAATTGTTTAAACAATTTATTACCATTGTTAATAATATTCAATTTGAATAATGCTAGAAAGTTGCGGTCTTTCAGAAATTTTCAACTGTTTGTCTACTTTTCACTTGAAGTGAGTTAATAATTAATTTAATTTAGCATAAATAATTATTTAAACAAATTATTATTGTTTATGAGTTTCTTTTTCTGTATTAATGCTAAATTTCTGCGGATTATTCTGAAATTTTTCACTTTTTACCCACTTTTTTCTTAGTAAAGTAATAAATAGTGCAAGTGAACGAACATAGTTGCCTAAAAAATTTATTAATGTTAATAATTATTTTCGTTAAGATAAGTGCTAAAAAGTTGCGGTATTCTCTGAACCCTTAAACTTTTAGTCCTCTTTTCATTTAGTAATGTAATAATTAATGCAAGTTAACAAACATGCTTATTTAAAAAATTGCTACTTGTTTTAAAACTATATTTTGTTCGAGAAAATTAATTATTTTTGCCCTTTTCCCAATGTTAAAAAAAATAAATTTAAACAACAAATTTGAAGCATATTTCCAATATCTGTTTTAATTTCAGAAAAATATATCTACAAAAAATAAAGTGTTTAAAATATGATTCTCTCTTATGTTTATTTATTATTTATTAATAACTAAAGAGGCAACGTAAATTTAGAAATTTCAGAAAAAAACCGCAACTTCCTAGCATCAATAATAATACTAATTTGTTTAAGCAATTAGGTTTGTCAGATTTTATTAATTATTACCTCACTCTAAATACAAAGTGGACGAAAAGTTTAAAATTTCATAAAAAATCGCAACTATCATGCATTACTATAGGAGAAGATAGTTATGAATGATAAATTATTTTAACAATAATGTTTGTTAACTTGCATTAATTATTACCTCACTAAGTGAAAAGTGAAAAAAGTTTAAAATTTCAGAAAAAACCGCAACTATCTAGAATATAGTAGAAGATAGTTATAAATAATAATAAATTGTTTAAACAATTGTTTTTGCTAAACTGAATTAAATATTAAATCTCTCAAAGTTAAAAGTGGACAATAAGTTTAAAATTTCAGAATAAAAACGCAATTGCTAGCATTATTCAAAGAGAATAATATTAGCAATAATAAATTGTTTAAAAAACTATGTTTGTTGACATTAATTATTACCTCACTCTAATTGAAAATTGGACAAAAAGTGGCAATTTTTTTAAAAAACCACGACCTATCTCTATTCTAAGAGCAAATTGCTAAAAACAATAAAAAGTTGTTTAAACAATTCATGTGGACATCTAATTATTAGTGTCAAGTAGTATTTTATGTATTAGAAACAATTCGCATTAGAACAACCTGAAAAAAAATCATAATTAGCGCCAAAAACTCGCAAAACCCATTTTTTCACTTATGGGGTTTTTCTTAGGACCCTACAAAAACAGACTTATGGAGGTGATATTGAAAAATCAATATTTTATTCGTATTCTATCGCTAATTGTGAAGAGAAATACTGAATTTCAACTCGATTCAGCCTATATTGACGATTCTGAATAAAATTTACAAAAACATCTTTTCTCTTATGGGAATTATTTAGTTGTGAATTCGAACAAGTTTGCGGGCGACGTGAATGAAAATTTGAGAGAAAAAAATGTCCAATGTATTTTTGGACCATCCCAATGTGGAGGCACCCTTATACCCCCTCCAGGGGCTTCTCATAGGGTCTTAATGAAGCGCGATAAGGATTTATCGTATATGACTAAGCTAAGCGATGCCTTTCAAAATTGTGCGTGCAAGCCATAGTCATCACGCCTCTTGGTTTCATCTCGTGTAATCTCGTTTCACGGCCGGAGAAGCAAAAAATCCGGGATAAAAAGCTGCCCGAGTCGTATATGCAAGACTTTTCTCAGAAGAGAGGATACGACCTTATCCGCACCACTGAAGGAAATATGGTGGAGCCATATTTAAACATAAAATATAGTTGGCCCTATCGCGTTCATACTTTAGCCTTGTAGAGAAATGAGTTATCCGTGAAATTATAGTGTGTTCAACGATTGTTTCGGTCGTAAATTTATTTTTCACTACATTTATCATTTCAAATTTCCCGCGCTCGCATGAACATTTAATTATGACCCTAATTCTACTTTTTCTGATATTCATTTGACCGAATAGCAATTTTTCCGAATTATTGATGAATTTTATGATGAGTTTGTGAAGCTTTTCACCTGGGGTGATTGCTAGAGGGATTGATCAGCGACCTGTGTCGGGAGGTGTTGCGGGATGATCGTGTTGCTATTATAACTCTTGTTACTAAAAATTATTTCATTTTGAGTCCCAATTGAATCAATTGAACAATTTTAAATTAAATTATACTGAAAATGTTTAATTTTTTAACTCTTAGAAATTGGGCAGGTCAAAGGTTTCTGATGAAAAAATGTTAACTTACGGTATCATCAACAATGATATAAATTAAAACTAATCCTCCCTTTCAATTTACATTAATAAAAATCTTAAAAATAAAACATTTCCCTTTTCCAATTCAGTACAAAATTAAAAATAAAAAGTTCCCCCTTTTCATCTAAATGTTGAAAATACCAAATTTGCCCCCTGTCCACATAAATAACGCGAAAAGAAAAGAAAAGCCTCTTCCAATTCAGAAAAAAAATTACTACACAAAATTTCCTCCATTCCAACTCAATAACAATATTAAAAAAAGAAAAATGTTTTTCTTCCAAATAAGAAAAAATGAAAAGCAAAATTTTTTCCCTATCAATTAATTAAAAATGTTAAAAATAAAAAAGTTTTCCCTTCCACTCAATCAAGATGTAAGAAAGGAAAAGTCGCCTCTTTCAATTCAGAAACAATTTGATAAAAATATTAAAAACTGAAAAGTGTCCCTCTTCCAATTCAGAAAAAATTGAAAACCAAAATTTCCTCTCTTCCAACTCTGAAAAAAATTTTTTAAATAAAAAATTTCCCACTTCTAATACAGAAAAATATTAAAAATGAAAAAGTATTTCCTTAAACTCAATAAAAATGTTAAAAAGAAAAAAATGGCTTCTTTCAAATAATCCCTTCCAAATTAATAAAAATGGTAAATACCAAAGAAAAAATTTTTGAATTGATTAGAATTGAGTCAATTTAGAAGAAATAAATTCCTGCATGGTGAAAAAGGATATTAAGATTCAAAATCTGTATTTTAATAGTACCACGATCTAGATATGGATATTAAGATTTAATACCAAGATATTACACCTAAATATGTAGATCTTTGTCCTATAGTTAAAAATCCACATATTGAGTCCTAATATTTATTCATAACAAATATATTTTTTTTAAAACATGAACTTTCAACCAAATAGTTGAATTTTCAACAAATTAATATTCATTTATAATAAGAATTAGAGAATTTAAATTTTCAGTTAAATAAAATAATCTTCAATCTTTAACAAAGTATCTCGTCTTTCAATCAAGTGGATGAATTTTCAAAACAAAACAGAAAGATCAATTTACAAAAAAAAAATGAATTTTCTACCAAAGAAGATTAATTTTCCCCCAAAAAAGACAAATTTGTAACGAAAAATATGAATTTTCTACTAAATAATTGAATTTTCACCTAAAAAGAATAATTTACTATAAAAAATGGAATAGTTAAATTTTCAGTTAAAGAAAATAATTTTTTATTTTTCACAAAACAGCTCGACCTTCCACCAAGTGGATGAGTTTTCTGCAAAAAAAATTTTCAAAAAAAAAAATGAATTTTCAACCAAGAAGATTAATTTTCCCCCAAAAAAGACAAATTTCTAACAAAATATATGAATTTTCTACCATATAATTGAATTTTCACCTGAAAAAGAATAATTTACGATAAAAAATGGAATAGTTAAATTTTCAGATAAAGAAAATAATTTTCAATCTTTAACAAAGTAGCTCGACTGTCAACCAAGTGGTTGCATTTTCAATCACAAAAAAAAAGAATTTTCAACCAAAGAAATTAATTTTTCACCAGAAAAAAGACAAATTTGCTGCTAATTATTTGAATATTCAATCAAATAGTTGAATTTTCAATTAAAAATGATAAATTTACGATAAAAAATCGAATTGTTAAATTTTTAATTAAAGGAAATAATAAAAAAATGTTAACGAAGTAGCTTAACCTTCAAAGAAGACAATGAATATCCAACCAAGAAGATTAATTTTCTACCAAAAAAAGAGAAATTTGTAAAAAAAAACATGAATTTTCAACCAAATCGTTGAATTTTCAGCAAATTAATATTAATTTATAATAAAAATTGGAGTCCACACAAAGAGCGCGAAAAGAAAAAATAAGCCTCTTCCAATTTAGAAAAAAAATTAATAAACAAAATGTCTTCCATTCGAACTCAATAACATTGTTTAAAACAAAAAAATGTTTGTCTTCCAAATAAGAAAAAATGAAAAGCAACATTTTTTCCCTGTCAATTAATTAAAAATGTTAAAAATAAAAAATTCTTCCCTTACACTCAATCAAGATGTAAGAAAGGAAAAGTCGCCTATTTCAATTCAGAAAAAAATAATCAAAACTTCATCCCTTTCAACTGATTAAAAATGTAAAAAAACTGTTCTAATTCAGAAAATATTGAAAACAAACTCGATAAATATGTTGGAAATAAACAAATTTTCCTCTTTTATACAGAAAAAAATAACCTCTCCTACAACTTGATAAAAATATTAAAAACTGAAAAATGTCCCTCTTGCAATTCAAAAAAAATTGAAAACCAAAATTTCCTTTCGTCCAACTCTACAGGAATTTAAAAAATAAAAAATGTTTCACTTTTAATACAGAAAAATATTGAAAATGAAAAATTATTTCCTTAAACTCAATAAAAATGTTAAAAAGAAAGAATGACCTGTTTCAAATAAAAAATAAACAAAAGCTTATCCCTTCCAAATTAATAAAAATTGTAAATACCAAAGAAAAAAATTTTGAATTGAGTAGAATTGAGTCAATTTAGAAGAAATAAAATCCTGCATGGACAAAATGGATAATAAGATTCAAAATCTGTATTTTTGAATATAGTACCACGATCTAGATAAGGATATTAAATTTTAATATTTAAATATTACACCTAAATATCTAGATCATTGTCCTATAGTTAAAAATCCAGATATTGAGTCTTAATATTTATTTATAACAAATTTATTAAAAAATACATGAACTTTCAACCAAATAGTTGAATTTTCAACAAATTGATATTAATTTATAATAAAAATTTGAGAATTTAAATTTCCAGTTGAAGAAAATAATCTTCAATCTTCAAACAGTATCTCGACTTTCAACCAAGTGGTTCAATTTTCAAAAAAACAAAAAGATCAATTTGCAACAACAAAAAATGAATCTTTAACCAAGAAGATTAATTTTCCCCCAAAAAAAGACATTTTCCCCCAAAAAGACAATTTGTAACAAAAAATATGAATTTTCTAATAAATAATTGAATTTTCACCTGAAAAAGAATAATTTAAAATAAAAAATAGAATAGTTGAATTTTAAATTAAAGAAAATAATGTTCAAATTTTGACAAACTAGCTCGACTTCCAAACAAGTGAATAAATTAGAAGAAAAAAAATGAATTTTCAACCAAAGAAAAATGAATTATGAACCAAGAAGATTAATTTTCTACCAAAAAAGATAAATTTATAACAAGAAAACATGAATTTTCAATCAAATCGTTGAATTTTTAACAAATAAATATTAATTTATAATAAAAATTAGAATCGTTCAATTTTCTGTTGAAGAAAATAATTTTCAATCTTCAACAAAGTAGCTCGACTTTCATCCAAATGGTTGAATTTTCAACAAAACAAAAAAAAAAGAATTTTCAACCAAGAAAATTAATTTTCCTCTAAAAAAATACAAATTTGTAACGAAATATATGAATTTTCTATCAAACAGTTAAATTTTAACCGGAAAAAGAATAATTTACAATAAAAAATGGAATAGTTGAATTTTCAGTTAAAGAAAATAATTTTCTATTTTTAACAAAATAGCTGGACCTTCCACCAAGTGGATTAATTTTTTGCAAACAAATTTTCAACAAAAAAAAAAAAAAATGAATTTTCAACCAAGAAGAATAATTTTCCCCCAAAAAAGACAAATTTGTAACGAAATATGTAAATTTTCTAACAAAGAGTTGAATTTTCAGTGAAATGAATATTTGCCAAGAAAGTAGCTCGACTTTCAACTAAGTGGATGAATTTTATACAAAAAAATGAATTTTCAACCATAGAAAAATGAATTTTCAATCAAAGAGAATAATTTTCTACTAAAAAAGACAAATCTATAACAAAAAACATGAATTTTCAGCCAAATAGTTGAATTTTTAACTAAAAAAGATTAATTTACAATAAAAAATTGAATAGTTAATTTTTAGCTGAAGAAAATAATTTTTAATTTTTAACAAAGTAGCTAGATTTTCAACTAAGTGGTTGCATTTTCAACCACAAAAAAATGAATTTTCAACCATAGAGATTAATTTTTTACCAAAATAGACAATTTTGCAAGAAATTATTTGAATATTGAACCGAATAGTTGAATTCTTAACTAAAAATGATAAATTTACGATAAAAAAATGGAATTGTTAAATTTTTAGTTAAAGAAATTAATTTTAAGTTTTTAACGAAGTAGCTCAACTTTCAAAGAAGATAATGAATATTCAACCAAGAAGATTAATTTTCTACCAAAAACAGAGAAATTTATAACAAAAAACATGAATTTTCAACCAAATCGTTGAAATTCTAACAAATTAATATTAATTTATAACAAAAATGAGAGTAGTTAAATTTTTAGTTAAAGAAAATAATTTTCAATCTTCAATCTTTAAGAAAATAGCCCGACTTTCAACCCAGTGTTTAAATTTAAAAAAAAACAAAAAAAATCATTTTGCAAAAAAAAAATGAATTTTCAACCAAAAAGATTGATTTTCCCCCAAAAAAGGCAAATTTGTGACGAAAAATATTAATTTTCTACTAATTGAATTTTCACCTGAAAAAGAATAATTTACAATAAAAAAATAGAATAGTTGAATTTTCAGTTAACAAAATAATTTTTAACAAAGTAGCTCGACTTCCAAGCAAGTGAATGAATTTTATAAAGAAAAAAAAAATTTCAAGCAAAGAGAAATGAATTTTCAACCAAGGAGATTAATTTACTACCAAAAAAAGACAAATTTATAACAAAACAAAAAAATGAATTTTCAACCAAATGGTTGACATTTTTTACAAATAAATATTAATTTCTAATAAAAATTGGAATAGTTAAATTTTCAGTCAAAGAAAATAATTTTCAATCTTTAACAAAGTAGCTCGACTTCCAACCAAATGGTTGAATTCTCAACAAACAAAAATAATTTTCAATCCAAAAGATTAATTTCCCCATAAAAAAGACAAATTTGTAACGAAATATATAAATTTTCTACTAAATAGTTGAATTTCCAGTTAAAGAAACTAATTTCCAAGAAAGTAGCTCGACTTTCAACTAAGTGGATGAATTTTCTACAAAAAAATATGAATTTTCAGCCAAATAGTTGAATTTTTAACTAAAAAAGATTAATTTACAATGAAAAATAAAATATTTAAACTTTAAGTTAAAGAAAATAGTTTTTAATTTTCAAGAAAGTAGCTCGACTTTCAACCAAGTGGATGAATTTTCTTTAGAAAAAATAAAAAAAATGAATATGCAACAACAACATAAAATGAATTTTCAACCAAGGAGATTAATTTTCTACCAAAAAAGACAAGATTGTATTAAAAGCCATGAATCATGAATTAAATAATTTAATTTTAATATAAAAAATATTATTTTCCAATAAAAAATGCAATGGTTATAATTTCAGATAAATAAAATAATTTTCAATCTTTAACAAAGTAGCTCGATTTTCTACTAAGTGGTTGCATTTTCAACCACAAAAAAATGAATTTTCTACCAAATGGTTGAATTTTTAACTGAAAAAGATTAATTTATGATCAAATTGCATTTACAAGAACAAAAATGAGTTTTCAAGCAAAGAGATTAATTTTCTACCAAAAAAGACAAAATTTATAACGAAAAATATAATTTTTCAACCAAAGAGCTGAATTTTTAAAGGTGTAAATTAATTTACAATAAAACATGGAATAGTTAAATTTTCAGACAAATAAAATGATTTTGAGTCTCTAACGAATTAGCTCAACTTTCAACCAAAAACAATGAATATTCAACCAAGAAGAACAATTTTCTGCCAAAAAAGAGCAATTTTTAACAAAATACATTGATTGCCAGTTAAAGAAAATAATGTTCAATTTTGAACAAAGTAGTCCGACTTTAAATCCTTCAAACTAAGAATCGTTTTATAATATGAAAATATATTAATATATATTATATATTATATATTATTAAAGTAAATGGCAGAATGCCCAGAGGTAGACCGCCGAAAAAATGGTTAGAATCTGTGAATGAGATATTAATCCGAAGAGACATAAGAAGCCATAGAAACACGTGAGCTTGCATGAAAAAATGCATGAACGTGAAGGAAGCTAGAGTAGTATGCCAGGACAGGAAATTTTGGCGACAGAGTGAATGACGCCTGAAATAAAGACCTTGGATACTAATGGGCCCAAGTGGGGAACCACACATAACAATTTTGTGAGGCTCTCCACGTGGGGTGATCGCTAGAGAGGTTGATCAGCAACCTGGGTCGGAGCATTGTTGCGGAACGATCGTGTCATTTAAAAAAAGAACACGAGAATTCTAGATCGATCTAAAATATCTACACCTTACACTTATATACCTATCTACCCTATACCTATATACCCATCCACACACTACTACTTTCCAACTGAGCAATTTACGCCTACCCCGAAAGGGAAATGGTTTAATGGTATGATAATAATAATAATAATAATAATAATACAACTTTGATAAGCAGAATTCTGTATAATTGATTACATAAATTTAGCGAATTGTAGGAAAGAATGTTTAGAACAGTCGATGTATGTAATAATAATATATTAATAATGCATTTAATGCTCAGGTTACGTCCCCAGAGTGATGAAAAAATGGAAGATGTTGGTACTTAGTTCCTCAAAACTGAGCCTCCTTACACCGTACGCGCATGAGAGGGAGAGAGACTGGACGCTTGCTCTCTATTCCCTCCCATGCTCCAGAGTTAGGCCTCCGCTAGGCTTATCTCCACTTAAGCAGTTTAAGCCTGCAACTAGCGTACGGTGTAAGGAGGCTCACTGTTCTATCTATGTCCAAAACTACGCGCAGATTAACAAAATTCGTCTTATACACTTCCTTAGTGCACGGAGAAAAATTGATGTTCAATTATAGATGTTCGAAGTATAAGATAGTGCCGCCAAACATCTACTATCTTTTTGAGATATTAGGCTTAAATATATTTTTATGTTAAACTGAAACATCCAAGTTGTTAAAATCGTACAGAAAAACACGCCAGGCCTCTGTCGGCCACTTGATGAAGCTTATAATGAATGTCGTTCGATGTCCTTTCGTGTCGTATGTGAACTTGAGCAAAAATTATGATAACTAATATTTTGTTTACAAATAGTAATAATAATCTGGTAAATTGTTTAAAAAGAGTAAAATGGTTGACGCAAGTACTGTGTCTTCCTTAGAAAATTCTTTGAGGCAAGAACGCTCTACATTGCATATCTTTAATAACCACAGAAACTAACCTGAAACATCTAGATGTTAAGGGTAAACATTTATTTTTCTTCGTGAGGTTGCAATTTAATAATTGTAATTTTGAATTGAGAATAAATAAAAAAGAATACCAACTGAATTATAAAAAGTCGAAGCGTTTCATCGTCCCGAAATTCGGGATGATTAGTACAATATTTTTCATAAGTTTACTATAGGTAGTATATTTCCTTTTCCAGCTCTGCTAATTTTCCGGGACGAATAGACGCAGTAAAAAAAATATTTCATAATAGAATAAATTTAGTTAACAATTTCATTTTGCAAAAACTTGGGTTTTAATATAGTTTATAAACATGTACAAGATTCGTGAAAAATTATACCATAAACATAACGTTACTTTTGGAATTCTTAATTTTTACCGCCTCCCGTGTGGAAAAATCTTCTGGCGCTAGCTCGGCCCAGATCAGATCGTCTGGTTTCCAGTCATTACACTGACCAGGTGGTCTGGCCTGGGCCTGGTCGAAACTAAAAATTTTTTTTGGCTAGCCCCAGGCCAGACCGGATGTTCAGCCGCTAGTTATTGGCCAAACTAGCGCCAAACCTGGGCCAGGGCAGATCTTCCAGACTAGACAGTAGGGTTGGTCGAAACCAATTTTTTTAGAAATCACAAACCATACCATGCTTAAAAGTATTACATAGGAACCACCATGAAGTTCACTGAATGTGGAATCGATCGATTTCAATCTACCGTCGCGTAGGCGAGAAAAACCGAGTCCTCTGGCTTTGACGTTGACAAAGAAAGTGAAGAAGAAATGGTAGCTCAATGAATACATGATCATTTTTAAGGTTAAAGTGTTGTGCGTTAAATAGCCTGAAACCAATATGCCAGAAAATTTTGTATGACCAACAGACCTAAAAATCCCATAAAAAATAAGGAAATTTGGCAGGTTTGAATGACAGTGAACTTTGGACTTTTGGAGCATAGTTTTTCATTGAAAAAATAATAGGAAAAATCTGAAAACAGTCATGAAGGTGTTTTACACATTTCTCAATCAATTGTCGTTGGAAAATTTTCAAAATATTATTTTTTTTTTTTTCAACAAACAAACAAAAGAAAAGAAACCAACGGCGTTCCTTTTTATGCTGGGTTTGTTCTCGCCTTTCCTCAAAATGTGCTTCCGAACCTTTTCTCTGACTTTCATTCATGCATTGTCCAGTGCCATACCCCTTTAAGAGTTTAAGTTTATGACATCTGAATTCTGAAGAGAAGGCGAGAACGATCCCATTTAAGAAAGGTACCCCACTGGTTTCGTACATTTATTTTCCAATAAAAAACTGGCTTCAAGTATCGCAATTTTCATGAAGAAAAAAAATTACATTCTTTTTGAAAGTTGAAAATAATTCTAGATAGTTCAAATAACAGCCTCGAATTCTAATAACTTCAATATCTTCATTAGAACTAAGTATAATAATTATGCTTGTATATTTATGTAAAAAACAAACATGTTATACTTTGAAAATTTTCCAATGGCAATTGATTGACAAATGTTTAAAGTACCACAAAACGGGATAAAGTCGTTCATGTAGGGCATAGTTGCTCACCAATAAATTCACATCAAAGAAATTTCAAAATAAATTTTGTCAGCTCTGCCAGTTAAAACAATCGATAGTCTTTTATTTTATTGCCCTACAAAATTTGATGTTAGATTTTAAAATATAAATTAGATGGTGAGCAACTTTATCCTACATTAGTAATTTTTCCACGTTTCAAGGTACCTGCGCGAATTTTTTCTATTACTTCTGCAATAAAAACAGTGGTCTAGGCAACGCGCGCGAGGAAAATAGCTAAAAAATTATTATCTGCAGAGTTTCGAAGATTTTTTAAATTTCATTTCAGAATAGCGCATCAGAACTATTCTCGAACAGTTATCATGATGCAACTATAACAAATCTATGATGTAGCAGACTTTCTGTAACATTTTTTTATATTATTGTTATATAATATTGGTCTCAAAACGACTTTACGCAAGGCTTCCATGGAGATATAAAGCTATAAAAAAATTGAGTTGAAAAAAGTGGCTGAAATATTTTTTGTCATTTGCCTTTTTTGGATTAAAAGTTGAAACAATAGGAGAATTTTTCTTGTAGGCGCAATTATTATCCAAAAAAATCTGTCTACGCAGGTTTGAGAGCGCCTGTAAGGCAGGCGTCTCTTAGATCCCGCGCTTCGCGCTCCATGATATATTATATTCCACACTTGACCGAAATGACCAGTTTTTGCCCCTGAAATTAGGGGCGAAAGTAGCATATATTTCCCGTAAACCGCATTTGTGGGGCGAAAGTAAAATTGCCGGGGCGAAAGTAAACTTCGTGGGGCGATAGTAAAATTAGCGGGGCGAAAGTAAAATTATCGGGGCGAAAGTAACATTTGCGGGGCGAAAGTAAAATTGAGAAAATTAAGTCGATCAGAATTCGAGCCGCGAAAAAAAGCTATAGAAAAATGCGTCGGACCCGCTTTTCAGGGCCAAAAGGTGGCCACGGTCGAGAGTGGATGAAAATACTATATGCAACACGGGACGAAAGTAGATTTTTCCCTCGGGTAATTATTGCCCGTGGGAAAAATCTACTCCTTTCGCCCCTTGTTACATAATATACTATACCTTGCGCTATACGCTCAGTATTTGTACTTCCGCCACATTTGTGCATAGACCTTTTAAAATTAAAGGTCAAACCATCGACAAACTGTAATTTGGTAATTGTGAATTCTCTTTTGTTAAAGCTTCTACGGCATTAACAAACACATTCTCATAACGTATCGCATACTCCGGGCTCGATTAAATTTTGTCCGAAACTCGCACTTTTCTATATATGGTTCAATTTTGTTCCTTAATTGGCATTATTCTTTATTCGCCCTGAAAAATGTATCATTTCAATAAATGTATAATTATTATTACAATTCATCATGTGCATTGATATTGTATCAGACGTATTTTCATTGTCTTGTCCTATCAAAAACTAATTTATATAAGATTTGTGTCAATCTTGATTTGGTGAACCACTTTTGTCTGTTCATTTTTTTTTGTACCTTGTATCGTTTTTCCAAAAATTTAAATTTACTTTTATGTTATTTTCCCCGATTAATATAAAAACTACGCGTCATATTAAAATACAATTTGTCACAAATTTGTCGCTCTTTTTTTTTGTGAAAAACTTTTGTCTAAATATTTTTTTTTTAGTATCTCTTGTCGTTTTTCCAAGAATGTTAATCTTTCTAACGTTATTTTTTACGATTAAAACAAAAACTACGCGTTCTATTAAAAAATAATTCATAATGAATTTATCGATCTTTTTTGGTGAACAACTTTTGTCTATTCATTTTTTGTGTACCTTAAGTCGTTTTTCAAAAAATTTGAATTTATTTTAGTATTATTTTTTTCGATTCAAATAAAAACTACGCGTCCTAATAAACAACAATTTGTAACAAATTTGTTGCTCTTTTTTGGTTAAAAACTGTTATTAATTCATTTTTTTCGTATCGTGTGTCGTTTATTCAAAAATTTTATTTTTTTTACGTTATTTTTTATAATTAAACAAAAACCACGCGTACTATTAAAAAATAATTCATACCAAATTCGTCGATCTTTTCGTGGTGAATAACTTTTGTCGATTCATTTTTTTTGTACCTTGTGTCGTTTTTCCAAAAATTTGAATTTATTTTAATATTATTTTTACGAATAAAATAAAAACTATGCGTCCTATCAAATAATAATTCGTAACAAATTTGTCGCTCTTTTTTTGGAGAAAAACTGTTGTCTATCTATTTTTTGCGTATCTTGTGTTGTTTATCAAAAAAATTTTAATTGTTTTAAATGCTTTTTTATGATCAAAACAAAAACAACGCGTCCTATCAAAAATTATTTATAACAAATTCGTAGATCTTTTTTGGGTCATAAACTTTTGTCTGTTCATTTTTTTCGTATTTCGTGTAGTTTTTCCCAAAAATGTTATTTTTTAGATTTTTAATGCTATTTTTCACGATTGAAACAAAAACTACGCATCCTATAAAAAAAATGATTAACAAAAAATTTGTAGATGCTTTTCTGATAAACAATTTTTGTTTTTTAATTTTTTTTCGTCTCTTTCATACAGTTGGACCTCAAAATGGAATTTTTCATTTTGAATAACATTTTTCACGATTAAAACAAAAAATATGCTTCTTACCAAAAAAGTCGTTTCGACAAAATTTGATCATATTTTTGAGATCATGATATTTCTATAGTCTCTGAATTATAACTTTTTAGTTGTTATTGAATCACTCTCTAAAAAATATGTATCTTTTACTCTTTAAATGATTGTTCTGAAGAGAGGGGACAATAAAGGACATTCTTCTTTCCAGATACAGAATTTCTCCTTTGCAGAGGTGAAAACCATATAGCGATTCATTTCTTTAGGACATGGGATGTAATATACATGATTGGAATTTCAACCATTTAGATACTGCTTATTACAAAATTTTGTCCAAAAGACATCTGCAGATGTATAATCATATACTATGTGGTATTTATTATATTATAACAAAAAATTCAGTAGCTGTTAGCAGCAATTTTATAATAATCTTTTCTTTTCAGATTGGAAGATTTCAGATCATAATAACATACAGTTATATTAGAAATCTTCACAAGTCAAACTTGAAAAAGACAAAACTTGAAACTTTTACAGGATTTTTAATTTGCAAAGCATATAAAATTTTTAACTAATGTTTAAACTAAATAAAATGGTCTAAAAATCATTTACGATATTTCTAAATCTATCAATAATTAAAAAGAAAACAGGGCAGAATTTATTTTAGGGTCCGACGGGGTCGCGGCCCGTGGCCCCCACAAAACACTCATTTATTAACAAAATTTATTTGTTACTATTGTACATCCTAAATTTATACAAAATTTGCAGTTGCCTGCTGTACATAACATGAGGTAAGTAACTGAAACTTCCTGTTGTCCTGATACTTTCTCAATACTTAGAGTGAAGACTTGAAGAGTCACTCGAAATTTAGAGTGAATTACTGAAATTATTCCAATACCCATATACACTCGAATGACTTCTATGAGTAAAAATGGTTACATAAGCTAATATGAGTAAATATGACACATCGCAATTAAATAAAGTGCAATCTGAGAAAATACATACATTTTATTTTCAATGTTTATTTGAAAATATTTGTACTTTTTGGTTACAAAACTTCAAAATCAAAATATCTTTAGAGAAACCAGAGATGAGGTGGAGAAACATCGAAACGACAACCGACAAAGTAGATTTCTGACAGAGCAGGTATAAATTTCTACCTGAAAATTTACCTTCGACTGCTAAAGAAGGCTCTTCCCATTTGAAGGTACATAAACTATATTCAAGCTTGAATGTTTAAAGTATTTTTAATTCTCCTAAACCTAAACGTTTCATATGGAAGAAAAATATTTGTGAGTTATTTATGTATATATGAAATGAGAAAATTAATTTTCTGACTTATTTATTAATTGAAGACATGCAAATTACAAGATATATTAAGGAAACATTCATATACCACGTGTACCGGGGGGGGGGGGGGGAGGAGGAGGTGGTGGAGGAGGAGGAGGTGGTGGAGGAGGAGGTGTGGTGGAGGAGGAGGTGGTGGTGGAGGAGGAGGAGGGGGTGGTGGAGGAGGAGAAGGAGGAGGAGGAGATAATAAGGGCGGAAAAGTGGGAAGTAGGAGATAAAAGAGGACATGGATGAGGACATTATGACGAGGAGATAGAAGAAAAAGAATAAAAGGAGGAGGAAGTGAAGGAGGTGAAGGAGGAGAAGGAGGAGGAGGAGGAGGAGGAGGAGGTGGTGGTGGTGGTGGTGGAGGAGGTGGTGGTGGTGGAGGAGGAGAAGGATTAGAAGATGGAGATAATAAGAAAGATACACGATGAGGGGTATCAGGAAATAAACAAGATATATGATGATGAGGAGAAGAAGATAGAAAAATTGAGGAGAAAGACGAGTAGAAGGAGGAGGAGGATCAGTAAGGTAGGTCACTGATATATAGACTGATACATGAATTATGTCAGGAATCTACATTACCGACTGAGTGTAACACCGAATTTCGGTCTCAACGAAAATTCTAATAATTGATATTGCACCCAAAAAGATTTTTATTTCGAAACAAAAGCAGTTCAATTAAACTAAAAAAGGCGTATTTTGAACAAAATAGTTGAATTTTCGACCAAAAAAGGTTTTTCAGTCAATAAAAAAAGAATTTCAATCAAATTATAATTTGAGGAGAAAATAATTTTGAGTTGAAAAAAAAATTCGACTAATGGTTCATTCTTTATGTTTTTTTGTTTAACTATTTGTTGCAAAAGCTATTGTATAAATACAATTTTCCTGAAATTCTTGAAAAATTTTTAAGAGATTTTTGAAAATTTCAGATATGTCGGAAAAGTACCTAGAAACTTTTTAAGCAATTTTTTTTATTTCACAGGATTTAAAAAATCTTAGGGAAAATTCGAATCAGTTTAAAAGATATTTAAAACTTGTAGATATTTGGAACAATATCGTAGATATTTTATAAACTTTCGGTAACATTTCAAAGTTTTAAAATATTTTTAATCTCTTGAAAGCTTCTGAAACCCCTAAATGTTTCTTGAACTGAATCAAAACATTCCTAAAATTTTTAAAATCTTGAAAAATTAAAAAAATTGTCTTAAAACCTTCCAGATTATTTTTTGACAATTTTGCAAATCTTATGATATTCTTCACAATCTTTTTAAATAATATCTTAAAAATACTTTTCCAACATGAAAAATCATGAAAATTTTCTGAACAATCTTAAGAAAATTGGTTTATTATCTTAAAACCTCTCAAAATCCTTAAAAAATACATTTTTTGTCAAAAATCTATCTCAAAAATTTTCAAAAATCTTTTCAAGTTTGAAATTTCTTTTGAATCTTTTGAAATATTTTTCAATGTTCTCTTAAAATCAATTTTTTAAAGTAAAATATTCTCTTGAAACCTTTCAAAATATTTAAAAAGCTTTTTTTTCTAAATTTTGAATGACTTATATATTAAAAGCTAAATAATGTAAAAAATTCGTTACATGTTAGTTATTAGTTCAAAAATATTCTTCTTCAACTAAATATCAAAAACCAGGTACTTCATTGATTAACGATTTTAATTTTTTTCTTAATTTTTTTCCATTAGTATAAATTTTTGTCAATAAATTAGGTATTTTTTCCTGAAAATTAATTATTACATTATTATATATCATATTTAATTATAATAATTGCTAAAGTGAAACTCTAGCTTCCAAAATTAAAAATTTAAAGATCTGAAATATTTATCATTGAATTTTAATACATTAAACATTTATCATATTTTTAAAATTACATTTCTTGAATTGTGCGGTTTCAGCCTAAAAGAGAAGAGTTTTTCATTACACAAATCGAAATGAAAAACTTTTAAAAATTAAGAATTCTCTGTAAAACATTCGAAATTGAACGATTTAGAGTTGTGATTTTTGAAATTTCAAAGTTTGTATTTGGAAGATTGCAATGTAAAGAATTCCAAACCATACGCTTAACAAAATTGAATCAAAACGAAGTTTCGCGTGCAAGACTAAATATTCTCAAATTTTGAAAGCTTTAAATAAAAAAAAAGAAACTTATGAAACACAAATTTTACATTTATATTATACATGTAAAATTTAAAACTTTTCAAACTCTCTAACATCGATTTTCGTATTTAATTGATTGAAAATCAGTTGAAATTTTAAATCATTCAATGAATAAATTAAATTGTTGAAGGATGTATAAAAAGAGATGTTATATTTAATTCTCAATTATAAAATAAATTTTCCATTTTAAATTGTAACCTCGTAAATAGAAACATGGATATTCTCTACCGAAATCCTCATATCGTAACATTGTTTATGGTAACACATAATTATTTGACGACACAGTATAAGACCGTAACTAAATTTTTATATCAAGTGTTTTTATTATGAAATAAAAAATGTAATATGTGAATACAAAGGAATTTTTATTTTCATGTAAATTCCATTTTCATATTTCCGCGCTACATGATACCACTACAATAAATAAAATTCTACATCACCGATCATCCTCCTCTACTATCCCTCCTCTTCTATCTCCTGATCCTCTTTCTTTTTTTCGTCTATTTCTTCCTCTATCTCCTTATCCTCCTACTTATTTTTCACCTCATGCGAAAAGAAAAGGAGGAGGATGTTAAGGAGAAACAGAAGAGAGATAAGAAAAAGAATCATGAGGAGGAGGAGAATAGAAAGAGGAGGAGGAATGAGTGGAGGAGGAGGAGGAGAATCATGAGAGAAATGAAGAGGTATATAATGAGGAGGATCAGAAAATAAATAAGATAGCTAATGATGAGAAGAAGATAGAGGTGGAGAAGGATTGAGAAAATTGCCGAGGAGATAGACGAGGAGGAGGAGGATAAGTAAGATAGATCACTGATATATCGACTGTTACTTGATCCATGTCAGGAATCTACATTATCGACTAAATGTATCATCGAATGTTGGTAACTTAGCATTTAACAGAACCTTGCTCGGTCGGTAAGTTGTGTTGTAGCCTTCTGGCTATACTACTAGAATATACTAAAATAATTTTTCATTGAATCTATACAAATTAACTATTTTTGAAATTCACTATAATAAAGAGCAAAGTAAAATAGAACAATTTAAATTAATGTATAACTGAGATATGTAAAACTTTTGTAGCTCTACAACATCGATTTTCGTATTTGATGAATCAAAATTTTTTTTCCAATATTAAAATGAATTTTCCATCCCAAATATTAAACTCGTAATTGGAAACCTGGATATTCTCTACGGAAATCTTCATATCGTAAAACTGATTATCATTAACACATAATTATTTTGCCACGCTGATCATCCTCCTCTTTTGTCCCCTCCTCTTCTATCTTCTGATCATCTAATTTCTTTTCTCTTTCATCTCCTCCTTTATCTCCTAATCCTTTTTCTGATCATCTTTATTATCTAACTCCTTCTTTTCCTCAACGTCATCCGCCTTATCTTTCACCTCATTTCAAAAGACAAGGAGGGGGATATTCAGGAGAAGCAGAACGTAGATAAGGAAGAGAAGCTGAAGCTGAAGGAGGAGGAGGAGGAGGAGAAGGAGGAGGAGGAGGAGGACGAGCAGGAGGAGGAGGAGATAAAAGAGGAAATAGATGAAGAGATATATGACGAGGGGAAAGTAGAAGAAGAGGAAGATCAGAAAATAAATAAGATAGATTATGATGAGGAAAAGAAGATATAGAGGGAGTAGAATTGAGGAGATTGTCAAGGAGATAGTCGAGGAGAAGGAGGAGGAGGAGCAGGAGGAGGAGGAGGATAAGTAAGGTAGATCACTGATGTATCGAATGTAACTTGATTCATGTCAGGAATCTACATTACCGACAGAGTAACGTCGAATTTCGGTAACTTCTCATCGAACAGAACCTTGCTCGGTCGGTAACTGGTGTCGTGGCCTACTGGCCTCTCAGCTGTACTACTACAATATGCTACCGCAAGTAGTGAAAGCTTTTTCTTTAACTTGCAGAATAATTTTTATAATCAATTTGACTTTTTTAAATTCCAATAATTTCAAGCTAAACTATTCAAGCATATTTGGTAAATTGAAAACCAGTTACAAATTGAAATCATTCCGAGATTAAGTTAAGGCTTTTAAAGCATACTGGAAAGAAATATAATTTTCGATTTTGAAATGAATTTTCTATTTCAAATTTTTACACTGATTTTTTTTATCATGAAATAAAAAATGTGATGTGAAAATACAAAGGATTATATATTTCCATGTAGCTTCCATTTACATATTTCCATATTTACGCTCTGGACATGATACACCTATAATAAATAAAATTCAGCTTTATTGTAATTTATTCAAATCGAATTTTGAGAAGGGATAGGTTTGAAATATCAAAGCTCAATGTAGGTGAATGGTTTTAGATAAATCTTTCAAAGGGATGGATCGGCCGTAGCAACGATGCGAATAGACATTAGACAACCCTGATCCTTTTGAACGATATTTGAAGTAGGAAAAGAGACTCTTGAACAGATTCTCACGAATCACTTCACAAAAGGCAAAAAATCATGTTAGAAGCTCTACAATTTCATACAAAAAGTACAAAATTTTTTTTCAAAGGTTGTATAATATCAACGGGGTTGCCGTGGGTCAGGAAAAACTTAGAAAATAGGAAGAAAATCAGTGATTTGAAAAAAAAATGCCAAAAGTCATGGAATTTCTATAGAAGGTAGTTTTAATAAGTGACAAGGATAATAAATTTGAAATTGCTTTATTTCAATTTGGAATTGTTTTATTCTGTTTATAAAATATGCTATGGTAAAAATGTTAATTCAGATAATTTATGGTAAAAATTCAACTTTCTTCTGGAAAATTTGTCTTTTTTTGGTAGGAAAATAACCTCATTAGTTTAAACTTCATTTACTTTTCATTTACTTTTCTGAGTTAAAAATGCAGTGCTTTGGTAAAAAATTTAATTTTGTTGTTGAAAATTCATTTTTCTAACTGAAAATTTAACTGCTCTATTTTTGGTCAAAAATGTATATTTTTTATTTGAAAATTCATGTATTATCTTAACAATTTGCTTTTTTGATATTAGACAATTTATTTATTTGATTAAAAATCTTCACTATTTTGTTGAAAACTAACTTTTTTTTGTTAAAATTTATTATTTTCAATTTAAAATTTGACTGTTTTGTAAAAAAATTCGTCTTCTTGGCTTGAAAGTTCAAAAATCATCATCCTAGTTAAAAATTAATTTCTTTATCTGAAAATTCAAGTATTCTATTTTTTTTAGAAAATTGATCTTTTCTAATAGAAATTTAATCTTCTTGGTTGAAAATTCATCTGCTTGGTGGAAAATTAAACTATATCGAATATTTTCTAGAAATTTAATTTTTCTTTAATGAAAATTTAACTATTCTATTTTGTGTTAAAAATGTATTTATTCGGTCGAAAATTCAACTATTTTGTTGAAAATTCGTCTTTTTGGAAGAAAAGTAATCTCATCAGTTGAAATTTTATTTTTTCGGTTAAAAATTAATTCCTTTGGTAACAAAATTTAACTTTTTTGTTGCAAATTCGTCTAGTTTTTGGTTGAAAATTCATTTTTCTAACTGAAAATTTAACTGTTCTATTTTTGGTAAAAAATTTATATTCTTCATTCGAAAACTCATGTATTTTGTCAACAATTTTCCTTTTTTTTGTACTAGAAAATTTAGTCATTTGGTTAAAAACTTAACTATTTTGTTAAAAACTAACTTTTTCTTGTTAAAATTCATAATTTCAAATTGAAAATTCGACTGTTTGTAGACAAAATTTGTCTTTTTGGCTTGAAACTTCAACAATCATCATCTTAGTTAAAAATTAATTTCTTTAATTGAAAATTCAAGTATTATATTTTTTGTAGAAAATGTATCTTTTCCAATAGAAATTTAATCTTCTTTGTTGAAAATTGATATATTTCGTTTATTTGGTTGAAATTTAATTTTTTTTTTAATGAAAATTTAACTATTCTATTTTGTGTTCGAAGTTTATTTATTTGGTCGGAAATTCAACTATTTTGTTTGAAATTTCATAATTTTGGTTGAAAATTCAACGGTTTTGTAGAAAATTTGTCGATATGGCTTGAAAATTCAACAATTTGATTGTATTTTTTTTTCGTGATTGAAAATTGAACTCCTTTCTTGAAAATTTGTCTTTTTTAGTAGAAAACACATCTTTTGTGTTGACAATTCAACTACTTCGTTGAAAATTTAACTATTTTGTTCAAAAATGGGTTGTTCTTGACTGAAAAATTATTTTTTCAACTGAAAATGCAACTATTCTTTTTTTGGTTAAAAAAATAATTCCTTTGGTCAAAACTATAACTATTTTGTTGAAAATTCATAATTTCGGGTTCAAAATACGACTACTTTGTAAAAAACTTGCCTTTTGCCTTGAAAATTCAGCAATTTGGTTGTACTTCTTTTTTTTCTTGACTAAGAAATCTTTCTTGGTTGAAAATGCTACTGTTGTTGACAATTGTTTTTTTTTTTTTTTTGTAAAAGATTCATCTTTTGAGTTGTAAATTCTACTATTTGGTTAAAGATTAATTTTTTTTTGTTGCAGATTCATATTTTTAGATAAAAATTTATTGCTTCACCTGAAAATTTAACTATTTCATTTTTGTGAAAAATTTACCTTTTTGATAGAAATCTAATCTTTCTAGTTGAATATGTATCTCTTTGGTTGAAAATTTAACTATTTGGTTCAAAATTTATATTATTCGGTTGAAAATTAATCTTTTGCATTATTTTTGTGTAAATTACAAAACGAGATTCGCGTTAACTTTTTTAAGGGTACCATAAAGAGGAATCTTTTATTTCAGAGAGTCCTGTTTTGATTTTTCAAAAATTTGTCACACTACAATACTACATTATTAAAATTTCTCTAGGCTAAAAGCAGATTGGTTTCTACTCATAAAATAAGGATGAAAAGTTTTCATTTGAAATAATAGCGTTGTCAGTTTTAAAATTCCATGCATTCAAAATAATGGACTAAGCCGTCACAAAAAATAATTCCTAGAACTTTAATTTTTTTGAAGTAAATTGACCGTAAAAACTCTTCATGAAAAGAATTCTAATATATACCCGTCAAACCCTAATTAATAATTATATCCACTGTTTTACTTCTTTCACACATTATTTTTGTCTAAATTATAAATCTAGATTCACCTTTATTTTTTAACGGTCCCATAAAACGGATAATTTATTCACAAAAAAAACCCTGAAGCACATCATTAAACGTTTCACAGGTTGAAAACAGACTAGTTACTCTTCATCCAAAAAATTATTTTCAAGATTCTCATTGACAATGTAAAAATTCTGCGAATTAAAAATAATAGTCTCCACACAAAGTCAATCTTCCTATTCTATTTCGAATTTATGCACAAGCAATAAAACGAAAGAGGAAAATAAATTTCAAGAGCCATTCAATCCAGGCAAATTTCAAGCTATCCTGTAGGTATAGGAATATATCAAACTGATTGGTGGAATCCCATTGATTAAACCATACATTATCTTCTCTTTAATTAGAGATCTGTTGAGTCAACGGTAATAAATCTTCCCACTTAATCAGAATTTCGGATCTACTCCTGCTAAAGTACCCTCACACAGAGAATTTGCAGATGCACAAGTGCGTAGAGAAGACAGTATATATGTAAGTGAGTACGTTCGAAGCAGGTGAGTATTGATCGGCGGGGTGTGCAGTAACGAGTTTTCACTATGCACATTCAGAAGCGAATCCACCGGTTTCACTATGCACATTAGGAAGCGAATGCATTCATTTCACTGGAGCATTTTACTCCCTCAAATGAAAATAAAAAATAAAAAATCAGTGGGAAAACAAAGTATGTATTAGAAGAAGTACATCGTTATTGTGCCCAACTGTTGCGCTCCACTTCAGTTTTAGAACACAGATGCGCAACCTGAACGTGCTTGGAAATTTTATATTTTCATATAAGATCGAATGGATTAAGCCTTTTCCAATACCTTTTTCAAACAGTGGAAGCATTGAGATATGAATATCAAAATTTAATTTACAAAACATTAAGTCAGTACATTGTTTGATGTTGGTTTTTGATCAGTGCAGGAAAATATCCATGTATATGTTTTGTTTTTTGATATACTGATCTTTAAAGTTCTTGAAGAGCTCTGTGTCTTCTTCGCTTGGATGAGGAAACTCCATTGCATTAAACTTATACAAACATATTGGCTGGGATTGGTTTTTAATCAGTAAAAGAAAATATCAATTGATATCGAATCAGTTTATTTCATTTTTAGAACATAAATGCGCAACTGGAACATGCATGGGAATTTTATATTTTCATATAAGATCGAATCCATTATGCCTTTGCCAATACATTGTTCAAAAAATTAAAGCATTCAAAGATGAATTAAAAATTTGATTTTCAAAACATTGAGTAAGTCCATTGGTTGGTATTAGTTTTTGGTTATCAAAGGAAAATATCCACAGATGTTTAGTTTTTTATCTACTGTTCTTCGAAATTGTTAAAAAATCGCAAGTTTCTTTCTCTTGGATTACAAGTATCAATTGCTCTTATCTCAGAAAAATATATTCGTTGATGATGGTGTTTGAACGTTGAAAAAAAATCCATTGGTATAGATATTAAGTCAGTCCATTTTGATTTCGGAAGGTACATGCGTAGCCTGAACATGCATGGAAATTGTATATTTTCATATAAGATCGAATCGATTAAGCCTTTTCCAATACCTTTTTCAAACAGTGGAAGCATTGAAATATGAATATCAAAATTTTATTCAAAAAACATTAAGTCAGTCCATTAGTTGATGGTGTTTTTTGATCACTTAAGGAAAATATCCATAGATGTATAGTTTTTTGAGCAACTGTTCTTTGAAGTTGTTAAAAAACCGCAAGTTTTCTTCTTTTGAATTATAAATGTCCATCGTACTAATCTCACAAAATATATATTTGTTGATGATCATTTTTGATCAGTGAAGAAAAATATCCATTGATATTGACATTAAGTCAGGTTATTTTAATTTTGGAAGATACATGCGTGGCCAGAACATGCTTTGAAATTTAATATTTTCATATAAGATTAAATTTATTAAGCCTTTGTCAATACCTTTTTGAAACAGTGAAACCATTCAAAGATGAATATTAAAAATTAGTTTCCAAAACATTGAGTCAGTACATTGGTTGATATTGCTTTTTGATCATTTAAGGAAAATATCCACATATGTTTAGTTTTTGATCTACTGATCTTTGAAATTCTTTAAAAATTCTGTGTCTTCTTCACTCGAATTATGAGAGCATATTCATCTTACAAAAATATACTTTTTGATGCTGTTTTTTGAGCAGTAAAGCTATATATCCACTGATATTGATATTGAGTCAGGCCACTTCAGTTTTAGAACATCCATGTGCAACCTCAACATGTATCGAAATTTCATATTTTTACTTAAGATCAAATCAATTAAGTCTTTCCCAATACCTCTTTTGAACAGTGAAAGCATTAAAATATGAATGTTAAAATTTAATTTCCAAAACATTGAGTCAGTCCATCGGTTGATGTTGGTTTTTGATGAGCGGAGGAATGTGTCCATAGATGTAGAAGCGTTGGTTTTAGATAATAATTTTAGAGTTTCTTTCACTGTTGATAAATTGCCGGTTAATAACTCGATAGCAAATATCGAAAATTGCATTAAGACTATAGATCAAGTGGAAAAGGAAATGGAAATTAGAAAAACTGTTACCCAATTATCTTAAATCGTAATAAATTGAATATTTTTGAAAAACTAGATAAATCGATAAATTTGGTGAATAAATTTCAAGAGGAATGCAAAGATATAATTTTTTTCAAAGCCGACAAAAGCAATATTACTGCGGCCACAAATTGTATTGACTATGTGTCAACAGTGGAAAATTTACTCAAAAATGATATTTTATATCAAAATATTAAAACCAGTTTGGTTCCAACCATTGAAAATAAACCAGATTTGAAATGGAGATTGATTGTTTCTATAGTAGGTAGTCCAACATATAACTTATCTAAATTGCTAATGTTTTAAAACCTGTAACAGGTATTTCTGCAATTAATCAATAAAATTATTAAAGAAAGAATTTTCGAAATTTATAATAGTAGCAGTAAAAACAAAAAATTGATTAATTCATATGTCAATACATAATTAAAATGCACTGTTTTTTCATATGAATGAAAAGACTAAAAAAATTTATTATTTGATCCATTGTATTATTAATCTTACACAAATATATTGGCTGGCATTGGGTTTTGATCAGTAAAAGAAAATATCCATTGATATCGAGTCTGTTTATTTAATTTTTAGAACATAAATGCGCAACTGGAATATGCATAGGAATTGTATATTTTCATGTAAGATCGAATCCATTATACCTTTGCTAATGAATTGTTCAAAAAATGAAAGCATTCAGAGATAAACATCAAATTTTAATTTCCGAAACATTAAGTTAGTCCGCTGGTTGATATTTGTTTTTGATTAATGAAGGAAAATATCCACAGATGTTTAGTTTTTTGATCTAATGATCTTTGAAATTGTTGAAAAACCGCAAGTTCTTTTCTCTTGGATTACAAGTATCAATTGTACTAATCTCAGAAAAATGCATTGGTTGATGATAGTTTTTGATCAGTAAAGAAAAATATCCATTAATATTGATATTAGGTCAGTCGATTGTAATTTCAGAAGATACACGCGTAACCTGAATATGGTTTGAAATTTAATATTTTCATATAAATTCAAATTGATTAAGCTTTTGTCAATACCTTTTCAAACAGTGAAAGCATTAAAAGATGAATATCGAAATTTAATTTCCAAAACATTAGGCCAATCCATTTTTTGATGTTGGTTTTTGATAATTGAAGGGAAATATACACAGATGTGTAGTTTTTTTTATCTAATGATCTTTGAAGTTATTAAAAAACTCTGTGACTTCTTCGCTTGGATTACGAACCTCCATTGTATTGATTTTGCAATAATATTTTGGCTAGTGTTAGTTTTTGAACAGCAAAGGAAATTATCAATAGATATTGATATAGAGTCAGACCATTTCTGTTTTGGAACATCCATGTGTAACCTGAACATGCCTGGAATTGTTATATTTTTATTTATGATCAAATCGATTAAGCCTTTCCCAAAACCTTTTTTAAACAGTGAAAGTATTATAAAATGAATATCAAGTTCTTATTTCCAAAACATTAAGTCAGTCCATGTTGATAGTGTTTTTTGATCCCTGAAGGAAAATATCCATAAATGTTTAGCTTATTGACCTACTGATCTTTGAAGTTGTTAAAAAACCGCAAGTGTTCTTCTCTTGGATTAGAAGTGACTATTGTACCAATCTTACAAAAATATATTTTTTGATGATGGTTTTTGATCAGTGAAGGAAAATATCTATTATTATTCAAATTAGGTTACTCGATTGTAATTTCGGAAGATACATGCGTAACCTGAATATGATTTGAAATTGAATATTTTCATATAAATTCAAATCGATTAAACTTTTGTCGATACCTTTTCAAACAGTGAAAGCATTAAAAGATGAAGATCAAAATTTAATTTCCAAAACATTAGGCCAATCCATTGTTTGATGTTTGTTTTGGATCATTGAAGGAAAATATCCACAGATGTGTACCTTTTTTTTATCTAATCATCTTTGAAGTTGTTAAATAACCCCGCGTCTTCTTCGCTTACATTATAAGAGTCAATAAAACTCATCTCACAAAAATATATTGGTTGATGTTGGTTTTTAAATATTGACGTAAAATATTTATTGATATCAACATTGAGTCAGTCCATATGAGTTTTGGAAGATACATGCGTAAACTGAACATGCTTTGAAATTCGATATTTTCATGTGAGATAAAACTGACTAAATCGACTACATCGACTACCTTTGTCAATATCTTTTTCAAAACGTAAACCCATAAAAGATAAATATTAAAATTTAATTTCCAAAACATTAAGTCAGTCCATTTCTTATAATAATTCTTATAAAATATAATATCTATTGATATGTTGATATTGAGTCAGTCCATTTCAGTTTTGGAACATACATATGCAATACAAGCACGCATGGAAATTTTATATTTTCATATAAGATCAAACCGATCAAGCCTTTGTCAATAAATTCTGTTCACAGTAGAAGCATTAAAAGATGTATATTAAAATATAGTTTCTAAAAACTGATTTAGTTCATTGGTTCCTGTTAGTTTTTGATCAATGAAGGAAAATATCCATATATGTTTAATTTTTGGATTTACTGAACTTTGAAGTTGTTAAAAAACCCTGCACCTTCTTTGCTTGGATTATGAGAGTCCATTTTATTGATCTTACAAAAAAATATATGTTGATTGATCCCGATTTTTAATCAGTAAAGCTAATTATCCATTGATACTGATATTGAGTCAATCCATTTCAGTTTTTGAACATCCATGCGCAACCTGAACATGCATGGAAATTTTATATTTCCATATAGGACCAAATCGATTAAGCCTTTGTCAATACCTTTTTTAAACAGTAGAAGCATTGAAAGATGAATATCTGAATTAATTCCCAAAACATTGTGTCAGTCAGTTGTTTGATGTTGGTTTTTGATCAGTAAAGGAAAATATCTATCGAAATATTGATGTTATGCTAATTCATTTTAGTTTTTGAACATACATGGAAATTTATTATTTTCATAAGAGATCCAAACTGTCGGATTTTACCGGAATATAAATTTATAATTTGACTCGGATGTAAGAAGCATGTGATGCCTGTTGCTCCATTTTATCAGGGTCAGCATATGCGACTTGCTGGGTCGTTACTGCGTCAGAGGATACATGTATTTGTAGCATACTCGGACCGTCGCAGAATCGTTACCTTGACACCTGTCGACATTCTTATTTCCCTTGCATTTCTTCTCAAACAAAATGAATTTTCCTGCCTATTTATTCACTTGAATCAGGAAAATAATTAGCTCGAGTCTACGAAGATTAGCTAATTTTAGTCCTACTAATTGTCCAACTAAACATATACATGCTTTCCTTTATCTTACAAAATAAATACTTTGGCTTCGCGTTCGGCAGATTCTCGTTTCTGTAATTGAACCACATTGAGTTGGTCGCCTGTTGCTCGACTTCCATGATTGCAATTGGTGGTTCAATTCCCCCGAGGGTGGAAAACAAGACTCGAGCGGCATGTCAGATCCCATAAGCAATGTTAGGCCTGTCACCTTGGTTTCTACTATTCGCTGAAATAACAAGGCAAACCACAACCTGATTACCTGTTACTTTGCTTGACAGTCTACATTAACTAAAAAACAAGTGAAATTAGGATTGATTTTGATGTAAATGTGACAAAAAACATTCCATGATAAAAAAATGGGATATTACTGACCTTCCTGCTAAAATCTCTTTTCCACGATGCATATTCTATTTGCCTTTTCAGAAATGAAAAAGAGTTTTCTGGCTATTTTTAATCCTTAATAATTGCCCTTGATACAATTTTTATTACAGAATTTAGCGAGCACATATTATAGACCTTTTGGGCTTATTTAGTTTCCTTTTGAGTCTTTTGAATAAAAAATTACTCAGGTCCCCTTTTGCCGAACGGCTTCAATTATTTATTCAGTGTGTACATTAGGGTCGAATTTTTGACAAAAAGGATGACTTTAACAAAATTGTTGCATTTGCAACAAAATAATTCAACTTTTAGCAAAATAGTTGAATTATTAACCTATGGACAACTTTATTAGCTATTATCACCTGAGCACATAAACAAAAGCAGGTTTAAGGCCACTGTGTAAAGCATTATTAAACCACTTTTATTGACTTTAGAGTCACGCGGAATGAAAATTTTATTATAACAGGAAAGTTACTCGTCAGTAGTTGTAAAACAATGGTAATTTTTTTTATTACTCCGTGTTCTATAGGTTAAATGTTTAAATATTTCGAATAATTTCAACGTTAAACCGATTAGTCATTCAACCTGCTAAAAATTTTATTTGGTTCTCATTTGGGTCGGAAATTTTTCACAAAAATAAAGGAATAAATTCTTTTGAATAAAATTAATATGGGTACTATACTAAATTCAATTTGCAAAGCTTCAAATTCCTGACATTGCTAGAGAAAATATTTTACTCTCAACAAAGTAGATTAATTTTTAACCAAATAGTTCAAATTTCAACTAAAAAGAACAATTTTCAACCCAAGATGACAAATTCTCAAACAAAAAAGAGAAATTTTCTACGAAAACTAAAATAGTTCAATTTTTAGTTGAAAGAGATAATTTTCAATCAAATGTCGAACAAATTTTCAGCAAAATAGTTACATTTCTAGCTAGAAAGATAAATTTTTAACAACAATGATGAATCTTTAACTAAAAAAAAAGATTTCTAATAAAGTACATAGTTAAATATTTGACCAAGTAGCTGAATTTTTAACTATAAAAGAAAAATTTTGAACCAAAAATGAAATGGTTAAATTTTAAAACAAAATGAAATCAATTTTTAACAAAAAATGTAATAGTTGATATTTCTACCGAAAAAATTTCCAATTTAAAATCAAAAACAGTTGGGTTCAACCAAGAAGACGAATATTCAATAAAACCGTAAAATTTTCAGCTAAAAATAATTTTGGATAAATTTGTTGAATTTTTAATAAAATAATTACATCTCCCACCAAACAGTTGCATTTTCAGCCAAAAAAGATCAAATTTCTACCCAAAGAAATTAATTTTCTACAAAATAGTTGAATTTTTATCCAAAAATCATATTTTCAGTCAAAAAAAAAATGTCAACTAAATAGTTTAATTTTCAACAGAAAAGTTAATTTCCAACCAAATAGTCGAATTTAAAACCCAAAAAGACAAATTTTCAAAAACAAATTTGAATGTTCAATAAAATGACTTTTTAACCAAATTATTGCATTTTTATCAAAATTATTAAGTTTTTAACTAAATAATTCAAAAGGAAAAACGTTAGGACATATTACGGAAATATTAGGACGTAAATTAAGTTATTTAAACCTTTCCCTCTCATACTTCCCCTCCTCTACTCATTCGCACTACCCTACTAGCCCTCCCCTCATTTATCTAATTTGTCCTCATTTCCACTCACTTCTCCTACTTTCCTTTCTCAATTTCCCCTCCTCCCTTTTTCCATACTTTCCTCTCACTTCCCTACCCTCACTTCTCCTTATTTCCCCCACCTCCCCAACCCTAATTTTCCCTCAATTATTTTGATTACCCTTTTTCACTTCCAATCATTTCTTCTGCTACCCCTGTCCTTATTTCCTATAATTTCTTCTTTTTGACGTTCCCTTGTTTCTCACCATTACTCCTTATTTCTTCTTACTTCTTCTACTCCCTCCACTCCACCTCCCCTCATTTCAAATAATTCCCATACTTCCTTCCGCAATATTTCCCTTTACCTCCCCTAATTTACCATCACTTCTCCTACTTCCCCTTTCTTCATTTCCCTTTAATTTTCATAATCCCCTTCCCTCATTTCACGTGACTTCTCCTTCTTCCTCTTCCCACATTACCCTTTAATTTCCCTACTCCACCTTATTTCCTTTATTCCCCTCTCCTTATTTCCCCTCGCCACCACACTTGCCCTTATTTTCCTTATATCCCATATTCCCCTTCTGGGAAGAAAGTGTGACCAACGGACGGTTTGACACCCAACTGCCCGGGGCTACGAAACCTTGACAAAAGAAGCTGAAAAAGATGAAAAGTTTAAACAAATAAACTTTTCTACTCTCATTTCCTTACTCACCTCCTTCTCTCACCTCCTCATTTCCCCTAGGTACTCAACCCTTATTTTCTCCTAATTCTTATCACTACCCTCCCTCACTTTCAATGATTTCGCCTACTTACCTTCCCTCTATTTCCTATCATTTCTCCTACTTTCCTCTTACTTCCTCTACTTCTTCTACTCCACCTTCCCTCATGCCTTCTACTTCCCCTACTTCATCTCCCAACATTTCCTATCACTTCCGCTAATTTTCCCTCACGTCTCCTACTTCCCGTTTTCTCATTTCCCCTCAACTTCCATACATCCTCTACCCTCATTTCACCTCACTTCTCCTTCTTCCCCTCCCTGCATTTCCATTTAATTTCCCTGCTTCACCTCATTTACTTTATTCCCCTCTCCTTATTATTATGACAGGCGGACGGACGGACGCCCAACTGCCCGGGGCTACGAAACCTTGAAAAAGGAAGCTGAAAAAGATGGAAAGTTTAAACAAATTAACTTTTCTACTCTCACTCCTTCACTCGCTTCCCTCCCTCACCTCCCTTCCCCTCGTTTCTCCTCATATCCCCCAGCTGCTCAACCCTTATTTCCTCTTAATTCTCATCACTACCCTCTCTCACTTCAGTTAGTGCTATGGTGCCGACGATGGAAAATGGCGGCTCGTTGTCTCACCTTCCCACTCCGTTCGTGAAACATGGCTGTCGGGTAGTGACGCAATGTCATGGTGCTAATGATGGAAAATGGCTGCTGGTTGTGGCACCTACCCACTTTGTCGGTGAGACATGGCCGTCAGGTTGTGACGCCATTTCATGCGCGGGACTGGTGCGCCGTGTTGGTTTCGTTCCATCCTCCTGTCCTACTTCTTTGGTGTTGGCTGTCTGCGCTGTCTGCTCGGTGTTTACGAGCTGTCAGTTTGATACATAGTTACGATCTCTACCCC
The DNA here is from genome assembly GCA_011634705.1 of Andricus grossulariae. Lineage (NCBI taxonomy): Eukaryota > Metazoa > Arthropoda > Insecta > Hymenoptera > Cynipidae > Andricus > Andricus grossulariae. The sequence continues at coordinate 121,245,784 of JAABKJ010007545.1, forward strand.
GCTTACGCAAATTATAAAGGATTATAATATTATTTGAATTGAGGGTACTCTGGCGCTTCGACCTGGATTCTAAAGTATAAATATATATCGTGATGGCTTACTCCATACTTATTTTTCCTGGCTGGACGGTAGGAGTGTTCTTATTAATTTTCTCTGACCAACCGATCCTCGCGTTCCGAAGTTAGGTACGGCTTCGGCGAAACCCCGGAAAGTTTTCACAACTTTTTGAGTTTTGTCGAAAACTTCACTACAATATATAGAATTGAAAAATAAGGTCAAACAAACATCGCAGGGTTCCAGTGAGAGCCAGTGCCATCTAAAAATGACAACGGTTTCCAGTAGAACCGCGGTAAATCACACTTATGGCCACGTCTCTCAACCGTGAGATATGTGGTCACAGAATACGATGAAATCACAACGACAGGCCGGCGAAACCCTCGTGTGTCTTGAAGACATCTGAATACCAATACGAAAATTCTTCTGATTAATTTTAATAATTAGTTGAATTTACCTTGATGATTTTCAGGTTCACTACTCATCCTAACATCTAGCATATATTGCCTTTTTTTGGGCGGCAGACTTGGTGATGTTTCTGTAGAAAAAGGAAAAAGGCTTATGAATTGTTGATGGTAAAAATGTCTTGGAAATAGCAAAAGTGTAATTCATATAATCCATTTTTAAGCTTCCGGTACTTTTGACCTGTGTAAGACAATTTTTTTTATTTCAAAAGAAGTAGTAATTTCTAAAGTGAATTCTTCCCGCAAAACATTTCAGTCTCCACCTGGGTAAATATTTGTCCTAATATTTTCCATTTGATAAGACTACACATTGCCGGAGTTTATGCTCCATCGGTAAACGGCAAAAACAGTGGCCCATACAATACTCCTTTTTGAATTCTGTAGATTTAACCGTTATCTTTTCATCATGATAATACCTCTAAGAGTTATTTGCTTTTCACTAATAACCAAGAAATAATTTTTCTCAATTATATATTATATATATTCATATTGAATATATATATATATATATATTTTACTATTATATTTTTACAAAACACGTTTTCATTCACTTGCACTCGAAAGAGGGAAGATGATTTGACAATGGCTTGTGGAAAAATGATGAGAACTACAGGCCCATAGCTTGTTTAAACACCAGCTGCAAGCTATTCACTGGATTCCTCAAAGCAAGGATATTCACATCTATCGAGCCGGTATGGAGTGCAATAGTTGAACAACGTGAATGCAAGATAGGGCTGGCAAGTTGTAGGGAGAACCTGTTAATAGACAGGTGTATTACCCCGGACTCGATCAAGTATCAAAGCAATCTGTCCACGGCTTGGATTGTCTACCGTAAGGCATTCAGTAGCACGAAATATGAGCTACTTATTAAGCTCCTTGAGTACTTGAGGTGCTTCCAAAAATAGTGAGCTGCATAAAAGAGCTTTTATATACAACCTTTCATACATGGACGACCTTGATAATCAAGAAACATATACATATCTAAATACCGCAAGTAGAAAAACAAACTGTGCTTGTGTTGAAAACGGCCCTTGATAAAATGTGTCGCCAAAAACTCAGAAAAATTTAGGCTTCCATATTATTCGTAAAAAATAAGATCCAGGCAACCAATATGCTGACCGTTTCTATACTGGTCTACACGTTTGGTGCAGCAAAATGGAACGTCGATGAGTTGAAGTAACTTGAACAAAGCACACCCAAGATGATGACAATCCATCGAAGTCGTCATCCTAGATCTTCCGTACATCGAACATACCTTCCTCGAGATAAAGGGAGTAGAGGCTTGCTAAGCTCAAAGTGTCTTCATAGAAGAACGATTCTGGCTACATCCTTCTCAGTTCTAAATAGCACAAATTCTCTTATGCGACTTGTAAATAAACAGAAAGTCCTCAATGCTGCGGTGTTTTTATACCGTGCCGCAGATAGGGCCGCAAAGAAGCTTGACCTCTCAATTGATTCCAGCGACACTACACATGGTATGTCCAACATGTTTCTCAAGTCTGCTTGATTGAGATCGGAGCCTGTGGGACTTCTTTTTGCCTGTCCAGCCGGAGTTATAGAGACCTTAGTTTACCGCGAGCGTATAATGAATGTGTCTGTAGGCACATTGTGGCGTTGTGGAGAATGATCAGTGTAATATCTACTGGAATTTTTCATCCTGCACCACTCAACGTATCAGTGTTACGAAGCCTGATATTGTTCTCCAAGACCTAAAAACCAAGATCATTTACGTGATTGAATTGTCGTCACCAGCCGATGGTAATATCACGGGAAAGGAGAAAGAAAAACGGAATGCAAAAGGCTGTTTTTCTGAGATCACTTCATCTGGTCCTTCAACACTGTTGCTCATAATATTTTAAAGAGATTGGTAGCTCTGAAAAAGTATCTAGGGGTGAAACTTGTACCTCTAACTGTGCCGCCTGCCACGTAAGATCGTCTGCGGCCAGAGACCGTACTCCAAGCAACAGTGTTGTACGAAGTCTCTTGACTAAATTTCCCGTTCTTGCTTACCTCCTGGGATAGAAGGAGCAAAAGTGGATCACTTACATGTTCCAGTCGCGTCGGGATTGGTTTCTTTACGGAATCCTGTTTGTAGCTTCCGGAGCCTACAACTTCTCACATTGTAAAGACTTTCCCAGCTCAGTGAGACGCAACGCGGGAATATCGCGCAAACTTCGGCTGAATTCTATGTATGATGAAAAATAATATAAAATATGAAAATATATATTTTAAAATATAAATATAAATATAGAAAATAATGAAAAATGGTATCATGGTTTTCAGCATGCGATTACCCCTCTCAACTAGATAAACTTGCATATGATACGGTGGGATAGTCAAGTGCCTAATCCCTAATTCCGATGCGGCCTTTGAAATCAGTTTTGTTACAAACTCTGTGCTATTATCGAAGAACAGTACCTCTGGAGGTCCCCATTTAAAAAATATCAGTTTCCTGAAACAATTTTTGGACTTTCACAGCATTGGCCTTTTTCAGAGGCAGGACTTCGATTCATTTTGTAAACAGGTCTTGAAAAACCAAAACATATAAGTAGCCAAAGCAACTAGGCAGCAACAGACCCATTATATATACCGCTACTACAGACCAAGGCTGCTTGATCAATCGTTTACCCATTAGACCGACTGAACCTGCGTGGTCTACTCTCATCTTTTGACAAGTTTTACATGGTCGAAAGTATTTGGCAACGTTGTTAAACACGCACGGTCAGTAGTGAAGCAATGCAATACTCTAGAAAGTTTTATCGGCACCTAAGTGTCCAGACGTCGTAGTATTTTGTACTTCACTTATCGCCTTGCCCCGAAGCTGGAATGGCAAGGCCAGCTTCCATGCCTACAAATGAGGCAACAGTAGATCACTGAGGCGGTAAGGGCGATGACAGTACAACCGATTTCCCTCTAGTTTCGATTAGGAAATTGATACGGCATTTCCTGAACTGAATGAGTTCTTCGGGTGGACGAAAGATCGTCAGTTTTACTGACGCATTCAATGAATTCGCGCCTTTATATTTTTTCGAAGGGAAACGGAATTACTGCAGAAATAAAACAATTGCTGAGGAACAAGAAACACGAAATTCAGATCAATAAGAAGCACCAGGAATAGTAGTATACAAGCGGGATTTCGCAAACCTCAGAATCTTGTTTAAACAAAAATCAAGGACTCAACGAGAAAGAAGACATTTTTCATCTTCTCAGGGGCTTGCTTTTGATTCAACCGAAACAGAAATTGCCGAATCAAAATTTCTCTGCTACCGATTTTCTCACTACATTCATTTCGAAAATCATTGCGACACACCTTCCTACCGCCTCCTCCAATTTACCTTTGCAAACATTTGGTGAACATAATTTCTTTTTTTCTCACATCAATCCTGAAACTTTCCTTAAGAAAGCAACATAAGTTAATTGTAATGTGACCCGCATGTATGGAATCTTGAGCAAAATTAAACGTTGAGCTTTCCCAGTTATCTTCCCAATATTATTAGAGATTCATAATGCATTCAAGCATGCTAATTTTCACTTGCGAGCGTCAATATGGAACGAATTCCGTATCAATAGGAACACTTGTCGAAGCCAGTTTTTTGAAGCGCGAAAATTTTAGATTTGCCAGCGATAAATTCAGATTAAGTGCGTACTTATTTCAGAAAAACTCGAAGTTTGAGAGGGGAAAGCAATTGGGATAGAATGTAGATCAAATCGCACAAATCGTGATTTGCATATGACTTACGAAAATGTTGTTATAGACATAGATATATTGTCATATTCACCAATAGAATTGAGGAAAACCACTAGGGATGAGACGAGAATATAAGCAATCTTCATTTTTTTCAATTAGACGAAAAACTGATTAATTGAACTATTTAAAAAATTTGGTTAACAACGTGGCTAATGAATATTCTAGTACTTCACTCGACTTGAGAGTCACTATCTCGTATAGTCTTGGAGTTGAGGTTGTCCTTCAAAGATATTGATATTTCATTAGAGTTGTACAAAGATTAAAACATTCCTATAAACTGATATTACAATTTATATAACCTTTTACGTTTCAGCGAAATTCGTTGTTCAGTGAAACTATTTTGAGTAAAACTGTTGACATTCTGTTAGAGGATGATGAAAAATATAAACTCGATCATATAATGGCTATAAATACTGTTATAAGCCACTTCATAAATAAATATTGAATTTTATTTTTTTTTCGACAAGTAAAATCTTTTTTCCTCAAACTGGTTTCAGATTCATTCAAAAGTTATTTTGATTAAAAAACGTTTGGTAGCAATGAACGATTTTGATGATTATCAATTAATTGTGTGAACAATTCCAATTAAATTTCAGAAGAAAAATATTTTTGAAGCTAGAAATTGATATTACCCATCAATAAACATTTTCTATTATTTTATTTTATTATCATATCATCAGTTTCGTTTGTAATTATAAATAATGATTATAAACAAATCAACAAATACTCAAATTTGGCTCTTTTCTTCCGAAAAGTGCAGAGATGATTTGGCACAAAAATGAATGTAGAAGAAATATTAAAATTTCTAATTTAAATTACACTCAGTACAATTGTTGGTTTTCTGCTTTGATAATTGACCATGTGTGATCATGGGTATCGAAAAAGCAGAGTGCCGGAAGTAGATTTTTTGTTGTGAGGAATAGTATTTCTTAAATTACTCTTCAAGTGAGTTATCATTTGATGAATCCGCTAAAGACTAAATGGTTCTCCAAGAGGATATGTTTGTCAGATTAGAAAATAGTTTTAATTTTTAGCAACATATTGTTATGAAAATCTGAAAAAAACAAAGAATAACCGAGGGCGAACAAGGATGCTGATTATTCTTTTACCAATTGTCTATCTGCAACAGTTTCCTTGTGTGAAAATAATTTTCATACAATTTTCATATAATTTTCATACAAATTATTCCATAATAGCTGCTGATTATTCAAAATGCAATTAAAACGTGTGTACCTTAACAAAATAACAAAAGTGTATTAATTTATATCAAATATTTTTTTCAAATTTAAAATTTGACATAAGTAAATTCCAATATATCAGTTGCAAGTTGAGAAGAAGAAGAACAAAATATCTTTATTGGTCAGGTAAGATATTTAATCAACTATTCATGGCCACCAATTTCTATTTGAAAATTCTGTATAAAGAGTTTTTTTAATTCGTTATTCAGATTTAAAACATGAAACATAATTCACAAATCAGACATTCAGTATGGTTCTCTTAGCACATTCAATAATTTTGAATTAGTTGGCCTTTATTACTTTGTATACATGATGTACAAATTTTCAAGCTTTAAAAGTGTCCTCAATCGGCGGGGGATGCCAATGGATTTCTAGAAAATTTTAAAACAAAATTTAATTGATTTAATTTACTTATTCAAGCAACGAGCCGGTACCATCTTTTTAGAACTTCACAACCTTTAAATATCTTTTTGAATTGTTTGAATTTTTCTTAAATTTGTTTTCAAATTCTGCGAAATAAAAAAAATTATTTCAAAATCTTTAACATTTATAATATTTAAAAATACTTGGAGACAAATATGAATTAAAAATTTGCCCAGGTATTTTTGAAATTGACTGATTATCTTAAATTGTATGCATTATTCTTTCATATCTTTTCAAGTCTAAAATTATTCAGATTTTTCCTGAAATTGTTAAAAAGTCTTTTGAAATGAAATAATTGCCTTCAAATCTTCATTCCATTCTTCAAAATTAAGAATCATTTAAATCATTCAATTTTATTTCATATACTTTGATATAACTTGACTTGATATAACTTAAAATCAAACTTTCAAAATAAAACCTGAATCATTTAAAATTTTTTCAGAAATCTTATATTGGGTACCGGTAATTTTTTAGTGATTGGAAAAAAAACTTCTTCTCATTTGGTACGGAGACTGTATGCTGTACTTCTCCGCAAAAAAGAATATTCTAAGTTTTTGGCTCTAATTTCATTTTTCTCATCTCTTTAAATCTGTGAAAAGGTTGACAAAGTGTAGTGCGATAGCAGAATCCTAAGAACATTAATATATTGTAATATTAAAGAAACATCTGAAATTAAAATTTCATCTTCTAGCGATAATGTTTAGAAGCATTCAAAAATAAATTTGATCATGAAATAAAATTAATTGATTGAAAAATTTGATCCACTTAATTGATGGTGCATAAAATTCGTAAGTTTCATTATTAGATACAAAAACTGTTTCAACCTTATTTAATATCACCACTAAAACCTTCAAAAATTTGGGTAATTGATGCATTTTTCTCAAATTTCATTTGAAGACGCAATACAATTTGTCAGCTAGACTGACATCACGCTTGAATTTTATTCAATGAGGATTTTGATAATTATAAATTATATTTAATAAATCCTGATTCTGACTCATCCCCTCCCCCTACTTTTTGCCACTCCCACCCCTTGCCACATATTCTCCATTCCCTTCTAACTTACCATTTCTCCTCCTGCCATTTTGAATGTCCCGTGTTACCTCTCCTCTCTCTAGCTCGTGTTTTCTGCATTTTTGTGCAACTTTGCAACCCTTATCACTCTTAAGTTTTTCATCGAAATTCCAAACACTTTTCTTCTGCCTCGGCACTGATTTCTCCCTCTTTGCTTCTTCTCTCGACATATAACCTAGGCAGTTCCAGCTCACTCCCATAACCAAACTCAGAAATCTCTCTTGCATATTTTCTACCTTTTTTTACTTCTTCCACCCCCAAATCTCCATTCGATAATACATTACTGACTATACCAGTGAATCAAACAGCCATACTCTCATCTTTCGGTTCTCTTCGAATCTTCTTTTTCCAATTTCCCACTCTTGATCCATCACCTTACTCGCACTTTCCATTGATTTTTCCACCGTAGCTTATTCACACCCTATTCTTCCATATTTGCCTTTTTTGCTGTTACACCCTACTTCTTCCTTTTTTCTATTCTCCCATTCCAGAATTTCAACGTTGCAATGACGGGGAAGTGATCTGATCCTATTTCGTTCCCTACTCCGATTTTTTCCAAGAATCTTCAAAACAGTCTTATTCTCCAGGTTCACCTGTTTGTGTCTTGATTTTCTTCTGAAAGTCTCACTTTCTTCATCCCATAATCCCACCCCCAATGTTCCCCCGTCCATGCATTTATATCACCTCCTATCAACACCAATTCGTCATCCTTTCTCCCACTTATTTCCTAATCACAATATAACCTTCTTTTTCTTCCCTTCTTCTGTTAACGTGAACTTTCCTCACCTTATTTCTGCCTATCTTCAGCAATCTCGTCAATACTCCATTTGTTTCCTCAAATCCTATTTCTATTCTCTTTTCTCCTTCCAATCCATTCATCACTCCTGACACCAGACCCACTTTCTTTTTTTCCTTTACCTTCTTATCCATTGCCTGTTGCATCTGCCATGTATATCTCTTAGGTAACGTTCTCATTGACTTATTTCACTATCATTGCTTCTCCTACCTCCTTATACCCGTTTTTTATATCCTTAGACTTAGATTCTAGCTTTATCACTCTTCCTTCCAACTTCTCTCTGGATCAACTTTTGATCTCTTACTTTCTTTCGTATCATCCTCATCGCTTTCATCCGTAAACCCTCCCTCTGCCAAAATGTATAAAAAATTTGTTTCGATACTGAGCTACTAGATATGGACCTATTAAGCAGTGACCGATTTGACGGCCTTCCTCGAGTCCTTCTGTCAGCTATTCCCCCCCCCTCCCTTCTCACCCCACCCCAACTTTCCTGGGGTGGTAAACTGAACCTGGCCATCATCAGTACTATCTCCGGCATCGCCCTTACCCTTTCCTATTTCGCTAGCCGCCGCGAGATCCTCAGCACCTGTGTTGTTGTCTACCCACTGCTGCCCTCTGTCGGACCCCACTGAGCTCCCTATTACAGACATGCTGGCCTACCTTACTGATCTGATGTCCCCAATATTTCCTCTCACTTTTCCCGTCCTTGGCAACCAACCTCCAAATTGGCACTTTCAACTTTCCTTCTAACCCTCTCAACATTCAAAAACAGCCCTCACCCCCACACTACCACACAACCTCTTCGCTAGACTCACCTCTCTTATAGCCTTCCACATCACTCATACCTCCACACCCATAGTCAAAAACAAAATAGATAGCACAAAACAAAACCGCTTACTTCATCATTCGGTACCGGAAACAGAAGCCAATAATTGCATTACCCTAAAATATTAACGAATTCAAAAAATTATTCTCCATCACTTACAGTTGAAATATTCTATCCTGTTGCTGTATTAAGCTTAGTTTACTATTATTTTGATTCTATTATACATTAAAATGATTATCATCCAATATGCGATGCATCTTAACTATTATTGAAACATAAAATGAAATCTTAATCAAGCACCAGTTTACTTATCGTTATGAAGAAACTTCATTGTCCATAGCGTACCATATCCCTGCCCCTGCCTGAAATGATCCACGAGGAAGGCACAGAGAAGTCACCACAGCTCTTTTTATACTTTGGGATAAATAAAAAAACAACTATCGAACTTGTGAAGTTTTCTGGGCAACTTGAGCAAAGCACGAAGTTTCAGAACTGTATTAGAACCATATAAGATTCATAAGTGATTATTATATTTATATCAACGAAAATCTTTATTATTTATCTCTCATTACTCGTTCACAAAGAATCATTATGTTGGTACACTAATAAATATTATGGTACAAATACCATGAGTCAGAATACGTAAAAGTTTTCTTTTTGCATAAAGTATAGGGAAAACTATATTTTCAGTTAAGTACACCCTGCCGGATCGCCTTCTTATTTGGCGGCGATGCCCGACTAGGCCTACTGATTCTTTCTTGAAAATTCCTTGTTTCGGTTCAAAATCAGAATTTCTGTACGACAATTTCCTGTTCCAAATCAGAATTTGCAAAACAAGACCAGAATGATAATTCTTTTCAAAAATTTCACGTTTCAAATTCAAATTGTTATTATTTTTGAACGTATCTTGTTATAACTCACAATTGTAATTCTTGACCGGGAAAATGTATCTTCGAAATACAAATATCAGGTGACTATTCTTGCAAAAAATAATAATTTAATTGCTCAAAGAAAGGAGAAACAATTAGTAGTGTGGAAGATGGCAGTTTACGCGCGGTTGCACTGCTTTATTATAAAATTTTTCGTGATTGGGCGGTAGCAGCCTACTGGAGTTTCATCCGCTTCTTCTGGGGTCATTGCGGTAATCGCGCCGCTTCCCACATTTATTTTTGCCCGTTTTTTCTCATAATTTAATTTTATATACATTCCAGCAAGAAGATTAGTAGTCTCCAAAATTGCAAAGGCCTCACCATCCGATGTTGATAAAACTATTTGTTCTTCGGAGGGCATAGGCTTTAACGCATTAGTTTTTGTTCTCCATTTAATTCGGGTATCAGCAGGAAAAGTGTACCTTCGAAGTTCAAATATCCGGTGATGATTCTTGTGGGGAATAAACCGAAGAAATTCAAGATCTGCAACTGGATATCCATATCCGTTAGATGAAGGAAGCCTGGTAGGTGGAACCAAGCACCTTTCAGTAGCAGCAATTCCTGAAGACGAAGAACATTCCAAAGAAGGAGGTCTGACAGTAGGAGACCTGGATCTTAACCTCGCAGTGGAAGCAGACCTAACGGGAGAAGCAGACCTTTGGTTACCAGGAACAACAGGAACAGATTCTTCATTGGGTGGAGAGCCGGGCAGTGAATTTAAGTCTGCAACAATAAAAAAAGGATTACATTTTTTTCTAAAGTTCGTGAGATTAGCAGTGATGGAAAGTATTTAGTTTTCTATTATCTAGTTACTACAACTAGTTAATTTATTGATAGCGACAGTAATAGCGAATCCGCTTTCGCATGTGAGGGAAAAAATATAACTAGTTACATTTTTCTTAGTATCAGTCACTATGAAGAACGTTAATTTCAATTACTTTTTAAATATAGTGAAGAACTATATTCTATGATAATCAATAAAGTTGATTGATTTTGCAACTATTTTCTCATTTCCACTATTCAAATTGTGGCGCTTGGTTTTTGAAAAATTCTTTAGAATAGTAGGAATATATGTGTGTAAAATACAAATGTCCAGAAGTTCGAAATCTTTCACAAGTGGGAGCTGAAGCTACTTTAATCAAATAAAACAATTTTGGAAAGAAGAAAATAATTCTAAGTGTCTTTGAGATTTATATTTCAATACAGAAAAATTGCAATTGTTCTTAAACCCTGAAGTTTAGAAATTCCTTAAATATATAGAAACCCTCTCAGGAAGAAAAATATATTCATCTTTGGTTGGATAACCAATTATTGTTTGTTGAAAATCTACTTTTTCCATTACATTTCTATCATTTGATTAAAAATTTAATTATTTTGTACAAGAATCAGCACCTTTGTTGGAAAATCATTTCATTCGTTTAGAACTTCAACTTTTTTGTTGAAATTTTATATTTGCGTGCTGAATATTTGACTGTTTTGCAGAAAGTTCGCCTTTTCGGTGCGAAAATTCAACCATTTTTAGAACTACTTTTCTTGATTGTTCCTACTGTTATTCTTTTTTTATACTCTCTTTTTCTCGCATGAAATGATTCTAACTGTATCTGCATAAATGGACATCCAGAAATATGACAGCGTGAAAGTATTATCTCATTGACCCAGAGCTTTAGAAGTAAAACATTTTTGAAAAGCATCAAATTCTTAGAATAACCTTAATAATAATCTAAAATAATAATTAATGTAGATTTTTGTATTTCTAGAGATGGAGCTTTAAGGGTGGCATTCATTAATATTTTTCAAGTTTCATCAGCGTACCAAAATTTTTTCATGATCAACCAGCTACAACACTACAAAATAAAATCAGCCCTCATCGCGCGTTATGCGGGCGAATTTCTTCGCGTGCCATAATGAATTTACCTTGCGCTACGCGCAAGGTAAATTTTCATTTCCGACAAATATTCCAAAATTCCGATGAATTTTGATAAATTTTCAAAATTTTGAAAACTGAAAATTTTCAAAATTGTATTCAACTTTCATTAGGATTTGCATGAATTAGCAAGAAGTTTGATACTAATTTATTCAAAATTTTGATGATTTTTAAAAAATTTCAAAATTTGTAAGAATCTTCAATATTTTGATAAAACAAAAATTTCCAAATTTGTTCAATTCTCAAAATTTTCAAAAAAAAAATGTAAAGTTTGATGAATTTGCACATTTTAAAAACTGAAAATTTTCCAAGTTGTGATACATTTCCAAAAGTTCACGAAGTTTTCCAAAATTTGTAAAAATGTTCAAAAACTATAATAAATTTTCAACATTTTAATGAATTTCACAATTTTGATGAATTTCCGAGAATTCCAAAACTTTGATAAAATTTCAAAATTTTATGAATTTTCGACAATATTAAGTCGTTTCGAATTTTCAAAAAATTTGAAATTCATAAATTTTTAAATATCATAAATTTTGACAAATTTCTCAATATTTAGAAATTTTCAAAAATTCCAAAAGTTATCAAAATTTTGATAAATTTTCAGAATTTTCCAAAATTTTAAACGCGTCGTCTTTCATTATTTCAAAATATAGCGCAGGTATATATTATATTAGTTATGCCGATTTTTTTGTAAATTTTACAAACTAGCGGGGGGTGGGGGTGTCAAAATTTATGATATCTTTTAGAGAACATGAAGGTAGTTTTTTAAGGAAGATAACTTCAATGAGTACAATTTTTTGCTGTGTGCTCCAACTACAACGAGTTACTTGAAAAAAAATGTTACTTACCCAACGCAGATTGGTCGGCTAATTGGCTTGGTTGATTTGAAGAATGTTCATTTCTCCGGCGAACGGACAATATTTCGCGCTGAGGATTTGGGTCACCCTGCGAACTCAATTCTGTAATCACAAATAGAAATGATTGAATTTTCAGATTTGTATTTTTGCACTGGGAAAATATGCTTCAAAAGATGCAGTTTTATTTATTTGAGGATTGAGGCAACTATTGTTATATCAATCAGACTCAACTATCCAGACAGGAGAAATTTCTAATAGCAGTTCACCGAATGAAATAGGGGAACAAAAGAAGATGCGGCGGAGATCTGCAACAGTCTCTGATAGCCGGATCTTCAAATTCACCTTAAAGTGGCCATAGACGACACTAGATGACTCCTTTCCAGTATGAATATTATTCGGATAAACCGTCTCCACTCTAAAGGAACATCTGTGATCTTAAGCAGATGTTTGAGAGCGGAAAAAAGGTTTTGCCTCAATAATAGAACCTTGGGCTTACCAAGCGAAATTTGAAAGATTAAGTAACAAGATTAGATGAGTCACTCATAATAGTTTTATAGAAACACCTGGGGCAGTAACTTATGTCAACGGCAATATTAAATTTTTTTGATTAACAAGGTCCTTTTATAAAGATATGGTAGCATTAAAGATTAAGCACCATTTAGCGCGGAAGTCTCCAACCTATGTTGATTTGCTCATCATACCTACCAACTGACCACCAAAACCCACCACCTGAGGAATGACTGAATCTGGTGGACAACTGCTGTCTTAAAGGATGGCCATTGCTCTTCGGATCTGATGCTAACACACATCATTAGACTTGGGGTAGTAAGGACACTGACTACAGAGTCAGACTTTATTAGATAACCTGTTAAAATTCTGATTTCACATGTTTGAATCGAAGTGATACACCTGTCTTTATAGCTCGACGAGATACGAAAACTTCTTCTACATTAGGTACAACAGAGACTGATACCAACGATGTCAACAGGCTAGGGACGCCCACAGACAAGTTTCAGAGTAAATTAGATACTTCAATCATTAGCATGAAGGACAATATTATGCAAAACTCTGGCCGCATCACTACGATTGAGGCGACTTCTGAAAACAATGTGACTAAAATTCCAAATTTTTCGGAAGTCATAAAATGTATAACTAATGTTTTGCACTTTATGAAGGGTTATGTTTCCTTTTTGAGCATATCTATTATGTTATTTCATTTTTTCAAATTCATAGTATGGCTTTTCACACTACATGTATTAAACATCTTCGATTCATATATGTCCCCTTCGGAATCGTCAGGCTTGTTTTGGTTATTAACTCCTACTGTAGCTTTACACTTCACTACAAGCTTCGTCTTTTGGAAAATAAAAACATATATGGGGATATGTTCACTCATTTCATGAACAAGTTAAGCTCTCGCCATGTTAATGCTCAGTCTCTCTCATCACATTTCCTTGAGTTTGAACACTATTTTAGTACGTTCTCATACCATATCATTGCAGTGTCTGAGACTTGGTTTAAGCCTGACATTCCTTCAACGGAAACAAAAATCTCCTGATCAAAATTTCTCTGCTACCGATTTCCTTACTACATTTCTTTTGAAAATCATTGCGACACACCTTCCCACTGCCTCCTACAATTCACCTTTACAAACAGTCAGTGAATATAATTTTTTTTTCTGACATCACTCGTGAAACTTTTATTGAGGAAGCAACATAAGGTAATTCCAATGCGATCAACATGGATGGAATCTCGATAAAAATTAATCGTTTAGCTCTCCCATTTATCTTCACCATATTATTAAAGATCTATAATGCATCTCTACAATCAATGAATATTTAAATTTTCAATTTGGAAATTTATTTATTCCATTATGCATGTAACTTTTCACTTGCGAGCGTTCCATATGGTAGGAATTCCGTATCAATGGGAACACTTGTCGAAGTTAGTTTTTTAGAGCACGAAAATTTTAGATTTCGCAGGAATAAATTCAGATTAAATGTGTACTTATTTCAGAAAAACTCGAATTTTGAGAGGAAAAAGCAATTGAGATAGAATGTAGATCAAATCGCACAAATTGTGATTTGCATATGGCCTCAGAAAATGTTTTTAAAATTAGAGATATATCTTTATATTCACCAATAGAATTGAGGAAGATCACCAGGGATGAGACGAGAATATAAGCAATCTTCATTTTTGCTAATTAGACGAAAAACAGATTAATTGAACTATGTAAAGAATTTAATTATCAACGTGGCTAATGAATATTCTAGTACTTCACTCGACTTGAGAGTCACTATCTCGTATAGTCTTGGAGTTGAGCTTGTCCTTCAAAGATATGTATATTTTATTAGAGTTGTCCAAGGATTAAAACATTCGTTTAAACTGATATTGCAATTCATATCACCTTTTACGTTTTAGCGAAATTCTTTGTTCATCAAACCGGTTTCAGATTTATGCTAAAGTCATTTTGATTGATGAACGTTTGGTATTATAATTACTATTATATTCATAATAGCTGCTGATTATTCAAAATTCAATTAAAACGTTTGTATCTTAACAAAATAACGATAGTGTATTCATTAATATCAAACATTTTTTTCGAATCAAAATTCGACATAAGGAAATTATAATATATCAGTTACAAAGTGAGAACAAGAAGAACAAAATATCTTTATTGGTTTTTAAATTCGGACTTAAATCGTTCATCCGTGTTCAACAAATTTTCGAAATAGCGAGCGATCCGCTACTAAAATCCTCAAGTTGAACAAATTAAGACAAACCGGAAACCAATCAAGAGTTTTTTTATATTTGGTTCCATTTTGTGACTCGTATTTGAGTTTTCAATTCCATAGTTGTTAATTAACGTATATATTCATTTTCAATAATGTTATATTGTTTATGAAAATTGTTTAAATGATATTTTTTTACAATGAAACTTTTCCTTGAAGAAATATTATCCCTTAGCAGGTTCACTGAAGGATTTGTGAGATTTTAAACGATTGCGAAAGATTGTAAACTCATTTTTAAGGGATTGATAGAGCCTTCCATGAAATTATATAAGAATTAGAGAATTTGATTGGACCTACAAGGATTTGAAAGATTTCGAGAGATTCTTAAAAATTCCAAGGCATTCCAAACATCTCAAGAAAAGTCAAGCGTCAAAATCTTCAAAAATCTAAATTTTGTTCAAAATGTTATTACATCTTTTCAAAACTTCTAAGTCTCCCAATATCTTTTTGAATTGTTAGAATTTTTCTCAAAACTGTTTTTGAATTCTGCAAAATAAACCAAATTATTTCAAAATCTTTAGGATATGTATTACTTAAAAATACTTGATAACAAATAACAATTTGAAATTTGTCCAGGTATCTTTAAAATTTTCTGATTATCTCAAATTTCATTTTATATTTTTTAGTATCTTTTCAAATTTAAAATTATTCAAATTTGTCCTGAAATTGTTAAAAAGTCTTTTAAAATCAAATAATTGCCCTCAAATCTTTATTCCAGTTTTCAAAATTAGGAATGGTTTAAATCCTCCAAAATTGAAAAAAAAAATTTCAATCTTCCATTCCGTTTGATATACTTTGATACCTTCAAAATTTACAATCAATCTTTTCAAATAAAATCTCACTTATTTAAAATTTTCCCAGAAATATTATTGTGAGTATCGGTATTTTTTAATTTTTTTTGCATTCTCATCTCAATGAGAAGGTATTGGTTTTATGTGAAGAATGACTTTCGCGGATTCAATCAAATGTCGACGTTTTTTTTCATTCAAATTATTCGCTTAAAATCGACTTCTTAGGACCATAACTCCCAAACTTTTAGAGATAGAACATTCGATTTTTTTTGCAGCAAATTTTAAACAATTTAATTCTTATTAAGGTGTTTGAGACATGGGCTGAACTGGAATAAGGCAATTTGTAAAAAACTGATCTTTTTTCACCATTTTTCAGAAATATTGAAGGGTTTCAGTTCTCGTAAGATGTTCAGCACCTGTAGCCCTTTTTTGGATGCCAAACTTAATGGTTAGAAACAATGAAATTCCACATTTAACTCAATTTCATTAAAATATGTTGATTAACCTCTCCAAAAAAATCAAAACAAAAAAGTTTTCTCAAAAAGCGCCCAAGCGATTTTTTTTCTTTTTTGGCTCAAAACGATCGCGGGGCATCCCAGAAGTAAATTCAGGAAAAAACCGGCATATGCATACATTTGTTAAATAAAGCATTGCAAATTGTCATATTTGTCAAAGTGTTCGTTTATTCAGGCCAATTCAGACCCCGAAAAAGATAATAAGCACTCTGGGGCCACGTCACACAATGAAAAGATAACCAACCAAATTACGCATATGTGTGGCTACAAGGCTGCTTTTTGCTCTAGAACTTTGATAATGCTTCCGACTCGAGTACATGTGAGAATGACATCGTCAAGTGTGGCTAAATTGTTTCCATTCGCCTGGCAACAGGAAGCCTGAAGCCTCTCGAGTCGACGAACACGAAAATGTGTTGGTGTTGCGTCTCGTTTTAGCAGTGTGTGTCTGACGTACTGCATGTATGTACACATATTATAAAAATAAAGCCACACATCGCATCGGCATTAGAAAACGTGGAATTGGGAAAGCGTCGTCAAGCCTTCAAGAGAGAAGAAAAAATCTAAAAAAAAGAGAGAGAAAATAAGAGACAGAGAAAGATAGAAGGAAGGGATTCTTGGCGATGGCGTGGCAGCTGGTCAAACAACTCTTAAGCCTGTTTTGCTGGGTCTGGTCTGGGTTCTTCGGGGCTTGGTCTTGATTCGTAGGGCCCTCTTTTTAGGAAAGTAGTACTCAAGGGTTAACGATACTTTCGAGTATTTTATAGATTTTACACATTGATAACGTCGATTTTCAATTTGCAATCTAGTGCCATATGGGCATATGTCCCGCAAAGGTATCTGAGTAATATTAGAAAATTAAAAAGTAATTTTTGTTTCGAAATATCTATTATAGTGTAATAATTAGTAAAAATTCAACTAATTATGTCAGTACTAAGGATTTCAATTGGTAAATCAGTTATTTTTTAAATTTCATTGTTTTAAATAGTAAAATATATTGTAACAGTCTTACGTAAACTAAATAAATAATAATTTATAAATGCATTCTTTCAAATAAAGTGAATGTGGTTACTATAGTAAATTCAATTTCAAAAGCTCTACATTTTCAACTGAAATTATAAATCTACGACTAAAGAGATGAATTTTCAACAAAAATTATGATTCTTCGACAAAAAAATTAATTTTTAACAAAAGAGTTAAATTTGTAACTAAAAAGGATAAATTTTGAACCAAAAATGGAATAGTGAAATTTTCAGTTGAAAATTTTAATTTTCACAAAAAATACTAATTTTCAACACAATAGTTGCATTTTTCTACTAAAATTAAGAGATAAATTTCATAATCAAAATGAAGAATTTTCAAACAAAAAAAAAACATTTTTCAGTCAAGTAAGAAAAAAAATTTCAACCAAATTGTTGAATTTTTGAATCTAAAAGACGAATTTTTGACCTTGAAATATGGATTTTCAACAAAAAACTACATTTTCAATCAAAAAGTTAATTTTCAACCAAATAGTTAAATTTAAAATAAAAAAGGATATTTTTCACAATTCTGTTAAATGAGTCCAAAAAGACGAATTTTCTACAGAATTCATGAATTATAAACTAAAAATACCAATATTCAACAAAAAATGAAATATAGTTACATTTTCAGTTAGAGAAGATAATTTTTCGATTTAAAAAAAATTGAATTTTCAGCCAAAAAATAAATGTTCAAAAAACTAGTTAAATTTTCAACCAAACTAATGAATTTTCAACCAAAGTGAAGAATTTTCAACTAAAATGATGAATCTTCAACTGAAATAGTTGACTTTTAACCTAATGAAATTAATTTTATGCCAAAAAATACGAATTTTCAACTAAGTACATCAATTTTCAACTAACAAAAGATCCATTTTTTAACCAAAAATGTAATTCATAGTTGAATCTTCAATTTAAAAAATTAATTCTAAAAAAAAAGAATTTTCAACTAAAAAGTTAAATTTTTAATCAAAGTGATGAATATTCAACCAAAATGACAAATTTTAAACAAATTGGTTGAATCCTCAACCAAAACAGATTAGGTTTCAACCAAGCAGTTAAAGTTTTGAGCAAAAAATATGAATATTCTACAAAAAGAGATAAATTATCAAGCCAAAAAAATACGAATTTTCGACAATGAGATTTTTCAATTAGGGAAAATTTTTTTAAACCAAATTGTAGAATTTTTAAGTCGAAAAGACGAATTTTCAAGCCGAAATATGAATTTTGAATGAAAAAAGTTCATTTTCAACCAAATAGTTTAATTTTTAACCTAAAAAGGTGAATTTTCAACCAAAAAACTTTTTTTTTAAATTGTTGAATTTTCCACAAAATGATTAAATTTTCAGCAAGATTTCGTTTAGAAAATTAAGAACAGTAAATAATAATAATTATTAATAAATAAGTTATAATTTATAATTAACAATTTTTCACTTTTACTTGTTCATCTGTTTCGTTTCTGTTGTTTTCTCATATTATTACTATTTATATAACTCTGAAGTTGCACTTGTCATCAAGAATATAAATAAATAAATAAAATATTTTCGAACATCATATTCATTTGTGTATAGGTAAAGTAAATAATGAGCCTACAGTGGATAATCTTTAATTAAAAGAGCAAATATACCTAAAATAATTAATTCTAATTTTAACTCAGTAACACATATACTGTCTTAACTATTAATTAAATTAAATTATATATTTGACATCCATTTGTATTCTAAAATAATAATTATGCACTGTATGTTTATTTTCTACTGAAGGATGGTCTCCCCTTTATTAAAAATATTTAAGAAACCAAAATCCATAGTTTAGATAATGCGCATGCGTGTAGCAATAATTACTAATTGAATCAGTATACTTTTACTAATTTTCAGTGACGGAATTCTAACGGCATAAGGAACCGAACTTTAAACTCTTAATTTGAATTAGTAAAATATAACTGATTGTCAGTTAAATTCTACTGATTGGTGTAGCTAGAATTCAGCCACTGAAAATTAGTAAAAATATACTGATTCAATTAGTAATTACAGCTACACGCATGCGCACTATCCAAACTCATAATTGTAGATTTCTTAAACATTTTTTATGTAAATGACCCTACGCAAATAAATTGAATGTACTGAATATTTTCTTTATTTATATTCTTTATGACAAATGCAATTTATGAATAGTGACAATAAATCAAAAAGTATGCAGTGGAAAATTAACTTTGCTTTCTAAGCAAAAATTCCAGTTCTCTAACCTGAAATTTAAAAGTATTAAAAATAAACTTTAATGTTTATATGAACTATTATTTTTCAGTCTATAAATAATCAAATTTATTATTGATTTATGGCAGGCTTCACAGTTTCCCCCTCATTCTCGTTTTCCACTCAAATGCGAATTGAATTATTAAAATCCAAAAAAAAGTTGAGTAGAAAATTCAACTATTTGTTTAAAAATTAACTTCTTGGCAGAAAATTCATATTTTCGGGTTGAAAATTCAACTGTTTTGTAGAAAATTCGTCCATTTAATTTGAAAATTCGACAATTTAGTAGAAATTTTTTTTTCTTCTTAGACCGAAAAATTATTCTTGGTTGAAAATTTATCTCTTCTGACCATTTTGATACATATTCGTTTTTTTCGGTCGAATTCAACTGTTTTTCATTAAAAATTCAAATATTTTTTGTTTGAAATATCAACGGTTATATTTTTAATTGATGAATCATATTTTCTGGTCGAAATCTCAATCTTTTATAGAAAATTCATCTTCTCGACTTGAAAATTTAACAATTTGGTTGAAGATTCATCCCTTTGGAGGAAAATCCAACTTTTTGTTGAAAATTAGTTTTTTCTTGTTTCAAACTTAATTTTTTGAACTGAAAATGTAACTCAATTCTATTTCTGGTTGAATATTGATCTTTTTTAGATGAAAATTAATGTATATTGTCGCTTGAAAATTTAACAACTCAATTTTTTGTTGAAATTTTATCTTTTCTAGTTAAAACATTCACTCTTGTTGTAAATTCAACTATTTTGTTAAAATTTCGTCTTTTTTATTGTATTCAACTCTCTTTTGTTTAAAATTAAAATTTTTTTTGATTAAAATTAAAATCTTTTTTGTTTGAAATATCAAATTTTACATTTTTTGTTGAGAATTCATCTTTGTTGGTTAAAAATTCAACTACTTGGTTGAAAGTTATACTAGTTTGTTAAAAATTAATTTTTTGGTAGAAGATTCATTATTTTACTTGAAAATTCACCCCTTTGGTTAAAATTCAACTATTATTTCGAAATTCGGCTTTCTTAGTTGAAAATTCATAATTTAAGTTGAAAATTAATCTTCTTTCTTAGAAATTCAACTATTTGGTAAAAAATCTATCTATTTTATTAATAATCCCATTTTTTTATTATGTAATGTTTGGTTGAAAATTTCATTCTTCAATTGGAAACGCATTCCTTTGAGTTGAAAATTGAACTATTTTGTTCAAATTTCGTCTTTTTGATCAAATGTAACTGCTTTTTGTTTAAAATTAAAATCTTTTTTTTGAAATATCAAATTTTACATTTTTCATTGAGGATTCACCTTTCTTGGTTGAAAATTCAACTATTTGATTGGAAGTTAAAATACTTCTTTAAATTTTTTTTTTTTTAAGATTCATCATCTAACAATCTTACATAATTGAGAATTCATCCCTTCGGAAGAAAATTCAACTATTTTGTTCGAAATTCATCTTTCTTGGTTGAAGTATCATAATTTTAGTTGAAAATTCAACTATTTTTGGTTGAAAATTAACTTTCCTAACTGAAAATTTAACTACTCCATTTGGTTGAAAATTTATTTTTTTTTTATTTGAAAAGTTCACTTTTTGTTTAAAAATGTATCATTTTGAGTTGAAAATTTAACTATGTGGTTAAAAATTCAACTATTTTGTTGATACTTTGTATTTTTCATTGAATTCAACTATTTTTCGTTGAAAATTAATTTTTTTTGGTTGATATATCAACTTTTCCATTTTTCTTTGAGAATTCATATTTTGTAGTAGAAAAGTCCACTACATGGTTGAAAATTGAACTACTTTATTAAAAAATTAGCTTTTATGGTTAAATATTGATCATTTTAGTTGAAAATTCAAGTATTTGATTAAAAGTTCGTCTATTTTGTTGAAAATGCAATATTCTTACTTGAAATATAAGGTATATAGAGCGTTTCAAAAGTTAATAAATAAAATACACACCTTCATTTAAAAAAAAAATTATTCCCCTATTTTCGTGAAAAATCGCCTTATTTCCCATCTCTTTTGAGCGTTTTGGCCTTTTATCGATACATTTGAAAAAATACTTTTTTTTGTCTTCTTTTTGTATGTGAGTGGAGGGGGGGGGGCAAACATATGAAAGGTGTTTAGTCCGAAATGTGAAACATTTTAGGCCCTGACACGAAAAATACAACGTCCATAATGACTTACAATATATTGTACTATTTCAATCAATGAAACTAAAAGTATAACTGATTCATCAGTTAAAATCCTTAGTACTGATTTAATTAGTTGGATTTTTACTAACTGATATTTAGAGAGTATAGAACGGAATCAAGATCTATGGCTTAATATCTCTGTTTATTAAATTATGAAAAGAAATTTAAAACAAACATAAACTTAAAAAAAGTCAAATTGACTTTCTTCAGTACATGTTTTTTAAGAAAACTGATTTTTGGAAACATAATTCTTTTTAAGCCTTCTTGTGAAATTTTGATACCCAATTAGACTTTTGTAAGTTTATGTTTTTTAAAAGTTCCTGTCAAAATCTTATACTTCTTTCATAAAAACTACGGCGATATAAGATAAAATTTTAAAACACAGTATGCATTTCAAGATAATTAGACCAGAATCTTGTTTGTTTAAGAAAATCCGTATTTCGTTCAATTCAAATAAAGTTATAGGCTTTAAAATTATGTATCACGGTTTTGATATTTAACAATATAGTTCTATTTACATAGTTTATTAATTACACAGAAAATTAAAGTTAGAACAATATAGTTCTCTTTACATAGTTTATTAATTACACAGAAAATTAAAATTTGAGTACCAATAAAGAGAAGAACCAAACGTATAATCGTTATACTTCTTGAAATGTGACCTAAAGTTTTGGAAAAGTTTATAAATAATATTTTTTTATATCATACATACATTTTTAACCAATTAGTTGAATTTTCAACCATGAAGATAAATGTTCTACCAAAAAAAAGAAGAATTTCCAAACAAATAGTTGAATTTTTAAACTAAAAA